>BRZM01000038.1:2401935-2732463 GCA_033238685.1 Lates japonicus | reverse complement strand
ACACACCACAGCATCACTTTCCGTTTCTCACCGCTTTCCTCCCCGACACAGTGTTCATAAAGTCTTTGTTATCCGTCAACGAGTCCCCAACTCTGACCGTTTCTCAGCCCGCCGGGTTCTTCCGTCCGGTTGCAAACCACCAGCCCACCGGACGGTAACGCACCTGACTTGCCAGGCCGCCCGCCTGGTCAGCGAGATATCACGCGTGAGCGTTTCAATGGGAAACTCTGTCATTTGCCGTTCATTCAGATAACGTCTGGTTGCGACTTCAGCACAGCACACACGCAAACCTCAAACACGTCACCAGCCACAGAGCAGAACAGCCACCTCTTCATCGGCCTCAAAACATGGATTAGAGCGATCATCAGCCTGGCATTTTTTCGACCTCTTCCCATATCCCTTCACAACACCGAATACCAAATTGCCGAGAACAGTCAGGAAGAGCTTCCAGGTTTTCTGACCGTGCTTGCCGCACATCGTCATAGTCCAGCGACCATGAATGAATCAGCTAGAAACCTCGACCCGTGAGATCACACTTCTGCAAGCGTTAATAGTGTCACCCAACATTAGATATCGCACGCTGATTGCTCTCCCACACGGGCCACGGTGGCCCACTGCCCTCCAACAGCCCAGGCCACCGGCGCCAACAGCACGGTTGCCGAACACAAGCGGTGAGTTCCACGGTTTCAGTCACACTCTGGCCAGACAGTGACCGCGACGCAGACTGGAGGTCAGATGACGTCATCACCCGCGCCAGCGGTGAAGGGGGCCGCAGCCTGCGCAGCGGTCACTGGGACCGCACCACATTGTCGACCTTAGCGACCGCCGACAAAGAAACCGTCAGGCTGAAGACGACGATTAGTACATTCTCGACATTCCGGCCGATCAAATCTCAAACTTCAGGCCCCCGCTAACTGCGATTTGCGCATCATTCACGAATAGCAGGTTATTACAGGAACACAGGCAGAGTGAGAGCTGGGGCAACAGTATCAGACCGTAACGCCAGCAACAGGCGACGCCACGGTTGCCTGATTGCCGCCATACTTGCCGTCGTGCCAGCACATCTACGTTTTCCCTCACATCACAGTCAGTTTTACACTCACTGTCGTGCCGGCGTTGCCGATGTTGACGCCGTCACCCGACGTGCATTTCCGGACCACCCGCCAGCGTGAGCAGCTGTGCGCTGGAATGCGCCGCTGAAACGCGCCACTGCGGGCTCACGCCTGTCGGAAGCCGGCGCTGGAGGGTATAGTACAAAGAATGCGTTGTCGGGCCCCAGGTTTCCGGTCCGTTCGACAGCCGGTCATCACCGCATCTTCAGCGCACGCGCAACACATAGTCACAATACTATACGACCGGCACACAGTTTCATCGACAAACAACAAGACGAAGCCTTTTCCTCTGTACCGCCAGTGTTCAAAACCCAAAGAGCTCCCACTGAGAAACGCATACAAGAACCATAGTCACGATAATTGCCGAAAACACGATCATCTGAAACAGCGATTACGAACGTGATCGTTCAATAATGCATCCAAAGCTCGGCAACATATTTTGCCGGCAAAACGAGCCCGACAACATCGCCGCATCGCAGCAGTTTATGAATATCGGTCAGACCGCATCAAGGTATCAAAGCCTCAAATCAGACCGTTTTGACATTCATCCGTCTTTGCCGCGCCATATGGCGAGCTCACCAAACATCTGTGAAACATCATCATCGTCCACAGCAGGCGCCGGGCAGCTGTGGCCGGGACGCCCAGCACCCTTCCCCGTCAGAGACTGAGCGGATTTTGCCAGCCTGGCCCGCGGGCAGTCAAACAAAGCGCCTTACGCAGTCAGCGTGTCGTCGTACCGTTTGGCGTGAGTCGCTGCCTCATGCGTGCGTGAACATGATAACCGTGACGCAGCCATTTCAGATCAGCCCTCCGCCTGAGTGCCGCCCGCCAGCACGAGATCACGTGTCCGATGAAATATGCGCCCAGTGCGTGAACAGGCGGTCATTTCGTTACGCATAAAACCATTCCGCCCATCTCCACCGCTGGGGAGTACTGTTCAAGAAAACGATGTCGAGAAAGGGCAGCCGATTGCGGCGGAGGGAGAAAGCAGAAAACAAGAGAAGAGAGCAGATGAAACCACATCACCTCTTGGTCTGTGTCCTTCGTTCATCCTCCCTTCTCATCCCACCGCGTCCGGGTCTCCTCACGCTGAACCATAGCAGCAGAACAGGCTTGGTGACCTGTTCGCTGGGCCCCGATGGTCGAGTCTGCTCACAGAGCACTGCGCTCCTCCCATCTGGGCAGGCAGTCCTCGTCCACCTTGTCTTCCCACAGAAAGCGAACAGGGTGCTCCCCACTGTCACAGCGAGCACAAGACAATGAGAGAAAGACACGAGCAGATGACAGAGCGAGAGGAAGTTCCACAACAAGCCGTTAAAAACCTCCTTGATTGAAGAGCCAGTGAACTCAGCCTTTTCCTCGCTGATTACCAATATGCAGCAGCGTCATCGAGTCTCACTGTCGATCCGCTTCAATCCTCTTCATCAAATCAGCCGTTCATCTGTCAGCACCCCATCTTTTGCCCCCGTACCACCGTCATCCGATCGTCAAACCTGACGGGCATGAGCTCCCCAGATGCCAGAAGAGAATATTTCTTTCGCCTCGTCCACGGTCGTCACAAAGATTACGACTTCGCACGGTTCGTTGAACAGCCGTCGAAAGCGCCAGTAGCATTGGCCCCAGATGTCTCGCACGAGCCGAGTTCGAGGGAATGCAGAGCAGACAGAGTCGTGAGGAGACAGAGCCGATGGAACAGAGTATGGGAGTTCCACCGCCACCATACAAAGAGTTATATCTCCGCGATTGCGTCAATCCGGTTGGCCTCAGAACAGCGGAGTCAGCAACGGCCGCAGCGTGCGATCAGCCAGCATCCGGTGAAGACGGCAGTTATCACGACACGACAAACACTGCTCACTTCACCGAAAAACACAGACTGAGCAGTGAGGTCTCGATACTCTGAATAATCTCAGAGACTCTGAGGTGCCACCAGTCGCCAGCGCAGCGTTGCGCATTGCGGCTTATTCAGTGCGTTACACACCGACCGTCACACACCGCCAACAGCACGAACGTCGCACGACCACTGCAAACATGCGCCGACCAGCCACGGAAGAGTCAGGTCATCGGTCGAGCTCAGCGATGAGACATTTGAAAGTTTTACCTCGATACCGCACAGTTTTTAATGTATATCAGTATCATGTGGTGAACGAAGATTGCATTTTCAGATTGCCGATTTAAACCGAACAGAAGGGCTTTTTGCCACCACGACGGCGATATTGTCGTCAACATGCTGATGCCCTTCATTTTGTTATTCGAATGAAACCTCTCGACCAGCTCTCAGCCAGCAGGTCAAAACTTCGTGGCCCGCGCGATCATCGCCTGGCGGTTGAAAAATGAACCCCCGGTCGACAGATCGATCACGTTAATCGAACCGAACCGCCTTCCGTGTTTTTGACGGCCCGGCGCATTAAAGATAGATCTGAAAATCAGCCTGGCCCCTTCAACCGACCACGCGAACGCGTTAAGCAACATAGCGAGTTACTGTCAACATGCGGCCGATTCTCCTCAAACCAAATTTTATCTTCCAGTTAAATTAGCCCATATCCGATCGAACATACAATACATAGTACTGAGGAGCTGAGCGCATTTAGAGTTGCAACAACGACCAACCGAATGGTTAATGACCACTTGTCATCGACAGAATTCCAACTGGCGAGGTCACTATCAGCCAGCTGTGATATACAGTACATAACTTCATTAAAGTTTGATTGAATACGTAGTTGGCCAGCAGTCGCTACGCCCCAGAGGAACACTATTGCAATAACAGCCCGCCGAATATTAATTTCACAGTCTCGCGTTGGGTTTCGTACCGAACTTCACCTGAAAGCTTCCACACAGACCGACGGCAGCCCGCCACCGAGGGCACGCCAGGCCCGTCGTGCGACGCTTCCTTGTTGTACGTACGAGGCGCGCATTCAACCGCCGACGGCTTATCTTTAGAAAATACCGACGCGACCAGTCTGAACCGAACAATCACGGAGGACCATATCAGCACCGATTCGCGATTTAAATCTCCGGTATCCATTGCAGGCCGAAAATTGCGACTTCAACAAGTTGGTCTCGTCAAACACATCCCCGTCCGATATCCTCCACGCTTCCCTCAACAGTGATAAATCAGCATTATTTAGGTCACGCACAGATCATTCAGGATGCAGTGTAGAAATTGGGGAATGACTTCAGTAATGTCGTTTGGTTAGCACAGAGCAGCAGCAGCTCTAAAAGAGCCTGTATCAGAACATTATGGTTGTCACGAACGCTTGATCACCGATCAGTCATCATCATATTACGGTTAGATACCGTACCGTTTCGTCGTTATTTCATCGAAGACAAAGCTTCAATTAGCCGCAAACATTGAACATCTCCAGCAGTTAAGATCACCTTAATTCCCTGGTCGCCCCTGATTACACGAACAGCCCAGATAAGACCATTTCACAATTTCACCGACCGCCGAAAAGACCACGAATATTGCCATCAACAGCGAGACCGTGGCGCAACCGGTCTGCTGGCCGACATTTCGCCACGGATCGCGATGGCAACCATCTGCTCTCCCCGATCACGATGACATATCTTCACCCCTGCTCGATCTCGATCAACACCAGACTTCACGATCGGTACTAATGACGTCCAGAGCCAACCGTTAAAGGGTTCGCGACTTATCTTCGCGCGAGCCACAGCTTGTTAACCATCGTCGACAAAGAGCTCAGGTTCATTCAATCAGTTTAGTGGTCATTCACTGCACCCCGACAAACAGATCAGGGTTACGTCAGGCATGGTCACAGGTTGAAGTTGTATCCAGTCGGCGAGCGCAGAACTTCGACGAAGCGTCAAACCTGGTCATGTTACTTCGCCGACACAACCATATTGTCAGTTACTCAGTAAAATGGCGAAAGCGACATCAGCGACCATTTACAACTTTCACCAGCCGCTTCATTCAGTCACATCGTCACCAGCAGGCTACAGCATCACGGTCCGTCACGTCATTGCACAAGCCGCCGAAATCTCATGTCGAGAGATGTTAACGCAGAGAAAACCTGTGAAAGAGAGCAGCAGCGAAAGAACAAGACAGAGACAACATTCAGGATTTTGCTCTTCAGGAACCACCAGCTCAGCGTCAACGAGACTGGCGGAGGCGGCCTCCGCCTGTTCGTATGGCGAAAGAGGCAATGCGTCCGCAAATGCGTAAGAATACGACCGGTCATCATCGCTTCAATGCTCCCATTATCAGATTGTTCAGTTTAAACCTTCATCATTCCATCATTCCGGTTAATCACATCTCATTGCCATCATCGTCATCACAACACATCATTTTATGTCATCAGTCGGTTTGACCTCGCATGAAGGCTGAGAGCCGAGTTTGAGGTTACCGGGGAAAGATGAACAGTTTAGACGCAGACATGAAAGCGCAATCGAAACGCCGCCGCCCCGGCGCCGGTGGCCCAACCGCACCCGCGGGCAGCAACCTCAGTGTTGCCGAGGGTCAGTCGCTGAAACACAGCAGGCACAGCAGTACGATAACCGAACATTGTCAGCAGCCTTCGAAACACGTCACGAGCCAGCAAGACACCGTTTTCCGGGCAAAACCTAAATCGACAGTGCCCGACCACATAACAGGCAGACTGGTTAACCATCAGCAACCGCGTTATCAATCAACACGCCCGTCACTACCGCCCCACGCACCTGACTGAGCAACAACATGGTCAGTCGCACAGACCTCGCATCGATGGAGAGAGAGCAGGCGAATGAAGCGACGGTGAATGAAGAACAGAATGTCATCGTCATATTGCTCATCTGCCGAGATATCACTGGCAATAACACATGGAGAACTGGCTTCATTCTTCCATTAGAGCATCGTGCAGCAGCGTTCATGAAATCTGTTAAACATGGTGAAAGCAGCAGTCACGGCTATTAAAATGTAACAACTACACCGTTGCGTTCGTATCGTTCGAGTTCGGTGCAGCAAAGGTACAGATACCATTGGTACCAGAATCACGGCGCCACGCCAACACATAAAATTGAAGGTGAATATTCGCCGGACCGGTTTGCCTTTTCCATTGCCAAAGCTTATCGCAGCGGCACATAATGACACACCACCTTCACACAATACATAAAACCACAAGCCCTGGCCGCCAGTTCCGCGCTCGTCCCGCCATCAAAACACACGTTCCCCGCAGCGAGCGTCGCCCAGTTCAAAGACAAGAAGGTTCAAGATATGTCGTTCAACAACTTTTCTCTCAATCACATTATTGTGGTTCACACGATTAATAACAGTCGATCATCGATATGATCTCGCAACTCAAACATATCAGCATAAAGTGATTGTTTTGAGACGGACGAGCTTATGGTGCGGCGTCTTCCAGAAAAAATTAATAAGTACAGCTCATCGCCGAACTATTATTTTTCGCGTGACATCAGAACAGCTCAGCTCAAGGCGGTGATGCATGCAGGATCGCACAGAGACAGTTGTTTACCTGCAGTCGTCCGGCTGCAACAACAGATTGAAGCCCACACACAGCGGGTCATTATTGTCATTTCCGCGTTCTCCGCCCATAACATGCCGAGTTCGCCAACACAGACAACGTGCCGATATCAACAGTTTGCTTTCTCCCGATGAAACAGCCAAACATGAAACGCAAGTCATGGCACCGTCTGCCTGCCGCATTCTTCCGTGTGTGTGATGCGTGTGCGGGCAGTGCGTGCGTGTGCAGTGCAGGCTGAGCCCCGTTGGGCTTCGATTTGTCTCATCATTTCTTCCACGTCCCTTCTCACATGTTTCTTCGAGGGCGAAATTGATGTCGACTGTGGTCCGAAGTTTGCCTGAAAAGCACGGAGGAAATATCCCAAACATCAGCGAAAGCTCTCGTTAATGATCATCAGACAGAACATTGCCAATAGCTGGCTTATCGTGCTTTTCAAAACTAAACATAAACCGCAGCAGTCGGTCATCACCCCGGTTTACGGCACAAATTAAAATGCAGTTCATAAACATAGCAGACATTGGGACAGCCACCCCGATCAGGTCAATACCCGCGCCCGCTTTAACAGCTGGTTATCACAAAGAACATGGATCATTAACGAGCATCGCTCCACGTACTGGAGTTGGTCAACGGGCGAACCTCATCGAATACCGGGCCACCAGCTCATGTTGTCGTGCAGAGGACACGTAGGGGAGAGATGACGCAGCAAAGATCTGCCGGTCACCCGAGATTACTGTAATCATTGCGTCAGTGGCCCAGCCTCAGTCATCAACACAACAGTCGGACAGCCTGGATATATGAAACGTCCATTGCGGATCAGCTGTTATTGTCCTCGAAAATCATTTGTCCAAATGTCAATCCTTTATAGCTGCAAACAATAGTTTTCAGTTATGTGTCAGCGATTTATCGACTAAATGGTTTGTTTTAGCCTGAAAAATTAAGAACATATATTTTGTGCCCATACAGCATCAATGCCATGACAGACCATATATAAGGCCGTTGTGAAGCTGGCATCATCATCTTCAATGAGAAAAGAGCTGAGGCCAGTCTCAGTACGCAGTTACCGCACAGAAACTCGGCTAAGTGAAAGAAGGTTATTTAGCAGCAGTGAAGCAGGAGTGATCCAGATTTGTAAGAGCGACGGACGTGCGTGGTAATGACCAGCGCCGTGACACTGTCCACCGCAGCAGCCACCGAGCTGCGTGCAACCACCGGCCGCTAACGAGCACGTATTCACACCACGTTCCTCAGAAGAACGCGCCTTCATTACCACCAGCACGCACACACATCTGCTTGCCAGCAGCCGAGGCCTCATCAGGCCATCGCAAAGCCCCATTGCCGTTCTCTTTGTTTTCTCTCACTTCACCTTTCCTTCATCCATAACACCACCTTCACGTATGCGGTTCAGTATCAGCAGCGATCATTTCAAAGAGCCGACATCAGCCGTTCGCGACAACAGAAAGCCAGCATTTGTATGCGTGGCGCGAGTGTGTGTGTGTGTGGTACAGCCTGAACAGTGAAATAGCAAAGCGTTTCAGTTTCGAAACCTCAGGGTTTCATCCGCCAGCGACGGTAAAGTTTCACCGTCAAAGCTCAATAAAGACTACAGAGCACGTTGCGGAAAATACACATATTGAAGATAAGTCGAGTTCGAGGTTACATTGTTCACATCAGTCACGGAGGTGACAGCACCGACGATCAGCAGAAGCCCACATCAGCCACGACACGGTCAGTCAGCATAAACCACCGAGTGGCATCTGCCACCACCGACCGGCCTCACACAGTTCACCTGCAGCCCCACCGCAATATTACCACATACCAGATAATTAACAGGAGTTACTCTGTGTTACACCAAATTAAAGGACAGCAACCGGTCAGCCCATCAAAGAAGAAAATGGCGTTACAGTCACATTTGACATGGTTTGATCACGAGCGCTTTAGCAGTTAAGTCAGTTGATATCACAGACAAAAGCATCAATGTCGGCTATGAGATGAACTAGAAAACATTGTAAACTTTTAATCTGTGACATCAGCTGACTGATACCTAAAAACATCCCGTGATCAAACCATGTCAAATGTGACTGCTTTTATATACATTTTTTCTTTACGGAACACAGAACTACAGTTTGCTTTGTCTTTTCTCATGTCACCCTTTGGTTTGTTGGATTTGGCTTTAGAGGGCTCTGTTGGTTATCTAGTGTATGTGAGGTAATGTTGCGTGGGAGGGCCAATATGCCTCTAGGTGGTACTAAAAAGACAGTGTCAAGGAATGAAATGAGCTACAAGATGTTACTCAGTGGTGGTTTATCTGTGTGTGTGTGTCCTCGCATAGTAATTGATGTGACTTCTGCTTTAGTTATCAGTGCTGTCACTCCGTGACAATCTTTGAACAAATCATGCAAACCTCTACTGAGGCTCCACTATGAAAAGATTGTGTCTTGTAATATGTGTATTTTCCATAAACATTCACTCACACATACTTCTGCTGTTGTCTAGATTAGTTGTAGTCTTTTAGTGAGCTTTGTGTTGGAAGAATATAACTTTACCATCTGCCTTGGATGAAGCCCTGAGGGGACAAATTTCAAAACTAGCTGCTGGTTTCACTGTTCAGGCCTGCTGACACACACACACACACACACACACACACACACACACACACACTCAAATCATACACATACAAATCTGCTGAAAACTTTCTGTTGTCACGAACTTATATTTGTAGCTGAGAGTTGGCTCTACAATTTTCTTTTTAAAAATGAGAGTAAACACTATTTTGTTCTGTTTTATACATATTGTAAGAGAATAGTGTGTGACCTATGGATGAAGGAATGGAGAGAAAGACAGAAGAACAAAGGAGAAAACCAAAGAGAGGCAGAGAGGCAGCAATGATGATGATGGGGCTTTACGATGTAAAAGTTCTGATGGGAATTTCAGCTGATGGACCAAAGGAACAAAGCAGATGTATGTATGTGTATGTGCATGTCACTGGTGTGTGCGTATGAGAGAGAGCTTTCAGATCCCTCTTTGCTGTTCTCCCTCTGAGGAACAGTAATTGTGATCCATGCTCTGTTAAAATCCACAGCCCAGTGGGACCTGCATGAAGACATCACACACGCACACAACTTCTTGGTCTTTGCTGCAGTGGACCAACGAAGATATCACACACATGGACAAGCACTGTCAGTCTACCTGCCCTTACACCCCGTCCATTCTGCTCTTACAAATCTGAGGCAGTTTATTTTGAGCTAGAAGGTAGGGATATTTATCATAATAGTACTGAGAATATAACTATGGAAAGATTTTAAATATATTTCTTTAATTTTCTTCAAACTAAATAAACTATTTAGATTCTGATAAATCCTTTGACACATAGCTGAAAACTATTGTTTTTTGCAGCTCATAAAAGTTGACATTTTGGACATAAATGGTTTTCAGGGGATAATGTGATAACAATGTGATCGATGAAAATAAGTCACAATAGTTTGTTTATATATCAAACTGTCCATTTTATTTGTGTGTGCTTGGTGGCTAAGGGGCTGGAGCCACTGACAATGTAATTGCAATGTCCTCGATTCATGGCCAGCCAAGGATCTTTGCTGCACGTCATCCCCATTTCTCTCCCCCTACATTGTCCTCTACATCTAATATAGGCTAAAATGGCCAAAAATATTATTAAAAGTTGCTTACATTGTGCTCAAAAGAGTATTACATTAGAGCGGTGTTATACATAATTGTGTAATTTCCATATTTATCTTTGTAATGTAAGCTGTTAAAAACTACAGGCAGCATCTTGGGTGTGAATGCCTACAGTCAAGTCAAGCTTGTCCCAGAAATGTCCTGCTATGTTTATAAAGATTTCTCCCATTTTAGCCTAATTTTGTACTTAAATAAACCAGGGTGGTGATTCGTAGACTTGATGACTGCTAAATGTGGTTTTATGTTTTAGTTTTGAAAAGCACAGTAAAAAGCCAAGCTATTTAAGGCCAATCTCAATTCTGTCTGTTAATTAAATTCAACAGAGAGTCAACTTCCCTTGAAGAAAGGCCGTTAAAATGTTTGGGATATTTCCTCCGCATTTGCTTTCAAAAATAACCAAACCCCGAGACCACAGTCGACATAAAGTTTCACCCTCGAGAAACATGAAAACTTTTTGAAGGGACGTGGAAGGAAACAATCAAGATAAATCTGAAGCCCAACAGGGTAAAGGCACACACACACACACACACACACACACACACACACACACACACACACACACACACACACACACACACACACACACACACACACACACACACACACACACACATACACACACACAGAGAGTCATTGCTTGGCAGGGTAGTGAGGCCAGTGCCATGACTTGCATTTCATGTTTTATGCTCATGTATGCAGGGTAACCATGAGGAGAGAAAATAAACCAAACGCTATTTTGATTGTCAGCACATTTCAGCACATCCCTACCCAGTGAGGAAACGATTAACAGACTCAACATATTATAGATTTTAAGAGGGCAGGAGAATGACTTAATAGTTATTGTTTCATGTGGCTCGGCCAGTGTGATGATTTCCACTTTGTAGTTGTGTCGACTTCAAATCTATTTATTTTGTGGACTTTGTTTCCCAAGAATTAAACAATATCTCTGTGTGCATTCCTCTGCATGCATCACCACCTTGAACACAGGCTGATACATTCTTCTGTCACGCAAGAAAATTAAAGGAATAGTTCAACATTTTGGCAAGTATGCTTATTAGATTTTTTTCTGAGAGTTAGAAGATTGACACCACTTTTATGCCATAAACTGTTCCATGTAAAACCTGAGAAATCCTTTTATATATGTATCAAAGAGGAACTGATGAATGCTGAGAGACTGCTGATATGAAGCAGAGTTTGCAGGATGTCATATCAGTAGTCAGTATTATTGTCAATATGACCACAATAATGTATGATTAGAGAAAAATTCTATTGGGCAGCCTTAAAATCTTTGGAGCCTTCTTGTGTCACCTTTTGGAACTGAGCTGACCAATGTGACGTTTCTCCCCCCTCTGTCTATCCCGGGAGCCTCTGTGTGTTTTAATGCTTAAGGACAGGCACTTATAGGTTTGTGAGGGCTTGTGGTTTATGTGTGTGTGTGTGAGAGAGAGAGAGAAGGAACAAGAGAAAGTGTGTGTCATTTATATGTGTGCCACTTCTGATCAGCTTTGTAATGGAAAAACCAGGACAAACTCAGGAGGTCGGAAAAAACGAATATTCACCTTCAATTTTATGTGTGCTTAATGTGCCATGATTCTGGTCAAATTACTAATAAGGTATCTGTACCTTTTACTTTTACACAGACTCAGACAGTGTCACAGACACACACCTGGCAGATGTAGTTGTTACATTTTAATAGCCATGAAAGAGCACTTAACCCTTACATAGTTTGTAGGTTCATGACATACCTTTACAGTCTCTAATGGAAAGAATGGAAAATAGTTCTCCATATATTGTTACTTAGTGATATATCTCAGCAGATGGACAGTATGGCTGATGATGATTCCTGTTCTTCATTCCCTCCATCCTTCATTCCTTTTCTCCCTCTCTCCATCAGTAATCTGAAATTCTATGCAGTACTGACCATGTTTGGCATAATCTGTCAAATTACATATTAAGAATTTGGCGCAAGATCTTATCACCAGTGACTTTCAGGGAGTGAACAGGCATGTATTGGTTTAGTGTCTTGCTTGAGGACACTTGATGGATGTAGTCTGCCTGTTATAGTGGTCAGGGCCACCTGTCAGTTTGATAGGACACACTTGGGATCAGTAGTATGCTACCCAAGTCGTGACGTGGCTTTCAGAGGTATTTAATGATAATGTTCAGTTATCTCGCTACTAAACAGCCCTGCTTTGAAAATATGCCTCTGCTGTGTTTCAACTGACTGACACCCTGACCTCAACAACACTGGGGTTTAAAAACACTTTTACTCCCATAGGTGCAGTTAAAGATTTTTCAGCACCAGGGGCAGCAGTTTGCTCGGTTGCTTAGCTTTTTCATGTCTGCACGTCTAAAGCTGTAATTCATCTTTCCCCCGTAACCTCAAACTCAGTCTCAGCAATGCTGCAGGCTCTCAGTGAATGCAGGGTCCAAGACGATACTGATGACATAAGATGATAATGATTATGATGATGATGGTGATAGCTAGCGGTAAGTTGTGATTGGCCAGATGTAGATGGGTTGATTAGGGTTAGGCTATGACAACATCACAGTAAGTAGGAGCATTGTAAGAAAGCTGATGATAAAACCAGTCATACATTCACCCACACACACATTTGCAGACACATACACTCTTTCTCTCATACAGACAAATGGAGAGAGAGAGAAAAAACCCACATATACCTCCCATAGTCTCACAGGGTCTTGGCCTTGTGGAGCTAATCTGATTGGTTCCCACAGAAAAGAAACAAAAATCCCTGAATATTTATCTCTGTGTCATACAGTATTTTCCTTTTTCTTTTTTTCTCTCTTTCCTTGTTTCAGTTTTTTCCTCTGCATTAACTTATCTCTCAGTAACATGAGAACATTTTCAGCAACAGTTGCAATGGCTATTTGTGTGGACTTAAATGTGCATGATACATAAAAAGCCCATTAGTGTCTACTTAATACTGAAATGACACGTGTTAAAGATGGCTAAAGACAAGCAACCTATATAATAACATAGAAAAGTTTGTAATGATTCATAACAGTGTCACTTTCCTGGTGCAGCCATTTTTACTGAAATAGCAACAAAACCCTTTGAATTTATAATTTATGTCAACAGAAGTAGCATATTAAAGAGTTTGACCTTCTTCATCAAAAGTTCTGCACTCTAAAACGGCTGGATGCAACTTCAACCTATGACTATTTTCCTGGCCTTAACCCCACAATCTGTTTGCAATGGGGCAGTGAAAATTGAGCCACTAAAACAGTTGGAAATAGACCTATTGAATGCTGTCAATGACAGTGGTTACTTAAGCTATGGCTCAGCACCCAAAATAAGTCACAGGCCCTTTTTTGCTGGTTGGTCTCCACGCGACAGTCGCAGCCAAGGTCTCATTTGAGTCCTGAGCAGAGCAAAACCTTGAAATGGAGTCTTTATATCATCTGAATGTCATTAAATACAGTCAGTAAGTCCTGAAAATGTGTGAGTGGTAGGATATTTGAGCAGAATTGAAAGGAATGTCACATCATGAGTGTCAGGGAGGCCAGATGAACACCATGCGTTCACTGTTGGTAAAAGTATCAGCCAGCGTTGACACGCCACAGGTCCTCTCTGTGCATATGTGTTTGAGTAAGCCAATATTTAAATGATCTTTTCAGCTGATGGTGAGATGGTAAGAAAATTTATATGAATAGTCTTATCTAGGCTGTTATCATTATAATCCAGGACATTTTTAAGGAATTAAAGAGTGATCTTAGCATACTGGAGGTCTTCAATGACACAGCTATAATTAAAGCTTTTGTCTTCGATTAAATAAGCAGTAAGGGCAATTTTCATTGCTCCAAAGCACCATATTATGATGATGACTGTGATTAATGATTTGATCAAAACTGATTCAGTGACTTATGCATATAATGTTCCTGATTTTAGTCTTTAGAATACTTTCTGCTCTGTACTGGCAAACTTGACAATTACTGAAGTCATTCCCAATTTTCTACACTAGCATCACGTAGAATGATCCTACATGCATATTTCTAAATATGTGACTTCACTGATTTATGCACTGTGTTCCAAGGAAACATTAGGGAGAGTTATCTGAACTTGAGGGATGTAATGTTTTGGCAGGCCAACTTTATTTAAATCACAATTTTGCCAGGAAGCACTACAGTAGTTACTGGAGATTTAAATCACGAATCAATTTGCTGATATGAATCCCTCCATGGTTGTTCAGTTCAAAGATTTGTGGTCACTGTGCAGTCAGGTCATTTTTTCCTAAGATAAGCTGTTGCCATCAACAGTTGAATGCACCTCAGTACGTACAACATAGGAGAAAACATCACTATGCAACAGGCCTGACGTATTGACTGCCCTCAGTTAAGTAGTACCATCAGTCTGTTGATAGTAAGAGCTTTCAGGTTAAGTTCAGTACAGAACTAGCCCTTACAAGGACTGTAGAGGTTAATAATTCAGCAGGCTATTATTTGCAATAGTGTTATCTGGTCATGCTTGTTTCTGTGGCTTTCACAGTATTTTAATAAACTTTTAATGAGGAAGTTATGTACTGTATATCACAGCTGAGCTGACAAGAGTGTTCTCAGTCACCAGTTAAGATTCTGTCAGTGACCAAAGTGATTCATTACAACCATTTCAGTTTAAAGATTCATTGATGAACATTTGCTCCTAAATGCACTCAACTCCTCTAGTTACTATGCCAGTATATTCGATAAAGATCTTATAGGCTAATTTTAACTGGAAAGGATAAAAAATTTAGTTTTGGGAGAAATTCAATACATATTGTGTGAAGACCTAACTTCAGCTATGGTCATTTTCATGTTCTTACTTAAACACTGTTCACCGTAGTCCTCCTCTGTGGTTTGAGAGAATTGCACAAAACTTGAATTTTCAGATCCCACAAAAATACTATAAAATACATGACCATCATAAAAAACTACAAGAGGCAGTTCAGTTTACTTCAATTAAACATGATAATCCAGTCTATCAATACTTTCCAGGGAGTCCTGTTTTTCTTCATAAACATTTGAAGGGCAGTGATCCTTGCCCAGGCCCACAGGAGGTTAACCAGCTTTTGGCCTGCTAACAAAAAGAATATGAATCAGAGAGGTTTTGTTTCAAGATTATGCCATAGAGAGGAAATTAGAGGGCATCAAGCATATTGTATTTGATAATATCATAAATCATGTGGTGCTTTTATGTAAAAAGCCCTTCTGGTGAGTTTAAACCAACAATCCAACAAAGTGCAAGTGTTCGTTCACCACATGATACTGTTCCAATATACATTAAAAAACTGTACAGTCCTGTTAAATCAGGAGTAAAGGCTTTTCAAATCATATCTCTATCACTGAAGCTCTGGTGACCGGTGGCTACGAGCTCTTAACCCCCGTAGCTTATAAGATTCAACACATGACACACACACAAGTAGTGCATTACGACATTCATTATATTGGCGAATGTGTGTGTGTATGAGGGGGTCAGTTAATGTAGCATACTGAATGTGCTCATGCTTATAATGCACAACCGCACGCTGACGTTTGGTGGCACCTCAGAGTCTCCTCTAAGTTATTCAAATACTCGAGGTCGGACCTCCCTTACTCAATCTAATGTTTTTTCAGTAAGTAAATAGTAATGTTTATGTGTCATAATGCTCTGTATCTTTCCCCTGTGGATGCACAAGCAATCACACACTCACACAGCCGTGCGATGTAAAAGGCACATCTCCTCCCGCTGTTTCTGAGAATAACCAGATTATTTTATCTGGAGATACCAGCTCTTTTAGACATGGTAGCGATGGAGCGTGCTCCCCACTTCTCTGTCTCCATCTGTCTGTCTCCTCCTGACTCTATCTCACACTCTCTCTCTGTTCCCCTCTCAGTTTCAATAAAAAAATATTACGAGACATCTTAAAGTTAGTAAAAACCTGTGCGCACATGTTGTGTGTAGTTGTGCAAGAGTGTGTCTTTGTGACTATTAATGGACAAAGGTAAGAAAATGTGATCTTATGCTAACAGCATCTGAGGGCTCACATGCTGCCCGTCAAAAGATTTTATTGGCAATCTTTTTGGATGACGTGAAAGTTTTGGGGTAAAAGGTGAGGGGTCTTTGGTGGGATGGACAGCTGAGTTTTTGGTGAAAAGTGAGTGAGAATCTGCAGAGTAGAGTAAAAGAGAGATTAAACTGAATCAATCTGGTGGAACTCAAAAATGTGAGAAGCATACTGCATATTAGAGTATCAAAGCAAAGGAAAAGGCTGGGTTCACACTTTTAAAGCTCTTCAATCTAAAGAGGGTTTTTGCTTAACTTGGTAAATTTATGTGGAGACTTCCCTCTCTCGCTCTATCATCTACTCGTGTTTAATCTTCCTCTCATTTGTCTTATGCTCCTTTTCCCTATGACTGTTTTCTGTATATGTAATCTCTGAGGAGCCTTGCCCTGTTCAGCTCTGTAGGAGATAAGAGTGTGGACAGGGGAGACGCACACACATGCACACAGAGATGGGAGGAGCCAGTATCACATTAATGAGCAGACTCATTATCAAATTTATGAGGGCTGGAGTCACCAAGCCTCATCATTCTGCTGCTATGAGACAAGTAGTGAAAGAAAGGAGAGATTGAGAGAGGCAGTAGGATGAAGGGAGGATGAAGGCAAAGAGGGACCTCTGAGATAAAGAAGGTATTAATGGTTTCATCTCTTTCTCTTGCTCTGTTTTTCTCTTTCTCTCCCTCACACCCACAAACACACACAGTCAACTGCCCTTTCCTCAGTATGTTTTCTTAAGACACTGATACTCCCCACTTGAAAGAGCAAGAATGAGCAGAATGAACTTTTGCCATGTAAATTTGGCCCGCTTGTATTCTCACACACACAAACACACTCTTCCTCTGTGGTTTTCTCTCTGTGGTCTTTCATCCTGCCTCTCTGTCTCTTTGACAGCCTCAGAGGAGCAGAGGAACTGAATCTAAAATAACCTCATCACAGTTATCATATTCACACACACATAAACACGCTCACATAAATGAAAATACAACAACACACTGACTCACATAAAAACACTTTTGTTGTACCCATAGCAGAGGCCAAGAAAACAACTTAAGAAATCACTCCAATCTCTGGCTTCTGAGGAAGGGTGTTCAACAAGAGCGTCCAGCCCACAACCGCTGCTGCCTGGGAGGAAGGAAGAAGCTTCTGCATATGGATGATAGTGAAAATGCTCCACAAGATCTGTTTAGTGGGCTCATACATATAACATCACAGCTAAAGACTTGAATGGATATCAAAACTTGAGGTCCTGGTTTAGGGCTTTGTGCCTTGTTGGTCTGTCGGTCTGATGCCAGTGAAACCGCTAAGCCTGCTGCAGTGTTATTGCAGCAGTGTTTCAATCAAACTCATTTTGCCAGGCAAATATATTTTGCCAGAGAGATTGCAAGACTTTGGATCACATTATTAGGCAATCACATTCATGAAAATCTGCTTCTTTAGTTAGTCAATGTTTTTCAGCAAATTACTGTAGTTATCATAACTATAAGATACTTATATACATAAAAATATGCCATTTCTCAAGTGAGCTCTTTAGAGGTTTTGGAGCCACTGTGATTTTAGAGAAAAAGGCAGTAACATTTTGTTTGTCAGTAAACTGTAAACACCAGTGTATAAATGTGTGACTATCTGTACTATCTCTGTGTCAAACAATGCTTACGCATGCACTAAGTGCAGTGATGATACTGCCGGCTGCTATCAGACCAGACCCTGAAGCCTGAGGCCGTGACAAAGACACACGACAGAGACCCTGCTCATCTTTTCTCACCCTCTCCAGCACTTAGAGCTCGATAAGAGCATGTAGGCCCACCGCTTAGTGGCATGCTATATGACAAGCGCGCATTCAACTTTAACACTCACACTGTGTAAGGTTGGTCAGAGGTACTGCATCAGGTGTGGCAGTGTCAAACATCGCTAACGCCAGCACATTAGTGTGGGGGTGTAAAGGCTATTTGTGTGTCTGGAGGAGAGCATAGATGTACTTTTGGCTTTTGACAACAAGTGCCCAAAGTAGGAATAAAACAATCAAACCTTCACATTAGGCCATGCTGAGTGTCTTACCTGTTGCACTGTGTGTTGCAGTTCTGATACTACTTGTTGCTAACCTTCACTCTGCCTGTGATGCATGTTATTGCTTAATGGCCTGCCTGTGCATGTGAATGATGCACAAATAATCCTTTGATACAATTCTTGGGGATTTTAAAGTTTGGGAATTTGATAAGCCCGTTTTGAATGCTCAGGAAATTCTTACTAAATCATCGTCTTAGTTTTACAACAGTTTCTTTTGTAACGGGATATAACAAAAGGTCCAGTAATGTGACCTGCAGTCCCAAATGTGGCCACTACACCTAAAGCTCTGTACAGCCCCCCTTCTGTTACTGTGGTCTTAGTATAGTATGAAGTCATTAACATCTATCTAACCTCAATCTGCACATCACTTGAGTCACTAATGCAACAACAAGAATGTGACTAAACCATCATCGACTTCCCACTACAACTTGTGTTCAACATGTCTGGCCATGCTGGTAGCATTAATGCCAGTGACTGAAGCCTGGGCTTTATTATGGAGGGCAAGTGTTTTTCTCCTGGCCACATTGGTGCCTCTTGGGAGAGCAATCAATATTCTGATACAAAATCTAATGTCAGAATTTGACTACTATTATAACACTTACACAAGAAATGTGATCTGTTAAAGCTTTTTTAGGTCAGGGTTCTAAGCTGATTCATTCATAGTCCTTTAAGTTTCTGGTATGATCTGTGTAATAAAGCTGAAATTCAGAAAACTTCTAAAATCTTACAATAAAATATTCTCATTCCCTCAGCCGAGATTTAATTATTTCAGTGTTGTGGGAGGGTTCATAGGAGGAGGAGGTCAGAAAAATGCCACCACAGACAGTGGAGGGTCACTCCTGTCCATGTTTTGAGGCCATTGGGAAATTGGTTTGTTTCTGCTCTATCTTTGCGTGAATGTGTGTGTGTTTGAGTTCTCATGTATTGACCATGTACTGGTGCAGTCATGTGGGTGTTATCTGATGAACAGCTGATGGTGCTTATAGCAGAGTTTCCCCATTGAGAGCCTTTCCTGCACGCTGTAAATCTCACTAATAAGGCCGGGGCGCCTGGCAAGTCCCGTCTGTTTTACCGTCGGGTGATAAATAACCACAGACTCACTGACTGGACACCAACCGGACAGAGCCAACTGACTACAAAGAGAAAAAGCAATCCCAGAAGTTAGGGATAATAATTGTGGATAGCAAAGACTTTATAGACTTTGTGATATCAGAGAGGAAAGCTATGATGAAGATAAATGTGTGTATGTCTGTAATTGTGTGTAATTAAAAGGTCAGAGATAGGATTAATGTTGGAACAAGGAGGGCGGCAGCTTGTCTTCCCTCTGTCCAAGTTTGTGTGTGTGTTGTTTTAATGAAAATCTGGTTAGTTTCTGCATGTTTCCAAGGTAACAACTGATTTCTCATGGAGACAGCCGTCTGACGGAATGT
This sequence comes from Lates japonicus, assembly GCA_033238685.1. Lineage (NCBI taxonomy): Eukaryota > Metazoa > Chordata > Actinopteri > Centropomidae > Lates > Lates japonicus. Next base: position 2,712,650 of record BRZM01000038.1, on the reverse strand, counting down.
CCTCACCCCCGCAAGCTCATTAATTACGCTCACAAACACACACAGGGCACACTTATCACTTATCTACTCTGTGTGTGAAGGTTGAAGTGATACACGCAGCTCTTGTAGAATCAGGAGGAGCAGAGAGGGGTGATAGGGAGGTGGAAGGGAAGATATAGATAGAGGGAGGGAGGTACGGAAGAGGGGAGTCTGGTAGATGAGGGGGAGGAGAGGTTTTAGAGTGAGTGAGTAACTGTTGAGTTGCTGTTATGAATGACTTTCAGGTTGAGAGGAAGTGGCAGGAGGTCAGTATCATAACCTATGATCCCAACTTGCAGACTGTTTCATTCATCCAATCACTGTGATAATTAATGAAATAAATAATTAATTTGGTCATTTATCTACCTGTTTTGAAATGGCCACACCAGTGTTCACCTTACTTTTCCTGGTTTTCACTTGTCTCCAAAGTTATTTCTTTGGCTTTAGCTCTCCCTTTGTCCAGAATTTTTAATGTGATTGCGTCATTTTTAAGTTTTGTTGGTGGAAAGTTGGACAATGTGGTGAAAATTGGTGATGTCTATTTGTTACTTTCAGCCCATCCACCTCAGAGACCTCTGGTCAGCGGCTGCCACAGTTAGACATTTTTAAATTCACAGTGGCTTTAATGTTTATCAGAGCAGACTTGTTGGGTCTGCTCATATTGCTAGCCAGCTAACACTGCACACAACAGTGAGAAAGGTGTGTGCGTGTGATGATGAGGTCTACCCACAGAGGAAGTTTTTGGGTGGACAGTGAGTCCATGGTCCATCTCCAGTTTCCTGGTCTGGTCAGTAACCATGCAGAGTCGCTGTGCCCCATAAAGAATGCATTAGCCCTTCTCATGTTCCCCCATATGCCATGAAGGAAAGATTTTATCAAATTAAGTGTGATTCCTGTGTTTATGTACATCATGCATCATAAACCTGACTGTAAATGGTCAAACATCATGTGGAATGTTATGCATATTTAAGATGGATGATATGAAGCAAACAAAGCATTGCATCCAGTTGAACTTTGCACATGTGTTTGGACAACTAAAACATATTGAATTAGCAAGACTGTAAAATTTTTTCACAAGAAAAAAAAAACACTAGTTACTCAACACTCATCCATCATGAGCTATTTATTGTTATAAACCTTTAAAGTTGCTATATGTAAGTTTTTGCTATCACTACATAGCCAACTTTAGCATTAACAACTTTTTACATACCAGTCCAGGAGAACTGTTGCAACTTTAACATCAAACTTCATTGCTTTAATCTTAAAGAGCTGTCTCCAGCAGTGGTGATCAATGTCAATGTCAACTTTTGTTTTGCCTTTATTTCTATCACTTCTTTTCATCTACTAAAGTTAGCATGCTAACCATATAGCCCCATCACATGATACCACTTTGCAACAGTGAGTCACTCTAGTGTCTGCTGTGAATTCTGTAAGTTTTGATACAGTGCCAGTCCAGTTATGCTGTCATAGTTACTGTGAAAATAAGTGCTTTTACTTTTTCAGCATTTAAAACTAATTTCAATAAATTATCTTATCTGATTTCATTAAAGGCTATCTGTAGGTTATTGTTTTTGCAGCCAGCAGGAGTGTGCACCACTGATTAATCTCTACAGGCAAAGTCTCATGATTGTCACACCATCTTATCATCTAGAAGGAAATCAGTGCTGCAAGATGCTTCATTCATACTGCATTTAGTGCTGCATTGATTTTTCTTTAGGTTTTTGATGACTGGAGGTAAAGCATACATTTCCACAGGCTGCAAAGTACAAATACAAATGTGTTGTATAGGCAAGTTATGAAACTTGAAGACAGATTTCCCACTGTGGTGGTGAATGAGACTGGTATTTCCTCAGATATCCTCAGTTATCTTCATTGCAATGAGGAAGGGAATACATTTAACACATTAGACCTCAGTGATACATACAGTGCATTTTGGGGAGAAACACTAAAATCTGCAGTGTACCTTTTATTCAGTTAAGCTAATCCTACAACATCTCAGCTTTTAAAATAGTGTAGGTAAAAACCTGTCTTTAAATTAGTTGAAGATGTAGCAGCCATCTCATTGATAAATCCTGTGGTGTTTTCTTTAATCATCAATAAGATGAATACTTTTCATATTAAGGTTAGATATTGTACAAAATTTGTGATGCTTAAAATAATGTACTCAGATTTCTTTCTATGAAGAAATCCCATTTTTTACCCAAAATGCCTGAGGTCCACAGTGCCCTGTCTGTCTTACAACCCTGTCTCTAAAGTAGACACATGTGCACACATACATAGACACAGACATACACACAAACAAACACACACACACACAATGATGTATGTGTGAATAATAAGGTGTTAATTCTGGAGGTGTTGCTAACATGCTGTCACCCCCCCCCAATATACTCACTGACTGACACACAGCTCTTGTTAGACCCTTCCACTCATTTCCTCTTTTTTCTTTCTCTCGCTGTCTTTAAAATATGTAAGTGATTTGGCCTTTCCTGCCACAACCTCTGATGGCTTTATACAAAACAGTTGCAGCCTTGCCTGACTCATACACACACTCACTCACACACACACACACACACACACAAACTCACTCACTTACATTCCTTAATAACAGAGATCTGTTATTAAGGAATCTCTGCAATATCTGATTATTTTAAGGACAGTGTGCTTATGTGTTTGTCAGCGATCCATATTGTACAGCGTCACCTCTGCGCCTCACTGACTGCTGCTGCAACACACACACACACACACGGTGCATCTGCCCCAACTTGTGATTACCTGAAGAGTTCTTTTGAGCCCTAATATGCTCGATGGTGGTGTGTAGGTTACGGGGTGTTGGTTTTCACTTGTGTCAATGTGCGTTTCCTGCTACTTCAGATGCAGATGTCTAGGATTTGGGGCTCTCTCCTTTCAACACCTTCTCTCTAGCTGATGACCACAGATAACACTTCTCACTGGCTCCCCACCCCACCCGCCACTCCCTGTCTTTGCGATACTACCCCGTGTGTGGATGTTTACCTCTAGATAACTTTATTTTGACTGCTTATGCGCCCCTGTGCCAGGGGTGCTGCTGCTGCTGCTGTGTGTGTAGGGGAGGTTGTTGACAGACATGGACAAAAGGGCAATAAGAGCACAAAGAAGGCCGACTCGGGGTGAGAGGGGACTTGTGCGAGTGTGTGTTTGTGGTTGTTTATGGCGGTAATGGGCAGCTTGGACTAGACCTCTTTTGATCCCTCCACGTCACCTCAGTTAGGAAGTGTTGGGCGCAAAGACATGTGCTCTCTGAACTTGATAATGAGACACCTGACCTTTGGTCAGAATGATTTTAGCTTGTGCTGTTACACAGACACAAATAGACATGTCCATATTTTTCTCACATGCTTGCATTTCAAGCAGCTTGTTTATGTTTATGATGTGAATTTTTAGAAGTTTCTTTTCATGAAAAGTTTATAGGCAGTGCATATAGCACAGCCATGTTACCCACATCTGCTCTGTGTGTGTGTGCCTTTTGGGTGATATGTATGTGCGCCACAGTATTGCATGTTTATGTGGCTAACTTGGCAAAGAAGTCCTTGCATTTATTAGTTTCTGTCTTTGCATCTGTTGGATCTTTTGCTACTTTATATTTAGTGTTTACTCTCCCTATGTCTGGAAATTGAAATTCTGTGTCATGGTGGAGCTAATTCTGGGAAATATATACAAAATAAGGTCCACATAAACACATTCTCTGGGCCTGCCTGGCCTCCTCTCTGATCACTCTGCTGTAACCTGCTAATCACAAGCAGCATGGCAGCATGCTGGTCACAGCCCACTATGTTTAGTGTTTACAAGGTTTTAAACATGGCTCCGCTTAGACATGCTGTGCCCATATAGGGGCAGAGAGACAACCAGATACACAGACATACACACTTTTTTAGTGTATGTATCCATGCATGCAGCTCCATATGCACGCGCAAAACACACTAACTGCCTGTCCTCGTTGTTGTAATTGGATTTGAGGTAAGACAGTACATGTCTCAGACTGCAGTATGAGGAGGTTAACACAGCATATGAGCGCATTCATGTGGCCAGGCACTTACATTTTGAAATAAATTGAGCATAATTTTAGATTTTTGACCATATAACTTAAAGACCATCATCTCCACAACACTGAATAATAAGTGTGTTGCCACAGTACGTAAGAGCATAATTGATCTTTTACAAGCTGGGTTGTATCATCAGTTTGAAATATAGTTTGTCTAGTTTGTTCTCTCCCTCAGTTCACGAAGGAGACAAATAAAAGAGATTAAAATACAAGTCTATGCATAGTATTTCACTGAATTCAATCCATTATTGAACTGTATCTACTCCTTTTAAGGACTCAGTTTAGCTTAGCTTTAACTTCAGCTTACTTTTTTATGGATGAGGTAAAGACTAAGTAGTTCAGACAGCCCAACCCCGAGTCTGCCTCTACTGACATGGCATAATCCAACCACCACCACCACGCTGTCACCACTGCTCCTGGTTTTCCTATAGCATTTCACAAGGTGCTATACCAGTCTCTTCTCACTCTGCTTTCTCCTCCTTGCTCTGTGGGCCCCTGCGTGTTACAGAGCGAGATTTACCGCAGTCGGCGAGTCGAGCTGCTCCTAAATTAACTACAACTTGCAGAGTGGAGAACACTCATGGCCACACACACACTGGCAATGTGCTAACATTGCGCATATACTGCATATTGTATGCAGGTTGTGCTGCAGGCAAACACATACAACTATGCAGATAGGGATGGGTAGTTAAGCAGAAAGACATATATGCTCGCTCACATCTACTTCTCTTGTGTGTCTCTGTTGGTGAAAGTCCACTGGATTTATCTGTTAGCGCTCAGAGACCAGTGTGTGTGGGATCCAAACACATTGGAATTATGGGAGATTAGGTCAAAGGTCAAAGCCAGGAACATAATACAGTGTGTATTGTGTGTGAGTATCTGTGTGTATTGGACGAGTGATGAAAACTGTCTCTTGAGGGGGGCGCTTTTGTACGCCATCAGGCAAGTATGTGATGGAAGGTGTTCACAAGGAATTTAGATTAGCACTGAGAGAAAACAAATGAGGGGATGGATGGGGTGGAGGCGGGCAGACCTGAGAAACATCAGTTCTGTCTACATCAAGGATCCCTTCAACAAGGCACTTTTACCCTCAGTTTCTGAAACTGAGCAGTTTGATTATTGGAGATATTATTTGGTTATAAGAGGTAGAGACCCAACCCGAGACCTGAGTTGGGTGGGTCCAAATTATAATCAGGTCAAGCAGAGACCTGTTGTATTGCTACTGGTCTGTCTGTGCCGTGGTAAGGTGAGACAAGTATGTGAGAGTATCAACTGTGAAATGCAGGAAAATGACATATAAGGGGTATTACAGCTTGGTAATTGGTGGTGCACTGTGGTCCTGTCCTGGTCAGTCTCATCCTGTTAGGCCTGTTTGGGTCTGACTGTCCTGGGGACCCTTTCTGATCTGGTTCCCATTTATTTTGTAAATTTAAATTCTGTATGTCAGGTTTGAGTAGGTTTTCCATATGTCTGTTTGGATTGTGAAGATTGTGCTGAACTCTGCATGTGCTTGAGGTATAATGACAGCCTTGCAAGTGGTGCACTTTGTTGTTTGTAGGTACTTAACTGCTTTGCAAATATAAGGACTTAAAGTACAGGAGTCTTTCCAGGAAGGACAAAAATTGCTTAAAAATAAAAATGCTCAATTTTTGAGAAAAGTTATACACTAAAAATCATAATAATTACTCACTTACCTCTCTCTCTCAAGCCTTTCTTAGTGTTTTATTTTTCTGACCTAATACGCACCATTGTCACCTGCACACAATGAATGCTGCAAGTGAAAAAAGGTGAATTTTAGGGTTCAAGAAATCCAGCAACATTTCAAACACAGAAAACCAAAATATTTTCAGTAGATGTTAAATATACATTGACAATACTAAGGAGAGATGTGACATGCATGAAAAAATGTATGAAAGATGGTGAAAGTGAGAGAGACAGGAGAGAGTTAGGAGACTGTAACCTTTAGGGTGAGCAGGGTTAATAATGCATCACCAGAACCACCAGGTCAAAACCTCTACTCGCACTCCGTTTTATTTCAATTACAGACACAAGTATCCATATATGTGTGCGTGTGTGTGTGTGTGTGTGTGTGGACTGAGATGGAGTGTGGATGGTGTTTATTTGGTCATGGGTCTAAACCGGATGGAAAGGTGCAGGTAACAGCAGCACTGGGAGATGATATCACGAACATACACACACATACATTTGTGACCATCAGTAGTATGGTCTTACTGGGAGAGGAGCTCATGCTACATTAGTGTCCGAATGGCGTGTCCTTCCCTGTAGCGTCTCCTGCGGTGGGTTGGTCGTGGGAACGGAGCACGCTCATATAAGGCAGCTGACAGGTATGTTGACAGGAAACGATGCCTTTGAGGCACTCTTTGACTTGATTCTTTTATGTCTTTTTTCTCTTCTTTGTCCTCTGGCTGTTATTGTCTTCTTTGAATCAATTTTCAGTATGTTACGAACAACTTGAAATGCCAAAAAGTCATTAAATTAAGGATTCAGGCCATAAAAGTGTTACTGTTTAATCAAACAAAGAGGATATAAGTTTTATATATAATATATATATATATATAAGCTTTAGCATAATATAATGTATACAATTGAATAAAAGTTGTTCTCCTGACCTGACGGGTCACCCCTGCTGCACAGATTACACATACAACCCGTATTATATCAGCCAGGTAAGTTTTTGTCAGCAGCAGTTTAATATACCCCTGATGGTAACACACAACTGGCATCACACAGGCCACATTTGTAAACAAACACACAACCAAACACAGGCATACATGTCTAAACAGAGCACAACCAGAAACCAACAGTGACCAGTGGTTATAGATGAAACAGATGTGCTTTCCTCCCAGCCGGGTCTCATTCGTCTCTCTGCCTCTGTGAAGATCTCGACTGGGATAGTCTCACTACTGCAGGTGTAAGTAAGCTTGCACTGAAGAGAATCCAGAGAGAGGCTGAGGGAGAGAGAGAGAGAGACCTAGACAGTTGAATAGGCCAAAGGAGAAAGAGAGAGATGTGTCAGCAGATTAGACTCGCCTTGGCGCCTGTCTGTGGTTCCAGAGAAGTGATGTGTCACCCGTATCCTGGGGAAGCTGACAGCAGAGCTGGGGAAAAGAAGTTATGATACTACTTGGAGTTATTTTTCTCTTTTAGATCTGGGAACTGTCTGTGTTTCTATTGTCCTCACAGGAACAGATAGAGGAAAGCAGCCATAGTTTCACCTCTTTTAAACAGCTAGTTTTTAGTTTAAATATAGAGAGGGTATTGTCAGTGTTAACTGATCATTACAAAACACAATGTTGTATGAACAGGCATCATTCAAACTTTACAGAGCTGTAATTTTGGGCAGAGTATCACCACAAACAGAATCTTCACCTGCCATTAAATGGGCCCTTAAATGTGAAGGTTTCCTACTAAGATTATACATCAAAAGTGCTAAACCACTTTTGAAGCAGCAGATGCTGGTACAACCAACAATCTCACGCCCAGTGAGACTGGAGATGCTGTCAGCAGTCAGGCAGGAGAGATATTGTAAAAGCGCTTAGGATTTTATAGCTGAACCAGGTTAGACTAGGATTCACTGTGGAAATGTGATGATTTCACATCACAGATGATGAACAAAGGCATTTAAATGAGTGGGTTTACAGGTTTGACTGAAATATGTGGCAGTATCTGGAGCAGGCTAATAAGCTGTTATGGAAAAGGCTTGTATGAGCATTTCAAACTGTCTTCTTGCCTTTGTGCTCAAACTCTTTTCCTCTCATCACACATGGCAAATGTGTGTATGAATGTGTAAGTGGTAGGCATGAGTATATGTGTATCTGTGTGAGAGTCTGTCAGTGTTCTAGGTGACACACACATGGTTTTCCATATCTGCTTTACAGCCTTTGCTGTATAACCCTCAAACCAGTGTTCAACCATCTGTCCTGCTCTCTAGATGCCTGTAATAACCAGCACTTCTCTGCCTCCCCACGAAGACCCTCCTGTCCTCTGCCGCGATCCCTAAAGAAACGTAGTCCACCTACTGAAGTTCAAACTTATCAGCGGAAATTTTCAAGAAAAGGATTTTTGATTGATAGGTGATGTTCTCAAAGTGTGAAACACTGCAACATTGAACTGTTTAGGTGAGACTAAGATCACGTAGAAACATGTGAGAGATCAAACATCAGTCACCTACACATAGAATATGCACAGTTTCTCACACACGCCTATCACAGGTACACAAGGTCACACACACTCTTAAGTGTTTGAGTTGGTTTATTTCATTTCCTCACACCTTCACACCTGTGTGGCAGACACTGGCCCAGTAGATGTTTACACAACACACAGATACACTATACGTGCTCTTATACAGTGATGGATACAAAGACAGGCATTCGCAACCACAGTTATCAAATGACACAGGCGAGAAAAGTTGCAGCTGTAGGGAGGTACCCATAAGTCACTGTGAAAAGATAAAGTACACACACACACACACGCATGAACTTGCAACATTTCAAAGGGAACAAGCTTTCACAGCTACACACAGGAAACCAGCCTTATCCCTCTAACATCAGCTTCATTGTGTGTGTGTGCGTGCAGACACACACTTTTCAATGCTTAACTGGTCTTTAGGTTGCATTATATTTTACAGTATAACTAATTCATCTGTGCCCAAAACCTGACTAATGCAGATAGAAAATACAGATGTACATAAAAACAATACAGATTCAAACCAAGTCTAAAACACACACACATGCACACACACACAGACAGGAGCAAGAGAGGTGTGAACAGGATGGGAGTTAAGATATGTCACGTAAATCTATAGATAAACGTAGTAACGTAAGCCAATGAAATAAAAAGTCAGAGTATTGGTGCTATTTACTACAGCCTATTAAAAATCAAAGCATGGAGAGGTGTTGCTTGGTAACCTCCTAAATAGAGTGTCTGGTTCTGAGCAACTGTTTTGTAGTTGGGTGTCGTGTTGCGTCGTCTGAACCCAACCCAGGATACTTTACATACTGTACTGTATGTGTGTGCTGTGCGGCTGTGATTATTAACAGCTGTGTGTATCTTTACGTATGTCTGTGTTAGTCTGAGGAAGTGAGAAAAACAATTTGAAACAGGGGCATCTGAAACTTTACTCAGGATGTTAGCAGGCCCAGTGGATCTCTCTGGACCAAATTTGATGGCAGAATTGACAGCGTGCATCTGTAGATAACACACAAAAGTCAGTTGTGTCAACATTTCAGCCACATTTCACAGGAGCACCCTAAGTCTGTGATTTATTAACCTGGATGCTGTAAACTGTTTGGTTAAGTTTGGTTTAATTTGCACATACACCAAGACACCATGTAATTTATGCTGTAAGCTACAAGTTAAATATAGGAGATGTGAAGTGTAGGAAATGTGTTGAGGTAAATCAAGTATATTTCAGCTGGTTCTTCCCTGGAAAACTTTTAATGACTCATAAAATATTAATTTGCATTTATGTGATTCATTTTAGAAGTAATTATTGGATATTTTTTTAGCCAATGTGTATATACCTTTTTTTCTCTGTCTGCATGTGTGTTATGTTAATAGGCTCATTTCCGCAGATTTCAGTGTTGATGTTTTTATCAGTTTCAAACTCCTGTGGAAATCCAACCTCTACTTCCTTTCTGCAAACCCCACAGTCAAAATACACTTGTTTAGGCCTCAAAGGGATTACCCAGGGGTTAGCTAGGTCCAGAGGAGTGTTTGTGGATGGGTCAAGGTAGAAGGGTGTCTGCAAAACTTTTTGGAAAGGGAATTAAAGAGCAAGATTCAGGCAGTTTTTAAGGTGAGGTGGTTTTGGATACAAAGATAGATTTTTTTCAGGTTTGGGACACAAACCTTGTCGCTCATAAAATGTTGCTTTCCTTCTTAGCCATTTTCTATTTGAGAATGGGGCTTTTGCAGAACTCCAACCAAATGAAAGAACAAGGCAAAGAATGTATAAATATAGCAGACAGCGGGTGTTGTAGTGTGGGTGAGTAGCTGCTGTTCCAGTCTGAGCAGTGTGCTGTGGGGTTAATTAGGCGTATCAGGGACTAATCCCTCTCCAGGGTCATCTGCTGGGGTCAGGCCTAAAAAGAGAAAGGTCACAGCAACATCCGGCTCAATGCATTAATGATAGGTTCATACTGTAGACCTGTGTGTGTGTGGGTTGGAGGGAGGGGTTCATGTCTGTTATGTGTTAGTATAGATAAGTGTGTATTTTAAAGGTTTTCCTTTATGTTCATACTGTAGTTAGTCTGCATATATCTTAATGCTGTTAAAACACTACTCAGCTGTACATCTGTGCTGTCAAGCCTCAGTGTATGTTATTTGCTCAGGCCCAATAGCAACAGATGGAACAGTATTGATGACTGGCCTCTGATCACCATTATTGATCAGTGATTACAGTGAAAAGGCTTTACTGTATTCAACTGAGCAGAGGCACAAACACACTGAAAGAGCTACAGTAGCCCACAGGGGACAAACTGCTTTTTGTATGTACATCAGTGTGTGTGTGACTGTTGAGCAAGGACAGGGATTAACGACACACAGACATTTATAAGCACACACAGACAAGCAAACACATTCACAAAGACGCATTGGTATTCACTGACCAAAAAACAGCTACATTAGCCATGAAATTTCAGTAATTGAGTGATGAGGGTTCTGAGACTAGTGTCTTCAGATCAGCTCCATTCACACTAAAATGCCAGAACAGTAGGAACGGTGTGGCTAAAAATAGAAATCCTTAGGTCGCTGGTTCGACTCCGGCTCAAAGGATGTTACATTTTTCAGCAGCAGAGCAGTGTGCCCAGTAATCACGGGGTTGGGGAATTGATCACCAGCTTCTCCTGTCTACATGCTTATCCCTGAGCAAGACACTGAACCCTCCTGAGAGAGGCTGTTTAGGGCTTTAGTCAATTTAAAAAGACATATTCCTCTGTTTCTGTAGTGCCTGTATTGCTCTGTGCTGCCCCAGTTGCCACACTACCTCACACACCTTGTATGTACATCAGTAAAACAAAACTTGCGACCTGGAAAGGTTTTTGTGATAGTGACATTTGTCTGAATGATGGTCACTCAGCTTCCTTCTCTGAATGTCTTGTGTATGTGTGTCTATTTTTGTGAACATGTGACAGTCCTGCATGGTTCTTTGACATTGTGGTGCAAGACTCTGACTTAAATATTGTGTTACATCTACTTTTCATCACCTACAGATATGCCTCAACTCAAAAATAGAAAAGGCTCTATTTTTAGTTTTTATGATCCTTCTCGTTATTTGTGTCACCAGCAAGATTGCCTTTGTCAGAAATCTGCCGTGTGGAGGGGGCTAACTTAAAAAAAATTGTTGATGTAGTAAGTGAACTGAAAAATGTGCTCTTAAATTGTCACTTTTTTAGATGAAGACAGTAATGATTTTATTTAGAAATGATGAATTTGATGATTTGATCAGTCTTTACTAAAACCTGGATTAATCAGATAATCAGTTTACAGGCCACACTAAGTAACATATATGTTGTGCTAAAACTGGCTCATAGGCCTTTTGTCACTCTGACAAATGTGAGCTGTCATAGTAGAAACAGCACAGGTGTAATTAATAAGATTAATGATGGCTCTGTTCCACTCTGGTGTGACTGTAAACCATACCAGTGATACCAGAGTCCTGTCACTGTCATACCTCAGTGAATCTAGCCATAATTAATGTTATTAATTACACCTGTGTTCGACAAGAAAAACTGCCCACAGCAATAAAAGCATCTGTTATTAGTATGGCTTCCTATTCAGTCTCACAGCAACACATGGTAACTGTTAAAGAGAGAAAAAAATGTTAAGATTCTGATGTTTATAATGATCAAGTTTCTGTAGTTTATATTTTAGAAACTTTGTTTTTGCTTCTGCAGACACATGCTTGCTTGGCTGTTGGTCTCTAATTATGATGATCTTCGCTGTCACATAGAGTAGGGTGTGAAGAGGAGAGCCTGTTGATAAAACACAATGGATGTGGCCGAAGACTGACACACTGGCCATGTGTATGTGTTAGATATAAATGCTCACAACAGTGCCAATACTGTAAACTGATAAATTATTACACATTAGCCTAAAGGAGGGATAGAAACTGAAGTGAAGTCAGCCTTTGGAGATGGATTATGATTGTTTGGAAACTCAGTCTCTAGAGTATTTACCGTTATGTCATAAATAAAGGGGAAATATGCCATGTCATGATGTGATTTAAGGTGTGATGAAATGCAGAATGAACAGCATCAAATGGAAGGTTGGGTTGGGAAGAACTGGATATGGCACATTTTCTTCAAACAAAGGCCAAGTTCTGATTAAACAATGGTTTGTTTTGAATTTTAGTGCTGTAATATTTCATCTTCAAAAACGATCTTTCATTTTTTCCCCTAAATCCACTTTCTAACCAGTATTGTCTCCAGTGTAAAGCAAAAGCTTATTATTGGATTTGTAGTTCATTAAATATAGGGTCTGTGTTGTGATTGGTTGCAACGAGGCCTGCGTGTGGTTGGCTGGGAGCCAGTGTGATTGACAGCTCTACCTGGGTGGTAAGAGGCAGTGACAGCTCTGTCACTGTGGAAACAAACACAGCAAACCAACTAGCCAATCAGAGTTGAGTGAGAGCCCCGGGGATTCATATAACACATGCTGAAGATTTCCTCAAGACCAAAACACACATAAACACACACACACACACACACATATATTCTTCTATGTGCTGCATTGCTTTGTTAGATATATGTGTATATGTGCTAAAGTTTATTTGTGTGCATGTGCGTATGCATGTGTGCGTTAAAGTGTGTTGAATTAATGTGTGTGTTCTCCCCGTGTGGTGTGGTCTTCTTTCGACACTGTCTCTGGGTCGTTGACGTGGTTGTCATGGGAGAGTGCTCACTGGACCTACACGCACACACGCTCACACACATATATGAAACACACACACCCTCACCCACACACCAGGGGACAGGGGTCAGCTTGTATTAAAAGACCAAATAAACGAAGCTTTCCGCACCACCAACCCACCGCAGACAAGACAAGCAGACAGAAAAGGAGAACGCGACAGGAGGAAATGTGTGTATGTGTGGAGGTTGGGGGGGGACTGGGGAGCTGTAGATGGATGTATCTTTCATTTTTCAGGCCAGCAGGTTGGTTTAGTAGGGTGGGACACTCTTCCTCATCTGGAGGACATGAGGTCAACCCCACCTGTGCTGGTAAAGGGCCCTTGACTCAGACATTAAATCTTAGATAACTCCAAGAGCATCATCCTGTAGTTTACCTGACATTTGACCCTGCCATAGGACAGCAGTTTCATGTTTAATCATTTAAGTCAAAGCATATTGAAAGATATACTGATATATTAGAGGATCTAAGCCTGTCATTAGGCTGCCTGCCATGTCTTTTGGCTGCTGCGTTGTGCTGCTTTTCCCTCAGCTGTTCTGCCTGTCTGATCACACTCTGTAGAAGGCATGACCTTGGAGCTGGGGGCTGTTCTGGAGTGTCACTTTATGTGTGTGCACCCCTCATGTACAATATGTGAGTGTGTTGACTGAGTGGTTTCTCCCATGATGTGTTTAGTAGACCAACCTGTGTAATTGTACAGTATGTATTATTCGCATATTTAAATGTTTAAATTTCTACCACCTCCTGTCTTCATTTCTCTTTCCTGATCAGCCATCTTGTTCTCTCCCTGTCTCTTGCTTTGTCGCTCTCTCTCCTTTTTCTCTGTCTATTTATCTTTCTTTCCTGTCATTTTGCTTGCTTTATCACATCTCCTTTCAACCTCTGTCTTTATTCCTTTCTGTTTATTTAATTCTTTCTCCCTATTTCTCTCTGTTTATGTCTCCTTCTCCCCTGCCTGTCTTTTTTTCTCTGTCCTTCTTCCTCTCCGTCTCTTTCTCTCCCTCTCTGGCCGTCATAAATCGCTCTCTTGTTGGCTGTTGAAGTGTGAGGAATGGCAGATCTGATGGTTTCTCACAGCTGTTGCAGGCTTTCCCAGGTTCACCTCACCACACTGCCCTCTGTGGTCCTGGCTTTCAGACCTGCAGGCAAAATATACAAAACATGAATAGGGTTTTAAATATTTGAACTGCTTTGATGTGTGCTTGATTTATCTTGCTGATTAGTCCAACAAGTGAACACATCTCATGCAGAAATAAGATAAATCAGATGAGGCGTCTACTGGGTTTATGAAACATTTTATAACTCTAAATTAAAACGAATCTTCACCTCTCTTCTTCACAGTATTGTACACGTGCACAGTAATGCAATACTTGTCAGTGCAGTGAGAGGCAAAAGTCCAGTTATTTATTTAGACACACTTATAATCTTACTACTGTTTACAGATGTATAATACTTAAATTAATTTGTCTAGACAGGACTGTGAGAGTGTGGTGCTCTGGTTTAAACATCAGTTCAGTGTCATAAAGTCAGCTGAAATGAGATTGTATAAGTACCTCCCTACTCTAATGCTTGTGATTTTACTCCACAGCAAATAGTTCTTTTGTGCCACTTAATTAGGTGATTTGATGATCTTCACATTTAAAGGTTTTTTTTTTATATAGTTCAACACTGGCCTGAGAGTTAGATGAGACGATTGATACTGTTCATGTCTGTACAGCAAATATGAAGTTACAGCCAGCAGCTAGTTAGCTTAGCTTAGCACAAAGACTGGAAACAGACTGAAACAGCTAGCTTGGCTCTGCAATGTTGGAGGAGATTATGTGTAGAACTGTTTCATGGCTGGGAGCAGTGACTTTCTGAAGTCTCTGAGACTGTTGCTTATTTTATTTCGCGCTTTTTAAATCCTGCACATGTGTCTTTTTATATTCACTTATGTTTCTTTTATATCTAGCTGTAAAGCTTTTTCCTGTCTTCTGGAAAGCACTTTGAATTGTCTTATTGTTGAAAGGTGCTATACAAACTTGCCTTGCCAGAACTGTCTGCTTGCAAATCTTATACTGTTTTAACTGTCTCAACATCTGTCAAACAGGATGCAGGTGTCATGTTTGGTGTCTGTTAATGGAGATGATATTCAGGCATACACATATGTAGCTTCACCTTTGACTCTGAGCATAATGTCATGGCTATTCCAAGTTTGTCATTGTATTTTTATGCTCTGCCTTTCTTGAATTATTTCCCTAATCATGTTATAATGTTAGCAGGTAAACATGGCTGGTGTCAATCTGTAAATATTGACTCACTGAATCCCTCTTGCACCTCGTGCCTGGGAGTGTGACAGCTCTGTTGTTGTATGAAGACGCAGTGTCCTGTGTCAGCACAGTCTCGCAGCACATTGCCAAATATCCTCTTGCCATTCCCCACCTCTCAGCAGACCTCCTGCCCCCGCTGACACACACACACACGCCAGCCCATTCCAGACCAGGTCTCAGTATGGCCACACCATGAACGCAGAGCACAGAGCCTAGCATGTGACCCCACCAATGATACCTTTCTGCCAAAATGCCCCAAACCGACTGTAGTTGTAAGAGAAATCACAAACAATAAATGAGACAATGACGGAGGGTGTGTATGAATGTGTATGTGAGAAATACACACAAAGCAACAATGTGTTGCGATGTGCCCCTCACCTTGGCTTGTTCAGCAGTTTGTGGCTCTGCCAGCTATCAGTCAAACAGCGAGACACAGATAGAAGAGTCAGAGGATCAGATCATTATTATCACCCACAGGGATAAACAACTTGCTACCTCTCTCTTTCTCACCCCATCCTTCTTCCCCACTCCCTCCCTCCTCACTTTCACTCCCTCTGTGCTCCCTCACCCTGCCTCTTCCATCTCCCCTCCTCTCATCTTTCCTTGCGACTCCCTCCTCTTGCTCCTCCCTCTCTCCTCGCCCCCATTGAGCGAATAGTGATCATGTCTGGCGTTTCATCGGCTCTTTGCACTTCTCTCCTCTATTAAGATTGATGGGCTGCTTGGCTATAAATGAGCATGCTAAGACTTGGACAGGGCCACGGTCAGGCAAGGGCTAAATCCACATAAACACACGTATACATATGGACACTCACATGCACCTTTCCTATTAGCAGCAGAATGTGGGAGCTGGGCCCCAGGAAGGGGCACTATTTTTGTTACATGGAAGCATATACACAGACAGAAGATATACACATACAAACACACCCACACACACGCAGGCATGACCCTGTCAGTCACCTCCAGCAGTGTCTGCTGTGGATCAGTAACCACCACACTGCTGACCAGTGCTTCTAATGTCTTATATCTTCTACTGAAATCAAAAAGGAATTAAATTGCTGATGTTACAAAAATACACACACTGGTATTTTTAATTTCATGCAATAAATGTGTAGAGAGAGTATATACAGTTTTAAATGTTGTGTAAAAAATCTGTTTTAGCTGTGTGCAAAAGAATTTAGTCCTAAAATCCACAAGCCTAGGTTTGCAATGGGCTTCAAAGAGCAAATCCATAAAATCGAGACTTGAATTGATGACCGTCATGTGACACTTCTATGCACATGCAGATGGTCCACTGAATTAGCGACAGGCTCTGTGGGCTCATAGATTGTTTGTTTGAAATATTACTCTCAAATGAATTTTATTCGAATCAAGTTCAGTTCCAGTTCTGAATAAAGAGCCAAAGTCCCAGGCTAGACTCCCTGTCTAGCCTGTCTAGATTTTTGTGGAGTCCTTCAAGATTTTAACAAAGTTAAATGATTAATTTGTTAGCATTCAAAAAACTAATGCTCCCATGAAGTTTGAGGCACCGTGGGTACAATACATCATCATAACTGTTGATTTCTTCTCTCCAGCTTTTTAGCTGTTATCTCTACTGTCCAAAAAACAGTTCTAAACCATTCGGCTGCTATATACAACCATGTCTGCACTAGCTGTGGTCACTTGACTCGTGTCATTGTGTCAAACTAGTGACATTTAACCTGCAAAAGACCGACCTGATCATTTAGACAAGAATTATCATATATTTCTGTAAAACCCCAGATAATACTTAATGACAATAGTTTTTTTTTATGTCAACGTTTTTTAAATTCTCACTTTCTAAAAGGAAACAGAAAAAGACTGTGGTAACAGTAATATAGAAGGTGAATGCTTATTGCAGATCCACAAACTCAGATCTCCTGCATGTTGAACAAGCTTTCAGGACTGGATTTTTAGTCATGTGCATTATTGCCAATTTCCCCTACATTTATAACGGAACTAGTTTGGTTTGACTTAGGCTCTCTCCATAAAAATGTGCTCTTTCCAGTAAACTCACCATGGGTACTGTAACAATACCTTGTTGGATTGTTCAGTAGCAGCTTCAGGATTTCTTTTCACAACAATATGTCCCTCTGTTGTTTAGTTTAAGGTCACAGTTGTTAAATTTCACAAATTAAAGCTGAGCTTTATAGCAATATAAAAGTAACATATTATTTGTGCATTCTAGTTTGGGGTTTTTCATCTTTTCTTTGGTACCACTGCTTAGCAGGTGCTTTGGTCAAGTGTTAATTTAAGTTTCCAAAAAGTCCTCAGCCTTTAAAACTGTCCGACTAAGGCAGCTGTGAATAACTGTCCTGCATTTGGTTATGTGTTGGCCAGAGGGCTCATGAGGGACAGAGCCACAGATCACATGGTTAAAGAACCGTTAGACATTTACAAGACACCGCAGAGCCTCTCCTTTCTTTTTGGCTCGACACTCAGTCTATCGGACCTTCTCAGTGTCTTACGTAAGCACCCAGTGTTACATACGAACTATGAAGTCTACATGTGTATTCACATGAGTGTGTGTATCTGTATATCAATGCAGAGCTGGAGAGAGAGACATTGAAGGTGTTCATGCCCTCTTTGGTGACATGGAAAGATTACAGGAAAATATTGTGTCATAATTATTTCTCAACACCCCCCTCATAGATCAGAGTTCACGTGGTGTCTAATAGGGGGTACTGAGAAAATGCCCTGCGGAGCGGACCATAAATCAGCTCAGTGCGGGCAGATTTGATGACAAAGATTTAACGGCTGTAAAGGACACCCTGAGCCTCAGATTCTTGCAACTGTCATCAAATACTCGCTAGGCCATTAACAGGTCACGCAGGCGTAGCTGAGCTGAGCCTGCAACATCATCATCACACCCACCAGCTGAAGCCTCCTGGAGCACAGGTGCACTTCCTGGAACAGGAGCAGGGGCATAAGAACCTCTTTGCCACAATATTTAGTCCTCTCCTCTCTCCGGTTAATATTTTGCTTCTTAAAATGAGAAACAATTCCTACTAAGGAATTTTCATCAGAAAGCTTTAGGCTTTTCCTATATTTCAAGATAGGTTTGTCTAAACCGCCATTTGTAATTCTAATATGCTGCTCATCAGATACAAACAGACCTCTTTTTTGCCTCTGATGGTTGCAGGTTTCTTTGCCAAACCTTATTCTGTGCTCCAGGGAACTTTCTTGTCACTGCCCAACATGACCTCACCTGTGGACTCCCCACTTGTTATGCTTAGTCACGTACAGTAGGCCATAACTCCCCTCTTAGTACACTCAACCACGTGGTCACGTCGTCGGCCCGTATGTTAATGCTCACTTCAATCACACAGGACGCTAAAACCACATAACTGGCCCCTATGCAAATGCTAACTTTTGTGATGAGTGGTCAGGGTTGCCAGTTCCCCGAGGGAAGGAGGGGGGCGGGGGTAGAGGGAAGATATGGTAAATAGGTTTATTCCACTTTCACTGAGACTCACTGTTTGAGAATGCCACAGACCATTATACTGTACTTGGGAAACAAGTCAATGCAAATTGTACCAAATTGTACCTTATATTTTTTTTCCTTAGAGCTTTAGTTCCTTAGATTTAATGTAATACACACTCATTTAATCCAATTTGTTTAAAGATCTTCAGGATGAATACACTATTTATATCTACTGTATACCACTGATTAAAAAAAATCTCCCTTGTACAGTCTTATCATGTTAAAGTGGTTCACTGGAGCTGATGCTGGTTAGTTGAGTTTATGTGCCAGATTGTTTGTGTAAACACTGTGGCTGGAAAGGTTAGAAGTGCCTCAGCTTGTAATATTTAGCACCAAGCATCAAGTGGAAAATGGAAGACTTCATGTTTTAACAATGCAAACAGGCAATGCACGTGTGTATGTGTGTGTGTTTCTGAGAGTTATCATACTGTTATACTGTAGAAGCTGAGAGAGCCAGAAGACCCAGAATATTCTGTTATAGTTGCACTCCCTCATTCATGCTTCATTTTTACAGTGTATGTCTATATTAGTATGCCTGAGCTGGCATGAATACACACATGCAAACACATGCTAGAATGAAGACTGATTTGATGCCTCAGAGCTTTGGGGATATTCGGTGTCATGATGAGATGCTTTGGGAGCGTTGCTAAGTGTGTATTTATGTACAGCTAATGTTAACAGTAAATCAAAGTAGTCCACTTTAGATAATAATAGATATTACAAGTAAAGATGATACATTAAACATAGTGATTTGTATTACTGTGAAATTCATTGTGATGACACGTTAAAATACCGGCCAAAAATCAAAAAGGCTTTTAGGGTTGCAAGCAAAATCCCATCTCTTTTCTCTGAAAACCAGATAGTATAGGCAAGGTAATGTCCAGTCAATATTTTCAAGTATTATTTTTTATAGTTACAAAATTACAATTACACCCTAACAATTCTTCAGTTGTCGCAACAGGATATTGTTTTATCATTTTTTGCTGAATGTAAATAAAACTATGTCTAGTGAAAATTGTAAATGGTGTCAGTATGAATATTTTGTTTGATAGGTTGATAGAAACTACATCTAATCTCAGTGGAATCACATTTTGACCAACATGTTTTTTAAGCATCTCAGGAGATCTTGTTGGCCTGATGGCACTTATTGTCAGATATACTGTCTTTTTTAGTCCATTAGAGTGGGACCTAAAGTTGCTGATGTCTGGTTGTCTATTCACCACTGTGGGCCAGAGGTAGACCATGAATTTTGGGATATTCATGTTCACCAGAGGATGATTCCTTTTTTAGCTCTCCTTCCTTAAATATTTAGATTCCTTCTAGTGTCATCTTCTGGCAAAATCGACAGCAGTTATGGCAGGTTTGGCATGAAATGTGTTGAGAATCTTCCTTGTCGCCAGAGGATGAACCCCACAGACTGTGGTGACCTGCCAACCTTTTTTCGGTCGTCACCTTCACACCAGAATTTTGATCTGTACAAATAATCTGTCTCTCTGGCAGATTGTCATGAAATTCAACTTCCCATAGCATTGATATCCATATGGTAATCCCTGTTTAGATTAGTAGTTAGTCTTAAGGAAGACTGTTTAGATAGTCTCGTTTTAGTGCACATTTTACTACCGATTAAAGTTTGAATACCCTCATATTAGAATTTCCTCAAAATGTACTGAGCCACTGATCAAGAGAACAAACTTTCTACATTTCATACAAATCATGAACACACACAAGCTGCTCCTGCTCTCTGCTGACTCCCCTTCCTCCCTCCTTCTCCTGATACCTCCCCTCCTGTCCTCCTCCTCCAGGCGGATAGCGTGACAGTTCTGTCACGTCGGCACCTGGTCCTTCACAAGTGTTAATATCCCCACCTCAGCCGAGAATCATTGGACCACTGACACCATGCAGGAGTGTGTCGGCGTGAATATATGAGTGTGTGTGCCTGAGATGTTCTGCGGCCTTAAACTCATTTCATCTTTCTCCGCCAAGTGGGAATGTCTTACAAAGCTAGGTTTTTAAAAGAAGTAACAGGGAGAAGGAGAATGTGCTTAAATGTGTTTCTGTCTGTACTGTGTTCGTAGTGGGTAACTGATGCACCAGGCAGGGGTCCCGTCCCCTGTCACTCAGAAACAACAAGCCAATCATTCCTGGGTTCTAAAATAAGCTCTCCTCCCCCTCTTTCGTCCTCTCTCCCCTCCTCTCCCCCCTGACATGTGTTCCTCTCCTTAGCACCTCTCACCTTCAGAGTGACAGGAGACAACTGAGGGGGGACAGGGGAGCTGAGGAGGAAATGGGTGACAGCAGAAGAGAGTCAGCAAACTTTGAGATGAATATTTGGGGAAGGATGTGAGTAATCAGATAGGAGCTGCAAAATGAGATCAGCAGATCTACTTTCCAGTTGGGGAAATTTAAGAGCAAGGAAGCCTACCACGTTGTACTGCATCAAGATTCGCGCCGCGCAACTGCAGAATTTTAATTACAGATTGCCCATGGAAAAAATGGACTGCATCCAAAACCTGGGAAGATCTGCTCATACTTTTAGTTCCCCTTACATATTTGGATCATTACAGCTAGCCACCAGACTCTAGC
Organism: Lates japonicus; assembly: GCA_033238685.1. NCBI lineage: Eukaryota > Metazoa > Chordata > Actinopteri > Centropomidae > Lates > Lates japonicus. Next base: position 2,691,229 of record BRZM01000038.1, on the reverse strand, counting down.
CTGGCTCTGTAATATAGTCCCAAACTAAGGAAACTAGCTATTGTGTTTGTTGGCCCAGACAGTCCATATCTTTTATTATTAGTGTATATGTAAATTAAATTCTAAGAGTGTAAAGTTAGTAAACAAGAAACAGTCCACACTTTTGTACTTTCCTTGCTGTGTTTGGAGTCTATTTTAGACCCAGCCCCATTCCAGTTGTAGTTTTTAGCACAGGAGGGTGTTAGCTATTGAGCAGGATCCAACTCTCTATATTGTGCAGCTGCTGGAAGTTTTGCGTTGTACTCTGTTATATTTCATTCTTGTTTTGTAGCTTTACTTATTGACAAAGCCCCTTTAACTACCAAGTATTATATAGTCAGAGTGTGTGGTTCATATATTTCAAAATTGATTTTGGGCAAGGATACAGAAATAGTACTAATCTGTAGAAGTTTCACTATGTTTTCATTTTGGTTTCTTGGAGACCTGGGTCAGTAAAAAGCTGTCTAGGTGTTAAATAGTTAAAACTGCAAGCTTGAGGACAGCAAACAGCTTGAAAAATTATTGGCTGCAGAGAAGACTTGGGGAAGGGAGGGGTCAATTCCAGATCTGCATGAACTTTGAGACTGTGAGGTCACACACTGACAACTCAACCACCTGTTGCCACACACACACACCCACACACCCACACACCCACACCCACATCCGCATTCACCTCACACCCTGTCTCGTGTGACTAGTCAATTCAGTAGACTTGTAGGTACTACTACGATCAATTTGCATGAAGTTTTTGGCCAGTACACAATAAAGATGATGAAATGTGTTATTTGTTTGTTTGTGTGTGTGTGTGCCTGGGAATTGTTCTTTTTCCCTGTCTCCTATGGTATTTTTCATTTCTCTGGCATCTAAAGTCTCTAGGACAACCTGGATGTTTGAGTGTTTTATCACACACACACACACAACATTCACAGTAACACATATGAGTAAATACATCAACATACATGTTTTCATGTAACAAGAAAATATATAGTATTGTGATTGCTTCAGTAAAAAAAATTTTAAGAAAACTCATACACTATAATTGCATTACTACACCATCTGAAATCAGCAATTAGTAAGATATTGATTAGGCTACATATAAACATGTCATGAATAGATATATTTTTATTTGGCTCAAAAGGTCAGAACGTAGCACGTCCTCGCCAAACAGCATGGCTGATATAGAGCATGTTTGCAAAGAAAGCCTTCTGTCAAGTTCAGGGTTGGCTGCGCACTTTGACCTGAAGCCCAAAGAGCAGAAGCAGGTGCGTTAGTTTCTAAGTGCTAAGGGTCACACAGCCCTTTATATACACATCTCTCCTCCAGCCCCTCCCCAACTATATACAGAGCCACGCAGTTACATCTGTGTCACAAGGAAAGACGCTCTTCAGCCCTCCGACATCCAAACAGCTGCATCAAATAAACGTCTATCAAACCAGACGTAGAATATGTAGATCAGTCCGTCATCCATCACCCCCAGAGCTTTAACCTGTCAGTCCATAACTGTCACCGGAATATCTTGGTATGGCTTATGACCATTATGTCATCATGTCGATATGTGACAGGCTCCTGTGTTGTGTATAAAAATTTTTTAAGTTCGAGTGGTTAGAAGGCCCTGGGCTGTAGTATACACATTAACTGGACCCCAACTACGTATATTTGTTGATCCAATGACTTGATTGAGAACACTGACACAGTATGTGAAAGAATTTAATTGACAAGGAATTTAGTCAATATATCCCTTAAAAAGAAAGTTTAAATGCAGGTTCAGTAACTCCATTCAAAGTACACAAGATCATAGAGGCCATGTAGAATGCTGTGTGAGTATACAGTTGCTTCCAGCCTCTGCCAGGGGTTGAAGTGCTTGCTTTGAGTGCCTGGGCCAGCCCTGTGTCTGCCCAGTCCATATTCAGTTCCAGTTCAGTCACTGGGCTGCATCGCTGACTTTAACTAAAGTGCTGCAGGACGCTTCTTCCTTTAGTGACCGCTAGCTGCACATGCATGTCATAGAAAACATGTTTGAAAGATAAGAAATATTCCCTTCAGTTAAAGGAGCTTTGGCAAGCTCATGTGCTCACAGAAGCAGTGGCTTGATCTGTCATGCTCTCTGTTTGTCCACAGTTCAGCTCAATGCTTGTTCAGCACATGATGATTAATTTTAGAAGGACTTTCTGAACCAAAAAGCAATTTACACCCATTCCAGGGGTGTCATTTGTTTTCATGATCACCCTAGACGCTCCAGAATCACATTCAACCCATGTGGGCAGTGACTCAGAGGCCCACCTCCCGGGTTGGGTACCTGCCAGTCCCAAAGTCCTAGAGTCAAACAAGAAACCCTGCTGTCCTCCGAGCACACACCCAGACTGTCCGTTAGAGTCCTACTAGAGACGAGCCAAGGAAGGCACTCTGATGATTGGCAGTGGCAGCTATGTGGCTATTTTATCAGGGCTGGCAGCGAGGCGGTGAGGGGGAATGTAACCACACAGGCTAGGGCGGTGTGTGGAGGCTTAAGACCAAGCGTGAATTCTGCGAGGTGTGGGGTTGGATAGATAGCTGTTGAGAAGCAGGAGAGCAGGAACAGAATCCTTCACCTTCATACGCCATGGACCTCTGGGAGGGGAATGGCTTGGGGGCTGCTGCACCATGGAGGGGGTGGAGTCACTGCAGGTGTAGTCAGGGGCTGAGAGGGCAACCTGGAAGGGTGGAGAGAATGGGACGGAGAGCAGGTGATGATGCTCCAACCCTCCATGAGCTCCCTGGGACTCCTACAGAAACAGAGCCAGAACAACAGAAAAGTTAAATCCTCTTTAACATCATCCACTTAAATGTTAGTTGTGTTTCTGGTTCATATGCTTAAACAACTATGAATTATTGGTCCTGGCGCTGAAGTTGACGGTTCAAGTAATGGCCATGAAATTACTGATTAATTACAGTTCTTTTTATCTGTGTCATTATAAAATCCCATGTTTGGTATCTGTTACATCCATTCAGTTACAATCATGTCATGTTACCTGAATAAAAATGATTCCCATGAACCTGCCAGCTCCCCTAGTACAAAGTCTGTACGTCCGGACATGATGTGAATAGAGCAGGGTCTTTTGTCTGAGAATGCACAGTGAGTGGAGTGGTGTGTTGATGATGTTTCTGTCCTGCTTCCTCCAGGTGCCACCGCTTAAACCAACTGTGTATTTCCAGTAGGTGTGAAAGGGTAACTCCGGACAATGACTGGAGAATTGGAATTTTTATGAGAAAACGGTTTATGTTCAGCCAGACAAGGGCCCTTGTGGTCAGGGTGTCGACTGTTATCTCTCACACGCAAAGAAAGTAAATTTTATGACAGTTTAGCAAATCTGCTTTTGACAGTTGGGTACAAAGTGCATAACATCTCGTATCAACAGTCATCCTTGGTTTCTTGTAATGACGCATCACAATCTTTCCCTAACTTTACCAAGCACTTTTTGTGCTTAAATTAACCATGCCTGAACCACAGTGACGGCAGATCAGAAAACAATAATATAAATAACTTTGTAATTGTCATATATGTTTTGAAATGCAGCCACAACAACGCTATTGTGTAAAGAGAGGTGCCAGATCAGCAATGATGAAGGACCACCTTGTCATCAGGCTGGATGACTGACTCTCTTCATGTTAGTTAACTCTACCTGCTTGGCCATGCCAGGGATGTCTCAATGGGTGTTCGCAGAGATGGACGCCAGAATGCATAAGACTCAACCAGAGCCTCCAGACCCATCCTGTAGAACACAATAATAAAATGCACACACATTAACACACACGCATCAACATTATATAGACAAATCACCACAAAATCATTTGGAGCAGAACTTCCTGTCTCGCACTTTCTAGTCATTGTTGCAGCTGCAGCCGCTCTCCAGCATGCCTCTCTGGTCATATATTACGCCAGCCACCCATGGCCATATCTTAGTCGCCTGTGGGGCCTCGCCGCCATCTCCATGGAGCATCTACAGGCAATGAGGGGCATAAACGCGGCATTGCGATTGGCTGCCAGCCGGTGCACTGAGGTAATTGCTTACACTGCTTTTACGGGCTAATCAGGACGAAGGAGCAGTAAAGCCGCAGCGAGGGATTTATGAGGTGGGACCCCTTCCCCAAATCTGCGTCTCCTCCTCCTCTAGGTGGGGCAGAGGTTGCTGTGGCAGGGTAATGGCAGCTCTTGTTACCCTCAAGTAGCGTGAGGATAAAGTCCTCCCTCTGCTGGTTGTGTCAGCTGGTGACACTTAGGACAAGCGTTCGGAGCGTTTCATGCACCAGCAGCCTATCACAGAAGTTTATTTAGCAAACTGCTTAACTCTTCCTGTAATATTTAAGGGAGGCTTTTTCTCGGCCTTCCTGAGTTTAACTTTATAGGGTCAGCTGTCAGGGTCCTCGGTTATTCAGCGTTTGGCTTCGCTTCTTTCTACCTTTCCTCCTTCTCAAATTTTCTGTCTCACACGCCCTCTCCTCCTGCTTTCCCTGCTCTCCCCCTTCTCTCCCTCCTCTCTAATGATTTCTTGGTGAGGCCTCAGGGGAGTGGGCTGTTTGAGACCGTTGGAGTTTTACTGCTGTGTTGTTTTATCGTTGTGTTTATATATGTTTAGAAATGTGTTTTACAGATTTTTCAGGACACTCTTGACTTTTATTATTTTGCTGTTGATGCTTTATGTTCCCGAGGCTGGCTGGAATCTGACGCCCATTTAGGTTTGCAGCTGAGGTTAGATTTTCTCAAAGCATGTGCCTGCACCATGACTGTAGGAATTACATCGTAAGCCTTTAAAGGCACATTAAATGAAAATGCATCACCGACAATATGATGAAACCATAATAAATAAAAGCACGCCTGTTCAGTTTAGTCAATTTCTTTCTGCCATTTAGGACAGATTTAATGGGAGGCTGTTGCACATTTTTCCATTAGGAAATAAATAAATAAATACATAGCTTTGCTCCCCCATAAATCAGACTGGAAATAGCCGCGAAACCACAACTAAGCCAGAATATACGCAGTCATGCATCCCACATTACCTCTAATGCACTAGATAATGTGAAAATCTCTGTGGTTGAAATGAATCTCACCGTTTCTGCCAGAGTCTCAGTTTTGGCAATGGGTTTCTGTCAATTTTCAGCCTTGTAATCTGAAAGGCAAATAAGACTCTAATTATTTCCAAAAAATTTTGTTAGTCCATGATAACATATGTATAATGGAAGATTTTTTCCAGCTAAAATAATTCTTTCTCTGTAATTCAACCAGCTCTATAAATAAATACACTCATGTGAATAGTTAGCTGCCCATTGTGCCAGTTGTTTGCATGTGTGTACTTGTGTTTCTCACATGCCACATGTGAATTTGGTGTGGGCGTGTGTGTGTATGCATGTCGTTAATGTCTCTGGGGCTGCCAAGGGGCTGCCCAGGCTGTGGTGGTGTTTAAGACCCAGCTCTGTGACCCACATCCAAAGGGGATTCTTTATAGGCATCGCCACCATGTTCTGACTTCAGCCATCACACTGTGGGCCGCCAATCCTAGCCAACATCCTACTTCAAAGCTCACACTGACTGGGTCCATTTGCAAAATCCATAAAACCAGCAGCTTCTCCCAGCTAAAGACATCAGACTTTAAAAATTTGATGCGGAGCAAATCCAGAAAATATGAGACACTCAGCACGTAACACAATCTAAAAAATTGACTTAAAATGATTAGCAGACTGAGATGAATCATAAAGTTCTTATCATGTAGAAATTGGAAGTTGTTTATTTTACTTTTAAAATCTCCTCCTCTGTCTGTAACTCGTAAAGAAGAAAACACACCAGTGGGCCTGCGTAGTCTGTTTTAAACCTTTATCAGTCATCACTAGCTAGTAACCACAAACAAACAACAATATCTGTCTGCAGCATGGCAGTCAGTGTAGCACTTAATGGTAGGAAGGTGGTATCCGGGCTACAACGGCTATTTATATTTGTCTATCCAGTGATGTTTGTTTTAAGGTGAAACATAGTTGTGTGGAAGTCAGCTGTGCTACTTGTTGATTCTGATATGCTGTGACGGGTAGTGAACACAGTCCAGGGAAGGAGAAGGTACGAGTCTTTCCCCGCAGGATGGTCGTGATCAGACAACCTTCCACACCTCACGGATTACATGGACCCGCATGGTACTTCAGTGGAGGCAGAAATGATCTGAAACAGAGAGGGAAAAATGACTGTCTTAAATTACAATAGAAGTAACTTCGTGTTATTCACAGCTATAAAAACATGATTGCTGGATAATGAACAGACACATGGGCACAGAGATACATATACATGCACCAACACCACGGAAGAAACACACACAAACATGCACAAATGGTATATCATGGACTTTTACTTAAAATAATGTACCTCTTTGCAATTATTAAGAAAAACGCAGCACAAAAAAAAAATGCAGTTGCAGGCTTTATTGTCATGTAATTTTTAAGATTAAGTGTGTAACGATTTTAACAGAATTATCACACAAAAATATTAAATCTAAATATTAAATCATTATTATATAGATTCAATAACGCTGAACAGGCAACAATAAGATAAGTATGAGCTATCACAAAATATGATATAGAAATATTTGCAGCCTTCGTTGTGGCACTTACATGTCCCTGGTCATCAAGCTCGTTGTTTGTCAGTTTAAGTTTGTCGAAGCTGACCACCTGACGCATCCACGTCTCTCCTGAGGCCGGAGAGTCCGGTGATATACTTGGGCGGCACAGGGAGTTCGCATTCTGCCACCATCCATTGGAGTTGTGGTACACGTACCTCATAGTAAACACACACATACGCACATTTTTACTATTGTCATTTCACTTCACCAACCGCGTGACATGGCAAGAAAAATGACTGGTGATTTTGCCACCAACAGATCAGCAATAATAACAAGTAATTGACATGATGTTTTTAAGCCGGGAAAGAGAGAGATGAGACACACTGACCATCAGCCGCGGAATCTACTTTTAATTAATTCTATCAGTTGTAATTATGATTCAGATCATATTTGTAATCTGATTGTGCAACTCTTAATCTGGCTGCAGATGACCTGAGTTACTCATGTTCACAAAGAAAAGCGCATGGGTTGTTTTAATAAACTCCGCAGATCAAAACGCATGTTTCCTCTATGCTACATTATAAGATGTTGAACAAATGGCCTGCCAAGTCCAATGTCCGCTTAATTTAAGTAGTCCAAGTTATTTACCGACAGCTATTTTTACTGTAGGTATATGCAGTTATGTGTCTTAACTTAAAACGATGTAGAATGCACACATCGCAGGCTATAGGTTTATGACTCTCATCATCTAATGAGTTCCTCATCTGGCTGAAGGTGTGTTCATCACCCGTTGTTGAAGCGTTTGGTTGAATAAAACCCGCACACCTGCTTCCTCAACGCCGCGTTGTCGCTCGAAGCTCCTCAAGAGTGTACAAAAGTCTGCGATCTGCTGAATCACATGCAACGCCTTGTCAGGTGACTGAATAACACAGCCTGACAATATCACTCATCACCCCACCACGCCGCTAAAAACGTGTTCACATATAAACGGGTTTTAAAGTTTGAAATGACAGACCTACAGTGTTTAGTATGCAAAGAGTTGGCTGCATTGACGACGTTGCAATAACACGCTGTTTTCTTCTGCATTATAACGACATTGTTGGTTTGACCTTTCAGGGTGGAGAGGTAGCATCCAAAAGGCCGTTTTCCGTAAGGGGACGGCAAACCGCGTGACAAAACACCGGGTGCCAGGCGCTATTTGTGGAGAGAGAGCTGAGGTTGCACACTGAAAATCTCGGGTTGTCTTAGGAATGTGTATATGGAGTCTAAATTAAGACGAAAATTACTCCAACATTCTCGTTTCTATAGGACACATGTGGAGGTTGTAGGCACTGAAGAATCGTGCTTGAGGATATTCACATGGTGCTCACTTATCACGAATTTTTCTCTTATTATGAAATGTCGTATTAAAATTCCCAAAAGGATCATGTTTGTCGCCTTTTTTTTTTTTAACACCGTCATGCATTGCGCAGTGTGAGTGTGCGCGCGCGTGCGTGCGTGCGTCTTACCTATATCGTTTGTTGTCCACGTGATTATATCCATGGTACGTAATATTGCTGGTGTGGGTCCAAGCCCGTGATCTTCACACGCATAGCGGGGAACATCCACCCGACAGGGAAACCAAATAAATTACTCAACAGATTTCAACTAAAACTGCAGCAATCTGCACGGATTTACAGCACACGGTCATATTCACTTAACGGTGTAATAATAATGATAATAATATTCATAATTATACCTTGAGAAAACAATAGAACTACAGAATGTATCGGTTAGAGATGTTAGATGTTTGAGTGATTATTTTATTATCGATTATATTGGTCATCTGATTTGCATGAACTATTACCTTATCTCACTATTTAACATTTTATGTCATATTTCGCGCACGTTTTTATAATATTGTCATTTTCCCCTATAATAGTATGATCTACAGTATAATTCTTCTTTTCAAAGCAAAGTTTATGTCTGAGTATTTTTATTCTGTACATCAGTTATTCCTATTTCAATATGGACTGCCTACCTTCCAGCCTTGGTGATTATCACTCTTGGTGCCAATCTCGCAGGAACCCGTCAACAGGTCTGATCCCCTGCAGGTCCACGCGGGCCCTCCCTCCGGTGCGTGCCGGTTACCGGCGCCGTGCACAGAGCTGCAGGTTGCGGCTCTCCATAGCGTCCTCGCTCCGCTGCACCGAAAGAGGCGATTGACACGTTTTAATAGCGATATACACATCCAAGCCAACATCATTCATCGCCAAGGTGTTACTTTTCAAGATATTTTGTCGTGTTACTCATAGGAAAGACTGCATTCTGAATACAGAACATTTTTAAAGCACACAGACATTACTAACGTCCTACTATGATGCTGATACCTGTATAAAAAACACCATCATTTCACATACTCATATAATAAATACACTGCATTATTATTTAGTACATTATTGCAATCATCGTCTTACTCATCACTGCTTTCAGCAGGCTACGATATGTCACTCATTTACTACACACAAGTTTGTTTTATAGCTGTTATTTCAAGGAGGTAAAAATACTTTCAAGGAGCCCAGTGTTTATGTTCATAAGTGAGTACAGGAGCACTGAAAGCTCTGAATTGTATATTATAGTAATATATGTCTTTAAAACTGATGTCACTCTACATTTATTACTGAATATATACACCATCGTATATTATGACACAGTTGGCAAGTTTCATTATATTGCTTCACTGCTACACTCATTACTGAAAGCCTATTTAAGTCGCAACAGGAACTGGTTATTAACGATTTTAATAGGAGTGCTTGAGTTTAAATCTGTTTGATACAGGATAAGACATCCTAATAGTAGTGTTTTATGTGTTCACCGCTGTTGTTATTTGCGCTATTCAACACAGGCCTCGCCAACTGGTGGAAATTTATGCACATTAGACATGGGCCTAATAAGCCAAACTAATACAAAGACAAAACTTCAGCCAAGGGCATTTTAAACTTGCAGCACATTTAATCCTAATTTGTCAGCTAGTCGGTTTATGTATTCTGCAGACCTTCTTTAGCATCTCTACTGCAGCTTCCCTGCTCTTTATACGCTGTTAATTGGCGTGTTTATGATTGCAACACAACTCATAAAGGTCTCACATTAGTCACACTCACACCACTCATATTTACAAGACCAGGCCGTGATATGATATCACATTTCCACTGTGTGGCTCTCAGCCTCCATCACGCTTACCTGGCACCCACCTTTTGCGTCTAATTACTGAAGTTTTCTGGACAGTTAACAGAGGAGTAACAGACAGAAAACCTTCATCCAAAGAACTGTGCTGCTTCTATTATTAAACAAATATCAGAGAGTAGTAGCAAGTTTATTTCCCTTAAAAAATATAGCAGTAGGATAACAAATGTGCATGGCCTATGGTTGAAAGAGGAGATTAAATATGATTAAATAATTCACAATATACCAATAAAAGCTTTGAAAATAAATCCAGCCTACAATGAAAGAGCATATGTTTCATCTAATATGGGAAATTATTTATTTATTTCACCTTTATTAGTGGGTTCTATCATTTGGTAATGTTTCCATTTCAAGGGCGTATTTTAGGCAGTATCTGGGTTGTATTATTATGGTTTCTTCTTCTTCTTATTGTTGTTGTTGTAGTTACAGTGTCTTATTTTGTTGTTTTTAACACCACGGGATCCGTCACTGGCACATTCAGCCCGCTGCCTCGGTCACTGGTGCACGCTCTGTCGGCCCGGGCGGCCCCGACCGGTTAGATCAAGAGACATCAGTTCCGTCCTCGTACCCGGGGACACAGACTTTCTCCAGCTGTCCTGCGTCTCTTTTCTCCGCCCCGATCAACGCTTCTACGAGAATGCGTGTGAGCCTGACGCTCAGCGCGCACGGAGACCGCCGCTTTCTCTGCCATTTCTCCTCGGTCTCGGGGGCAGAGGAACGAGAGGAAGGAGACGGCGTCACGAGCTTTGCAGGGAGCAAGAAGTTCAAACGCAGACAGTCTAAAATAAGAGAATCCACGATGACAGTCTAGTGCTTTCTGGCAGGAACTGTTTCTCCGTCCTCCTCCAGCCGGACAGCAAAGAAGCGGAGGGAGCCGGGGAGGAGCTGTGATAATGTTTCCGTTATCCGTGAGAGCCGTGCGACTTTTGGAGAGTGTCAATACGGAGCTTTAGAGGAGAGGGGAGCTGTCAATCACAGCACAGAGTAACCAATCATGCAGCTACAACCCCCCGAACTTTTCCCCTGGTCCTGCTCAAGGGGCTGCTCGTGCCGCCTTATGTGGTAAAAGTAGAGCTGGCGAACGAACTGTGTCTTCAGGCGAAGGGGAGCGCGAGGAGCATCTCTCTGCATTGCGCGCGCATTTTCACACACCGGCCTGACATGTTTTTACATATCTGGCCATTAGTACCTCCTGCACGGTGAATACTTATGGCCCTCATCCTGGAAATGTTTTTCTTATAACATGGTTGAGTTTCACAAGAATTAACCTTGTGTTTGTACAAGTGTGAGTGGTCGTAATAAATGTGATTAGCTGCTGGTACCACAAGTTGACCGGCTCATATGGAAAGAAAATATATTCTAATTTTTGTGTGAATTTTTTCACTTAACAGACATCCTTAAAAAATCTATTCTAAAGTCTATAAATGTATTATTAGTTCCTCAAGCGTCATCCCCACATTCCATTTCCCATGTCACTGAACCATGACTTTCAAACAGCAGAAACAGAAGTCACACAACAAAAGCTCTGCTTCATGCATTATAACCAATGTGTTTAGTAAACAAATAATTAGGAAAACAAAGCAAAAACAGACATTTTGCAGTTTGATATCAGTGTAGCGATAGTATTGGTAACAACATCATTGACTTAAAATGTTCAAACAAATTCCAGTCCTTGTTTCATCGCAACAATACAAATGTCCTGCAGAAAAAGATTAAGTACCATCGCTAGAGAAGGCAGCTTCACTAAAACAACTCTAAGTTACCGTAGCTTAATTTACAATGGTTAATCATAAACTACTTAAAGGATAATGCAATGTTTGAATAGCCTAACGAATATAGATTTACTCATGTATATACATCAGTTGCCAATTTAATGATAATACATTATTATCGTAGGCTCACAGTGCTTTTGTAGGTTTTAAAAATGCAAGTAGGCTAACATATAAAGCATGTAAATATATCAACCATATTCCAATGTCTATTTCAAGTCAATAAATAAACTAAATTGACTCTGTGGCATAGTCATGGTTAAGACATGATAGTTAGAGGCCATGGAAGTGATTAAACTACAGCCAGCTGAAGCAAATTGAGGATGAGTTGATTCTCCCTCCATGCACGTTTGAAATAATCTTCCGCACTTTCAAGGCCGCGTAACACGGTGTGGTCACGCGGGGAATGTGCGCGCCTGTGAGGGTGCGTGTGGAGTTATAACATGGAGGGGAGAACCCATAAATAAAATGCGGCAGGCCGCATACGTGCGCGCGCGTGCGTTTTAGTTTAGGGTTTTATAAACATGAAAATGTAATATTTACATAGTTATGAGAAAACTGGTGGCTCAATTAATCTGCTAATTTGTTACTTAGCAACCGCTATTATCCACATGGGGAATTAAATTATTTTTTAGTTGTTGCCCAGTGATTTTCCCCTGCTGAAATCCCTTGTAAAGCTCAAGGCCCTCGTGGTTTGTTGGTTAAACAACAACGCCATTGGTTGGCTGGTATGAATTCAGTGTATATGATTGGACGTCGGCGCGGAAGGTCCGGTGCCTAATATCCGTGTGAGTTATCAGACTGGGTGCCTCGTGTTTCACTTCCCACGAGCATTTAAAAATGTGACATTTTGTTATAAAAAAAAAGGTTACGTACTGTTTTGAAGAGAGTTTGGTTTTGATATATAGTATATAATATAAGCATATAGCCGCATGACTAATCCTGGCATTGGCATAAATATACTCAAAACATTTATAACTAAAAATGTTTGCTCTTATGTATAGCCCATAGCAATTATAGATATAGATAATCAAGACATATGCAGTAATAGCATGACGTTAATGATTTACGTCTCCTCCGTATGAAAAATATGAAATGAACTAATTAGGTTTTACAGTCAACCTGTACATAAACCAAAAACATACATCTAATTATATTTTAGTTCACAGCTTGTATTTCCTTTTGTAATATATAATGAAATATGACAAAAGTTATATGTAAGCATAACGATTAATCTGCTTCAACATTATAGAGTTTCAAAACGGGTATTTCAAGAATTGACCGTGATCAACAAAATAAAGAATAAGAATAAGAATATCCTTTTAGGGTCCCATCTTCATCGTGGGGAAAACATTAAACTTGGTGAAAAACAAAACAAAAACAAAAACAAACAACAACAGACAAATCCCACAAGAAATCTCATTTTGTAATAATAATAATTTTAATTATATTTATATTTCACAATTTAATATTAGTATGACACATGATTATCTACTATTTCAGATATTACGTTGTCGTGGCCTTTTAATATTTTGGATAAATAGTTCACACAACATAACACAACATAACACCCAGGACTAGTGTAACTGTTCATAATTGTCATTGGCGCAGTTTCATCATCATCATCATCATCATCATCATCATCATCATCATCATCTTATTATAGCGGTATTTCATCTGTAGATCTCTCCCAGAAAACATTTTCGTTCCAAACGGATGTTTGGTAGCTTATAGACACGTGTGTATTTATAAATATAAATAAAAAAAATATAATGTACTTTTAGTTTGGTTGTTCTTAATTCTTCGTTTTTTCGTTAGCAGGCACTGGTCCGTGCATCTAAAAGATCACTGTGCCATCTGCCGCCGTCAATGGACGACTCTTTAACATCTCATACCATATTATACATGATTTTAGAAGGATTAAAAGTAAATAATAAGTATCGTAATAACTGTCGGGGAATATCGCTGCAGAATATAGTGTGATAAATAAAATAATATCGACGTGTTAAAACCTTAAAAGCTTCTCATTGTTTACCACATTAGACTCTACATGTCATTTTGACACCCTATAGATGGGTCTCAAATATTCAGAGACAAAGTAACTTGAATGGGGTTTTGAGAAATGGGATCAGGAACAATCTTATCTCTAAAATATAAGGGCTAATTTTTCTCTTGCAGCCAGGCCATGATTCACAGTCTTTCTCTGCAGATGCACTGGCTCTAAAATAGTGGGTGCTTCCTCGTCGCCGACCCTGCTCTGTCCAATATGATCCATAGTTCGCAGCTCTATACACATCCTTTGTAACGAACTTATTGCAGTTTGCACATAAGTAATCAATAACCTTCTCGGCCCTGGCAAGTGTTTTAGTTCCTTCTATCAGTTCTTTTCAGGTTGTGTGAGCAAGGCCGTCTTACATGCTTATACTGTTGTGTCAGTTCTGTCTGCTTCTCAATTTGTCAGCACTGGAACCTGACTGGATGAACTTTGAAAAACTTTGAAAACAGACGTAAGTTGCTACTAGCATGCAGCATTTATCCCTGTATGGAAAAATGTAAGAGAGACTATTTTGTTAAACAAGTGTAAACAGGTTGCCCGCATTAGCTTCCTTTTCCATTCATGAAAGTGAGTTTGTGCTGCTGCTCCACTATAATTGGCCCGAGCTGCCGGTTTGATTTATTACCGCAGACTTGCCACCATTTTGTGCGATTTTGGACAATTAACAATTCAGTCAATTGAAAAAATAACAAATGTATTATTAATTTATCTAAAATTATATTTATTGAGGTTGAATTATAATAGACAACATTTACATAACTTTACTCTGCTAACAGTTATCGTATAACGACACAGTTTTAAAAGATGACGACATTAGTTTGCTAATACGCCTAAATTATGTATTCACGTGCGTGTGCGCGCTCACCTGGTGATTTTTCAAGGCTTTGGGCCTAATTCAGCCAATCAGCCAGCCCACTTTGCACAAGTGTCGTTTCAAAATCCATTTTGTCACCTGAAGGTAGGCGTAACCCACTGCGCACCGAATAGGCTGTTTATTAAAACCTTGACATAATTACCCGTGAGCTTTGAAGGACGCGGGTAGGGTAGAAGTGGCGGAGCAGGAGTCTGGGTAATACATTACAATATTATTTAGCGCGTGCTAATGGGCACGTGGATCACTGCCAGGGCTTTTTATGGCGGAAGTGGCATGAAGGTGTGGTTTCTGTGTGTATGTTTCTGTGTGTGTGTGTGTGTGTGTGTGTGTGAGTGAGAGAGGAGGGGGAAGAGAGACTGAAAAAGAAAAGAAAGAGACCTGCCTACAATACTTTGCTATATAGTGCTTTTAAAGGTTTCAGAGGATACCTTTCCACAGTGCTCTTTGTAATGTATCAGTTTGATCTTTCCTGAGGAGGGGGGTTGAGGGGAGGATAGTGCTACAGCTGACCTGGGGAAAGAGTGTAACAAACTGAAGACAGATATAGAGAAATGCAGCACTCCAGCTTCAGCCATCTGCCTCCCTCCAGGTTCAGAGGTCCCTCATCACCCCCTGCGTCCGCCCTGGGAGGCCGAGTCCAGACAAGAACTGCCGGATCGCATGGCTCCACTGGGAAAGTCATAACTTGAACTCCATGCTCATCTGCAGCAGCCAGCACTGCGTGCCAAGCAAACGACCGCCCCCTGCAAGCATATCCTGCTTATGCTGGTCGAGAGTCATCATCCAAGTGAAGTGACCCCCGCCCCTTTCTTTCATAAAGGTTAACCTTCCATTGAAAACGTGGTAGTTTACTGACGCTTTGATAAAATTGATGGATCTATGACATTTATTGAATTTTTTACGAGCCGGTTCTGGGTCTTGACGCTCGCTATTCAGGCCTCTGTGCGGCCCTGGATGTTATTCGTTGAACTCCTGCTCTGGCTGCCACAGCTTGTCTACACACAGGCACATGCACACAGACACACACACACAGACAGAAAGTGAGAGACACACAGATGACTCAAGCTGTGTGCAACTCTGAGTTACAGCCTGAAACTGGACCAGCTGCTTAGATCTATCCTCCTTATTCACAGATCAAAAATGCATCGCTGAACTAAGCCAGATTGTTGCTCGTCACTGCATGGACTATCACATCATTATTTCGATGAGATCAAACTGAAATACATTTAGGATGATTCTTTCACTGTGCCAAAGGTGTGGGTTTAATAAAAGTCTTCTACCAAAGTAATATTTTTAGATAGATTAAAACCGTCGGTACCAAAAAATTCAGAAAAAAATAGGCATGTATATGATCTCTCTATACAGCAGTCACTGTAAAGCTGCGAGACACAAACTGACTAATAACTGATTGTTTGAAAGTTATCTAATTTATTTCAAAAGATACATAACAGGTACATAAGCAGTCTATGCAATAGCAAGTATTGTTTTCATTTAGGAGAAAAAACATTTAAAAGAGACTGAAATTTGGTTACTTCATTTTATAAATTTAATGATTCTAGTATTATTATTGTCATTATTAACTGTTATTAAGAGTAATTGTTTATAGGAGACATGAGAGTTAAGGGATTGAGAAGGAGGGGCAGGTGGCAATAATAGTTCTAAGCTCACAGGCAGAAAGGCCTTCAAATTGTGGTATAGACTGGGGTGGGTAGAGGTGCAGTTTGTGGAGGGGCTTTGAGTGACAGATAGCATGTAGGGTCTCAAAGTATGAGACAGTGAAAGGTACAGAGAAGCTATAAGACTTAAGAGAAAAAGAGGAGATGAGTCATAACCATTGCTCAAATTAAATTCTTAGGTGAGATGTAAGTAAGTTATGGTTGGCAGTCGGAGCCCTTCACAGGTCCTCACTCTCAATCTAAGAGATCTTGAAGCTGCTGCACCGACACAGTTCGGAGTGTTTGTATTCAACTGACTGTTAATATGGGTGATAGTATTAGCCAAAATATTGCATAATGACTTAACTGTGTTTGAAGTCTGGAAACACTGGGTATGGACCATCATCAGAAGTACTTTAACTGCATCAGTTTCTTCTTTTAGCAGGCAGCTGTTCTCTACAGTTGAAATGAAAGGATTTCTAAGTAATAGTGTCAGTCTGGGTCTAGGGACAGACTAATCATGAGATCCAACTGACAAGCTTATTTGTCAATATGCAATTTTAAAGACTACATAAACACCTGCCCGCGGTTGTAATAGGAGTCAGTATCTCAACAAAAATATAAGATAATACAAAGGTGCATTTGTGGGAGTTTTGCTCAAACAAAGGAGATTTAATAGATTTTGGGCAAACTAATGTCAATAGTATTTGTTGGATGGGGTACTCAAAAGGAGTAACCAGGGTTACTGCAGGATTTGTGAATGGAAAACAACTCTACTATCTATGGATGCCATGGTTTCAAAAGTTTGGCTGCCACTGTTGATTGGTTAAAAGACAAAGTTTAATGATGGAAGAAGTCATTCCTGGATAATCCAATGCTTTATAGCAGTGATGTAAATAATTGACTTTTGAACTTAAATCAGGTCAACAGAGGTCAAACGCCTCCACAGGACTGGTCTAGTCGTGATTTACCCATGTCAGCAGGGGACACACTTATACATATTTCTCAGGCTGACTTAAGCTCTATTAATTACAAAGCTGAGTCATAATTTGCGGAAGTAAACTATTCATTTGTTGGCACTGAACACAGTGTAAAAGAGGTCCAGTGTGTCCAAAAGACATTCTGCTCTCAGTCTACATCACTGCCAAGACAACCTGCTTATTTCATCACCTCACAGTCTACACCTGGATGATTTATATAGGTGGAGTGATTAGTGGCAGGGTGGCCTACTGGTTGAGGCTGCTTGAACTTGGTAGGATTGACCCCAGCCTGTGCCCTTGAGCAAGGCGCCAAACCCCTACCTGTCCAATCATTTTAAGATGCTTTGGATGAGAACTGGCTAAAGTGTGAGTTTGTGTTTTATGCTGTTACACAGCAACAAAACAAGTCATCTCATTACCTCACTGCCTCTTTTTTCTCCCTTCAAAGACAGACAGGAGGCCATAGAGAGAAACAACAGTGTTGTTTTATGGTTTTCCATCTAGCTAAGAGGAGAAAACATTTTCTCCTCTCATAACCCTTGAAACCACATGAAGAGTTGATCTGAGCAGAGAGTGTGTTTGTATGTGTGCGCATGAGGTCATTAGAAGGGAGGATTGTGTAGGCTACGCAGAGGTTTTGATTACCCCCTGTTGTTCACTGCCAGGGAATTCTTAAATTCATGGGTGGTGTGAGTGTGTGTTTGTCCCTGAGTGTGCATATGTGAGTAGTCTATCATTGTGTGTAATACTCTCTATAGTTTCCTGTGATTAGACTGCATGACGAGCTGCTAAAAAGCACACCGATTAGAACCATGGTTAATTAAGCTCAAAGTACTCCAGACCTTTTCTTTGGATGTTTGTCTCTCTTTCACCCACACATACACGCAAACACACACACACATGCAAACACACACATACACTCTCTCTCCTAACGAGTGCAAAGCTCATCACGGAAACGCCGCAATTTGAAAATAACAACAATCATAAAAAACCATACAAACATCTGCAGCTCGTAACTGACGTCTCAGGCCAACCCCAGCACACGTGCCTCTTAAAACTGGAGAACAACGGTTATTTTCATCTCTTAGATGTTGGAGTTTTATTTCTTTTCTCTTTCTTCTGGCTCAACTGGAAAACTGCTTTAGGCGTTAATCAAAGAACTAAGTCGTTAAAATTGAGAATTGGCGTGAAGAAGGCCCGTAAGCCTGCTTCTCCCGCTCGCATTCAACGTCCAGCCCAGTGCTAATTCAGCATTTAGCGCAGATTTAAGGAATGCTGTTTTATTACTGTATTTGAGGAATGTTCTTCTGTGTTGTAAAACATGCATATATGTATGAAATTTTTATTACCTTGGTACAAAAAGTGTTTCAGTGTTACCAATGCCAGTTACTAGTTTTAAGCCTTCCTGAGAACTTAATTATCATACGACACACAACAAACCTGAATGAGACCTCAGGGCATCAAAGCTTTTAGGAAGCATTATGCACACTAATTCACAACCACATATACACTACAACACCTCACAAACATCTCGCAAATCAGGAACACACAATATGAAACACATTAAGCCACAATAAGCCAATGTGGTCAGATGGTAGTTTGTAACTCTTCATTTTTTAAATCTGCGTTTGGGTTGAAAAGTACGAACTGCTTAACTATATTTGTACACATGCAATGATAAGCATGAATTTGTTAATGTAGTAGCCATTGAGTTGTCAGGACAGTAAAGGTTTGACCAGGGCCACATTTACCAAACTGCTAAAAACCACCAAACCAACATACATGTAAAAAAAAAATTTTTTGCACGGTGAAAAATAAGACGCATTTAGTCAAGGTGGAGTAACCATTAGAACAATCCTCAAGTGATCATATGATGAATCATGTATGCTCAGCTCAGAGCAGGAAAACTAAACAGGGTCAAGGATTTCAACGTCAGCCTGATTTTTCAAAACTTAGATTTTTACTTTGTTTTTTTTTACATGGTGTTACTTCTGCAAATGCTGAATACCAGTTTGAAAATTTCATTTATTTCAGTATGTGAAATCCTTAATAGTTCCACTAGCAATGAACATTTGAAATGATGAACATTCTACACTTGATAATATATTGATATGAACTCATACATAAGTGAAATAATAAACTGACAGAAATAGAAACAGAACAGACAAAGATGGTGCTGTTAGTCAAGAATCATCAGAGAGAATATAAAAGGAGAAATGGTTTATTCAAGTGCACACATAGTACACACAGATGGATGGAAAGTGTTGTATTTTGTTATGTACCTGCTGAAAATGCCCAAAAGAAAAGGATGTAATATCCATTTAACAGCAAAACAGTAAAAACAACTCTGTTCTGGGTTATACATCAGATTAAGATAATGTATGATTTATCAAGACCATGACCAACAGATTCTGTGTCTGCACTGTAGTGATCTAGGATCTACTGTTAACCAACACAAGAGTTGTCTTTCAAATTTAAGAGCATTTTAAAGTTACATGTAATTTGCTTAATTAGCTATTAGAGTTATTATATTAGTTTATTAGCTTAATTGTCTTATTATCTGAAGTTTGAAAGAAGAAGTGGATGTAGTTTCTCATTTTTATCTTTTATTTCTAGCTTTTTTTCCAGTAGTTTTTATAAAACTGGTCTGCACCTGAATCAAAAAGAAGAGTTTTTGGGGAATTCAGCCCATCTTCATGTACTGTCAACCTTTCCTGTTAATGATTGATAAAGTCTTTGTACACAGTTGTAGGCATGTAAGCACAAACGCCTGTGTGTGCTTGCATATATGTATAAATGTATGCACGTGCACACGCCTGTGTTTGTAGCCATAGCTGCAAATGACAGCCTGGGGAAAAAATGTGTTTTGATATAGAGTCTCTTCCTCTCGGCATGCCTCTAATACCTCCTTCCCAGGATAACAGGGTCACAGCATGGAGACCTCAACGACTCCACACTCTGGAATAACACCACCCAGAATATCCGCTCCGCCTGCCTGTGAGCCAGTGTGTCTGTGTGTGTGTGCGCGCCGCAAGTGTGTAAGGGAGATGGTGAAAGAGGTGAGAGCGAGAGGCTTTATGAATGACAGAGAGAAGAGGTCGTGTGGCAGCTGTCATCCAATCCTGCTAATTTCTTTCTCTTTCTCCCCTCTCTCTCTTTGGACACATACTCAGACACAAACCGAGCACCTGGCAGTTTCTAGCGATGTACGCTTATTCCAGGAAATATGAAACACCCCAAGGCATTTGTCACGGTCAGTTGCATGTTCTGCTCAACTTGTGTGTGTGCTGCTCACTAGGCACATTTTAAACTCACAAAGCCGCGGGCGTCACCGCTCCCCCTGACACACTGCTGAGGTCTGATTAATAAAAGATGAGTTTAGGGGAAGTATGACTGTTTTGATTCCCCCCCTCTCTCCATGGCGAAAAGAAAAGACAGGATGAAAGACCGGGAGAGAATGAAAGTGGAGCGAGAAAGGGCAGGGTCCACTCTGATCACCCCAGGACCATACTGTGAATGGGCCGTTCACCCAGAGTGAGAGAATGGTGGAGAAAGAGAGGGATGAAGTGAGGACACAGAGAGAGAAAGAGCAAAGAAAGGGAATTCATATATCTACCACTGTTTGATGCCTGTGGTGTGCCTCTGTAACTATAGCCCTCTTTCTTTAGCTTGCTCTTGCTCTTTCCCTCCCTCCTCCAGACCTGCCTCCCTCCTTCTTCCCCCCATCACTCCCTCTCTTTTTTTTTTTATATCCCTCTCTTTGCCCTCTTCCTGCTGATCTGTGCCAACCACCATGAAACCACCGCCACATTAGAGCCTTTAACGGGCACTGCTTGGCATCCTGCTCTGTCCAAACATATTATAGCCTCGTTGCACACGCACATGCAAGTGTGTATATGCGTTTTACACAGGTTCTGAATTCACAACTATAGGGTTTCACCGTATATTAAGGGCTGGGGGATATTTTTCATCCCTACAAAACTGCCACGTGTCATTGTGGCTCCAAATAAACTCCAAAGATGTTGACTGCTTCTAACAGATTGTGGATGGAGAAGGCGGCAAATAAATGGTTCACATATACCGACAGAAAAATGATATTAAAGCTGAAGAATTTACTAGGAATATGGTTTGGACCGATGTTTATAGAGTGGAATATTATTATTACATTCCTAGTCTATTCTATACTGGTGCGGTATTATAGAATTGAGCAGAGTAAAAGACTGAGCTTTGTTTTGGCTTTTGCCCATTCATCCCTCTGTCATTTATCGATCCACCCCTTCATCATTCAACTATTTATTAGCCCATCTGTGCATCCATCATCCATTCATCGTACATATATCTTAGAAAATTAAGAGTTGTTGACTTTATTCTAACCGTACACCAGCTGAGACACTGGCAATCCTTCACTCAAACCCTGTAATTACTCCACAAACTACACATTTTGACTCAGTTGAGTTGTTAGTGTGCATGTGTGTATGTAACTGTACTCACCATCAGCTGGCCACGTCTTCCAGGCTTTCATCTCTCACATGAACTGACCATCTGAACATTGTCTCACACCCACACACACACACACAACACATGTCCATGTGAGGATTTTATGATTTGTTAATGAGGCAGTGAGGATGTTGCTCACACCCCCAGCTGGACGGCACTGACCGCACCTGCTGACATCATGCCACCACACCATGATGATGCTCGTTTGTTTGCATGTTGTCTACTTTAGTAGAAATGAGACAACAGTTTGGAAGATTATTTTTACCACATGGCAGCTGTGGGGCTAGTTAATAAGGAGATCATCCTTCAATCTGAGAACCTCATAGCTCCAAGAGCATGAAGCTGATTTGACCTTTGACCTCTTCGTGAAGAGGGGCATTCAAAATAAATGAGAACTTCTATGTGGTGATCATTTAAGATGAAAAATGCTTATAACAAAAACAAAAACACAAAAACCATGGATTGAACATATCGGGTGCTCAGGAGCACTTAAATGTGAGCATATGAAAAAATATTGGAATATTTATTAAAGGTATGCATCACTTGCTCCCATACTAGTTTAAAGCTGCATATTTATATAAACAATGGAACAAATTAGTATGTTTAATATGAACGAGTACAGTTCCCATCACTTCTGTGGAGTGTTGAAGGGTCTTTCAGCTTGTTGTTTCAGGTTTTCAGTCAGCAAACACCATTCGCATCAACCCCATTTCCAACCATTGTTTGCAGTTTGTTACAAACAACTTAACTCCACAACCTTTTGCTGTACCTGCCCAGCACCAGCAGGCAGGATAAAGTTAGTGACTAGCAGGTGAATGTAGTGAAGCGTCTAGCAGTGAAAGAGACAGATATATCACTGAGGAAAAAAAGGAAAAAGAGTCGAGCTTAAAGTCATTTTGCATAAATTAGATTTGAGATCTTTTAAACACTGTTTTGGTGTTGCTATTTTGTTGTTTGCTAACTGTCCAGCACTGGTATTTATTCAAATCAGAAAATGACAAGAACACATTTGCCCACAAAGATTTACTCAAAGTACACAATTGTCATCAACTGTTGTTATATCCACATATTTACTACAAATACAGGGTAACACTACTAAAAAAAACTGCCCCATGTGAAAAAACAAAAGAAGCATTTGTATACTTACCAATGAATTGCAATTTAGCACTAAATTACAAAATACATACCTAATGCATATGAAATTAATTGTATACTATGTCAATATATGAAATTCTGTAAATACTATTTAATCCACTCCATAACAGATCTTAGGTCAGGTCACACAGACACACACACACACACACACTGCATCCTTTACAAATGAATCATTACATGAAGCCACAGCATTAAGGCTCAGAATCAGCCGTTCCTCGCCTAAATCTGTCCTGACTGTGTGGTGCTATGAAAGCCCAGTTTCAGAGGTTCCTAGCACCAGTGAGCCAAGAAAAAGTCCTTTGGTTAGACATACACAGATTAGCAGTGGGCATTACTGTCAGGGTGTATCAGTGTCCATGTCCTTTGACTCTATGGTTATGTAAACAACATTTATAGGTTTATTAGAAACACCCCTGTATTACTGGGGGTCATAGGAACAGTTAATGGTGTATGTGACAGTTTGTTTCCCTTTCATAATGGGCTCTGAGCAGAGCAAGTAATTACAACAGGCAGTCTCTTGGGCTGTACAGGGATGAATGTGTGTTTACCAGCCTGGGAAAAGGCACACATTTGAGTGTTGGAGCCTCAAAATATCTGGGATTTTAGTTACAAACACACCAAACATAATCACTTACATGGTAATGATATTCTATCCTTCCTCTTTATTCTCTCTCTTACTCTCTCTCTCCCTCTTCATCTTTTCATTTTATTTCTCATCTACCTTCATCTGTCCGTATTCCCCTGTCTCTTCCCTTACCTTTCTCCATGGGTCAGCTTTATTCATTCATCTTTGGTCCCTTAGCAGCTTGCTGCCTATATTTCAAACTGTGTGGACAGATGTGCAGCGGGGAAACAGATACTGTAATTATTTCATAAATCAAGTGTGTGGAGGGCTGCTGAGGAGTACTGTAAATACTGCAGAGGAGTAGTCAGGCCTTCTGTGGCTGTCCACAGGCCATTGGGTTAAAATCTAGCCTGTTTGAGGAGATCATTGCATAGATAGACAGACAGATAGGCAGGGCCGAAACATGCTTTTTTGTGTTGATGTAATACATTATACTTTCCTTTGAAGCTTGGGCCATAGTCAGACCTATGATTTACAGCTTGGATTCTTAACTGTAGTTTACAACCTTAAATGGGTCGTGCTTCTTTTCTGGTGAGTTTTAGTGTGTTTTCATCAGCCTTGGCCGAGCAACATGAAGCATATTTTTTTTTAATATGGGTCCTGATTTGAAAATGTTTTGGAAACCTCGACTTTATGAAGCACTCAGCTCCAAAACTTAGCAACAGAGACCACTCAGGATATTTTCCTCTGTGGGTCAGTCCGCAGGACAGCAATTGTTAAACTGTTTGAACTGCTGAGTGAGAAAAACAATCACATTTTTATTTTGATACAATATCAATAAAATACCAAGAACAAAATATCAAGAGTGTACCTTAATCAAGTGTTTCAGTTGCCTAACATTAACCATACCCTAACCATGGTTTATTTGTCGTAACCATCATCCTTTCGCATACTGCAGGAGGAAAAACAAAAAACAGAAACATTTTAGGAAAAAAACACTTTCTTGTAGAGATTTAGGTAACACTGATACCACTCTCATGTCTGCTTAATATGAAGCTAGAACCAGGAGCCAGTTAGCTTAGCACAAACACTGGAAAAGAGAGAAGATGCCTATCCTGGCTCTGTCCATAGTTAACCTTCAGTTCTAAAACTCACTTACTAACACATTATTATTATTTTTTTGTTTAATCAGTGAAAAAAGTGTAAAAATAATGTGTTGGTTATTTCATGTGGAGTTATGTGACTATTTCTTGGCAGTGCCCAAAATTACATTCCTGGGGTCTCCGCTGGGGGCCTGGCCTGACAACCTCACAGGGATGACAAGACTTCTAATCTATTTTACCTTTGGACAGGGCCAGGCTAGCTGTTTCCCCCTGCTTTCAGTTTTGGCTTAAGGAAGAAAGCAAATATGTATATTTCCCAAAATCTACCATTCCTTTAAATGTTGCCATTGCACATTAAAAAATGTTATCACTCAAAGTAATCTGGGGTTTTCCAGAACCATCCAATATCAACATTATGTCTGGCTCAGGTTGCATGTTTCTAACCATCACTGACACTAAACTGGAAAATACTGAGAACTAAAATAATTAAGATATATTTATTATGACTCCAGATATTATTAAAAGGATATCAAAGGAAACTCATAGAGTGAACCACTTCTTTTAAAAGTAGCTTTTTGCCCACTTTGATAGACTGTACTCTGGGTGCCATTTGGCATTTGACTGGCAAATGCAAAATCTCACACATTTACTGTGCACGCACAATATGTTAGTTTTAGGAGAAGTAGCAGGATTCAAATAAGATGGGGGAGAAGGAGAAGCTACATGAGAAATATAGTTGTACACACCTTGACATAAAGAGAAGATGGATTGTTGGGGTACACTCACTCACTCTGGAAAACAGGTCTGATGTTCTCTGCTGATCAGACCGCCGTGTGGCTGATGGCAGCGGCTGAATCCGCCTAAATACTATGAGGCGGTGAGAAGACGAAATCCAGTGAGCAATCAAAATACGGTGAAAGGGGCTGAAATGGGAAAGAGAGAAACAACTCTGTGGACACAGCAAATTTACTCCTAATAGACTATGACAGGGACCCATTTTTAGTCCCGCGGTTTTGGTTTTGAGTGTGTGAGTGTGTAGACAGTCCAGGAAAAGAGATCATTGTCTTGCGATGAAAGATGGAGCCTGCATGTGTGTGAGTGAGATGGCCACTGTTAACCTCGGTCACATGTTCACCCATGAGTTCAAATTTGATACGAAGGTTTTCAGCAGTTCTTTTCTCTCTCTGTGTTTTTTTTTTTTTTTTTTTTTGCCATGATATGAGGGGATTTCTCAACAAACTTGGTGGAGTTTTCTTCAAGCAGAGTTTCCGTTGTTAAACAGTCTGTTCAAAATCAGCCCTGGCTCATAGATTTGCACTTCTCTGCCTTCTTCCTCTCCCCATTTTTGTCTCTTTTTTTTTTTGTCTACAGCCCACTTAAAGAACAGAGTAATAAAGCATAAGAATTTTAATCAGGCTTTTAAACAGTCCTCTCTTATTTGCCCTCCAAGGAAGGGTTTTACCCCACCTTCCATCTCTCCCCCTCCTCTCTCCTCCATCCCCCTTTCCCCATGCCCTCGGCTCTACACCTCCCTTTGCTTGTTGAATGCGCTCATGCATGATGGTCTGAACTTGATAGACGTTCAGAGGGCATCGGCAAGAGAGCTGTTAGCATGTGCATGTATGCATGTGTGTGAATGAGGGACAGAGTATGTGTGGTCTCCCTGATTGGGTTTCATGTGTGTTTTTCACCTCTTTCTTTTACATTGAGTTTCTACACACACATATATGTATAAATCTAGCTCTCAGATCTTACTCGCTTTCATCTCTAGCTCTCTTTATTCTCATCTACAGCAAGGAATGTGTTAGTTTTATGTGAAGTCAGTTCATATGCCAACAGGCCTGTGATGTGAATGCCAAAGTATGACGACTCTATTCAGGCTAGCTGTCAGACGCTAGCTCTAGACAGATTTAAACGAATAACTGAAAAGAAGTAAATTGCTGCACAGAGAGAGCGTGGAAGGGAGATAGAGTGGAGGGTGTCTGAGCCTGTCATTGCTTAATAAAAGTTGGCTCAGTTATCCTGGGAAGGGGGGATGGAAGAAAGGGAGACAAGGAAGGGAGGGGCTGAGTGTTGGGTGTGTAATTTAGGCAGAGGGATTTTTAATGAGGAGAGATCTCTGCAGGTAACTTCCTCTCCCCCCCCCCCCCACTCCCCTCTCCCCCATCATCCCCCAGCGTGGGGGGAGAAACCCATCTGGTTGGACTAAACAGCAGATTAGCACATTAGCACTGGAAGACGGGCAAGCAGGCACCACGGGAAAGACCCAAGCTAACATATGACATTGGCGCACATGGTGTACGACTCATTAAAGGCAGACATAAAAGTTGCACTAAATTAAAGGCAAACTCCATCCGCCTTCGTTAACAGATGGTAAAAGTTTGACTCATGATTGCAGCTTTTATACTCAGTACACAAGCATCTTAATGCAGCACACATCTAAAAAGATGGCCTTTGTTTGGATGGAGTACGGTTGGAGTATGGGGTTAGTCTGCTCTGCTGATTTTTGGAAACACATCCTTCAATTGGGCAACTGTTGCAGAGTTGCCAAACTGTTTATACAACTAGTTTGCATTGGCAAATGCATAATGGAAGAAACTATTTGACCACTGTCTAGCCAGTTCTGGTTAGATCTAGCCAGTTCTGGTTAAAGGTTTGAGCTATCCGCCACTGAGACTTCTTCCACCACCCCAGTGTAATCAAGGTGCACTGGATTTGGTTTGTGGTGTACACTGGAAAAGATCAGAAAAACAGAGATGTCAATTTCCAGAAATAATGGCCTCAGTTTTCAAGAACTATTTTCTACCAAAATGTGATTTCTAAAAGTGTTAGTACTGTTTAGGCAGAAGGGCAAATTGGAAAGAAGTCTATGATTTGACTGAATTGGCCCTTTAATATATTATTTACTGAGAAAACCATCCCGTCAACAGACAAGAATGTAGATATTGGACAATTATGCAAAACCCTGAATTACACTCAGTGCCAACATTTTAAACAAAAGGGAGTGTTCAATGTTGGATTGTGACAGGATATAAACTTTAGTCTGGCCCAACATGCTACATGCACATCCACCCTCCACACCCCTTTTTTCCACCTTGCTAAGGTCACTGCACTGGAGTGACGGTTAGGTATGATTTTAACTGTAAAAATCGCAACTGGCCAGAACCCTGTCAAATAAGCCCAGAAAAGTAAATATAATGTGTCTGTGCATGCTTGCCACTGAAGATGATTTGTCAGTCTCACCTAATACAGTCTTTATTTATTGTATGTTTTTTTGGCCTAGTTTTCACCAGTATGCCCTTAGTTGGCAAGATTTTGCCTCTATGGTACTGTGAGCTCAGCAAGTAAACAATACAAATGATTTAAAAGGAGGACACAAAACTCTCTGCTGTCTCTGTTTAATATTTGTAAGTCTTTCTGTCAGTGCAGACTTGCAACAGTGCATGAAACAACTGAGAAGTGGAGACAGAACAGTGCAGACTTTTGTGAGAAGAGTAGAGCAGACTTTTGAAATTGTCGAACACCGATCTTAAACCAAACTCAGATATGTTGATCTTAGACTTGTGTTGGACTTGACTTAGGTGGTCTTGAGTGTAACACTGTGCTGTGTTTGTGTGCAATCATTCTGCTGTAGCTGTTTCCTTGTTTAGGCCTTAAAGTATTCAAGTAGATTTTAAAACGTGTGCTTTTTCTCCCTCTCTCTAACCTTTTATTTTTGTCCCCTAATTAGCCTGGATAATGAGGTGTTAAAGAGCACATAGATTAGAGTTGATTATACACAAAGTTATCTAGAACTTTTCACCTCTTCCTCAGTTTAGAGGGTAGAGAAGGATTGAAGCATGTCACAGGTATCCAGGTCAGATTTTTTTTTTTTTTTTCTGGCTTCAGTTTTTATGATTCCAAACCTGAGCTGTAAGAAACTACAAAGTTGCCAGGCATGACTGGGAGGGGTGCCGTGTGTGCATATGCATGTGTGCGTGTAGTAATAAAGTGTATCCCGTTGCGAGGTGTGGAGTTAGGAGCTGCTAAAACAGCCACATCTGAGATTGCAGCTGTGTGAACACATCATCATCTGTGCTCCTGGTGATAGGCAGGATTGTAGAAACTAGTCCCACCCTCCAAGTACCTGCTACCACAGGCTTCATGTTTAGTACATGACACAGGAAAAGCTGTTGTAAACAGAACTTTTAAATTAACAATATCAGATGACTATGAAATTGGCCGCTTTTAGTGTCAAACCCACAGAGAATTATCACCCAACTCTGCAGTTTTCCTCGGTTCCACATTTTAGTTTCTTTCAGCTCAGTGTTTTGGTTTTATGGCCCTGCAACTTTAATGTTTTGGTTCACTCTCACTGTTCTCATGAGCGTTGTTTCCAGATGCAGTAGGCAGCTGTTCTCACCACAAAGCCCTGTTAGTCCATGGTACACTACCTAACAGCACCAAATGGCAGAAAAACAAAGTTAGCGAGTAGCTGGTGAAAATAGGGCAGATATTTGCCTTAGGATTTGGTAGACACTAAAATGGGGCTTAAATGAGGGTGAAACATGTCTTCAAATAAATGCTAATGTTGCTCTGTGTCTGCTGGATGTGTAAATGGGTGATCATTTGCTAACGCATTTGTTGTATCAATTTTATTAGGCACTTGCTGCTTGCAGTGCTGCCCCCAAATGGCAGAAACATCACTTATTATAGGTTGAGCTCTTAAAGAGGTCAGATTTGCCTCAAACTATATAGATCAATATTCATGAAAATACAGTCTTTAACTTGATCCTTGGATCCATTAAAAAATGGCCCACAACCTATGTGCAGTTCAACCAAGTCTTAGCCATGATGACCAAAATCTGTAACCATGGTTACTATAATTAGTAGGCCAGACTCAGTCTGGTTCAGCAATGAACAAAATGATCGTAGGGTAGCATCTCTTTAAAAGAGCTGTCAGCATGTCATACTAGCTTTTCACATGTTAACACAGCTGTGAGAAGGTGAAGCAACACTCACACACAAACACACAGACACACACACACACACACACTACTCTTAACACTCACATATATAGGCCTGTCTTTGTTAAGTCAGAGTACACAAGCACAGTTGTACACCAGTTTAATGACCTAATTTTGCCTGGCCAACGAGGTGTGCTATTAACAACGTAACGCATGCTTAATGAACACACACAAACACACACAGGCACTCAAGTGTATGCTGTCTCAACACACTAAATATTACCTAGTTAACACAGACACAGTCAAACTCACCTACACCTAAACACACACACAAACTCACTTTGCCAGGCCGTTTTAACACACACTAATGAAAGGGAACAGACTTTATTAGCTCTCTTTACGGCCAACACCCCACATACCTAATCACGTTCACACAGAAACACACAGAAACACATTTTCCTTCACAAGTCAAAACAAAGACATCATAGACATGTAAGCTGAGATTTGAAGCCTGGAACACCGCGAATAATCGCCCACAATTCCATTTCCTGTTGGTTGAGGTGAAGGAACTCAGTGCCATCCAAGCATCCATCTGGTTTCCGTTTCAATCCCAGGACCCCTCACTGCTCCACCAGGACTAGCAGCACTACCATTACCACCATTACACCCCACTAATGTTCCAACATGATGTATGAGCAGCTTTTTAGACCATGGAAATCAATTTAAAAGGAAAGCAAAAGGAAAAGAAACATCCTGCATCCTTAACCCCGGGGCTGGCAAACGTGAATGCGCTGTGTGCATTTTATTGATGACAATAAACTTGCTTCAGCTTTAATACATTTAATAATAACTGGATTTAACTAATCTCCATTTCTTCTATTCTAATTGAATTCTGATACTCGCATAGCCATTCTTTGTTTCTTTCTGATGCAATTTCTGATGAATTTCCCTTCAGGAATTGTTTTAGTTCTGTCCAATCATGTTTTAGCTTATCTCATCCTCAGGCAGAGTCAGAGGTGCTTGTAGCCAGCTGTCAGCTGGGACAGCAGAGGGCCTGGACGGAGGAAGGGAGGGAGGGATGGAGAGAACGTCGTGGCGCTAGAACAGCATCGATCAAATTCAAGTCCTCACAGAATAGAGGTCATCTGAACATATGACTCAAATGACCAAAATAGATGTGGCAGATGATGCAGATAAAAACACATGAATCCACAAATATAAAAACACCACTAGTTGCACTAATTTACCAGTTGAAATGTAGGAGTTACAGCCACTCTTCCTTTTGATAATCATGTTAATAAAGCAGTACAATCTTGTTTAAATTAACTTAATATGGGTTTAATAATTATCTAACTTGGAAGTTATGCCTGCTTTCATCTATTCCAGAATTGATTTCTGTAACTTTCTGCCTGAGCAGCAAAGTATGCTCAGTCTTAACGAGAACAAACGAGAGAACTCTACACCTAACCTCTATTTTAGCCTCTTTGCATTGGATTTCAGTTTTTTTGAATTGAAGTTAACGTTCACTTATTTATTTAACAGCATTCCATGTCTTGGGGGCCTTTTGTGTCTACACATACACTGCACTCAATCTCAGATCCTTTGTTTGGTTTTTAAAATTCACCTCTTTAATTCAGATTTCTACTAAAGAATCATTGTTATACACTGGCATCTCTGCATAAAGTGGTCTTTCTCTGCCCTGCTTTTATTAATTTGGGTCATCTTTGTGGATCAAGCCTCCTCTTTCCATTGTCCATAAAAATGAAAGTCTATTTTATATATATGTATATATATATATATATTTACACATATATATACATATACATACATATATCTTAAAATTATAGGTTATTTAAAAAACATATTTTCTGTAGATTTCTGCACACTTTAAAATTTTTGGCCAGTTCTACTCTGCCAGTAGGTGTAACTGGTACCAGTTTGCTTGCAGTATAAAATGGCCGTGCTGGAGAAGCAGAGAAGAAGTAGGGCGTCAGGTTTTGCTTTACAATGCTTTGAGACACAGTTTGAGTCATTTTCTGCACATTATTCACACCCTTTAAACAAAGAATCCTCACTCATGATACATCAGGATTTTGGAAAACAAATTATGAGCTGAGCTTTTATGGACACGATACATTAAAAAAAAGTGTGTGTGTGTGTGTGTTTCTGTGCATGTCAGTGTGTGTGAAGCGCACAGGGTTTTGTGTGCATGGGAATGGAGTTAACATTGCAAAGTGGTCACGGCATCACGGCGGGGAGAGCTGGCAGCGCCTTTACTGTCCAAATTAAAACAGCAGAAATCACCACAACAATTGAGAACAGATTTTCACCAAGGTGCCTTAATGACATTGTCAACCCTAAAAATACACACAAACACACTCTCACATACACACACACGCACCAAAATGCAACGCTCTCACAAACGCTAATGATCGGCTAAGCAAAAGCTTCAGGGCTATCTCATCAGTGAACAGGTTGTAATTCATAACATATTCACTCTGAGGTTTTCTGAGTGTGTGTGGGTACATGTATGTATATTTAAGTGTGTGTGTCTCTAGTAGGCATCAGAAAACACACACCCGCTGTTCCAGTCTGTTTCCTCCCCATAAAAAGCAACACTTAGCACTTGATTCTCAAGCACTTCTGACAACATTATACAGGTTAGTTTAAGAGAAGAGAGGAAAAAAACAAAGCCAGAGTGAGGGAACGGGGAGGAAGAATGAGGGAGGGAAAAAAAAAACGGAAGCCTGGTCACTCAGCTGGGAATATTCAGAGGATTGTTTTTAACGAGTTAAATAAATTCTCCCACAAATGATGTGAGGGAAAGAGAGGGGCAGAACGAGGTGGAGAGAGCTAGTGAGTGAGAGAGAAAGAGGGAGGTGAAAACTGAAGTGAGTGTTTGGCGTGGTGTTGGGAATATTTTACAAGCTGTATTAATGGCTGTTCTTAAAACACTGCTATTAAGAGATGGTCATAATGTTGTATATCATGGGCGATTATGTTCACACACACAGTCTTACACAGCTAAACACCCTCTCATCACACACTCGCACAGACATGCACAAGCCAAAGCAATTAAATGTGTGCTGGTCCAACACCTTTTGTGTAAATAGCAGCTTCCTCCTGCCCAAACAAGCTGCACCTCTTCCTCTCCAGCACGGACAATATGGCCATTCACACTGTCCTACTTCAGCTGATTGTGGAACTGATTTCATGGTTAGAAAATATTACAATCACAGACAGCAGCTGATAACACAAGCCAACCCAAGTTGTGTTGGTCCTGTTGTGGCTGAGTGTCAGCGCATGTGGCTGTGTTCTGGCATCAAAAGACCAAATGTTAGGCCCATTTATAGCTGCCAGAATCAGCTAGGTTTTGGGGGCTGTGGACTGCCAATTTGAGCTGAGGATTGGCTCCAGTAAGCAGAAATCAGGCTAGCTTTGGTTCAGAATCACCACTCAGAATTGGACCAGGGTTCTTACTTTCATCCTTTAACTACTGATTTAAGCCTTTTTTTTTTTTTTTGGCAGACTGGTAATTTATGAGTACATATGATTCTGTTGTAAATTAAAATTTTGGATGATTTAAAACAGGAGTTCAGCATTTTGTGAAATTCAGTATGTTATTTCCAATATTGCTATATTAAATTAAGCCATGTTCTGATTGACAGCAGCCCTTCATGGAAAAAAACAAACAAACCCAAATCAGCCCCCCAAAAACACAGCCCTCTCATTCATTTGCATAGAACCAATCCATCAGTGCAGTGGAGGCACCAATGCAGTGGGCAAAGCTCAATTTTTGTTGCAATGCAGCACAATATCATCCAGAGAGGCACTGCACTGCATTTTATACTGTTGCTATTTGTAAGTTTTGCTAATGCTACATAGCCAACATTAGCATTAACAGCTGATTACTTACTTCGAAGAAACCTAGCAAGTTCAGCATTAAATTGAATTCCTCTTCTCGTCAAGAGCTTTCTCCAGCAGTGGAGAGCAATTGCCATATTAGCATGCTAACCAGTTAGCCGTCACTTTCCGATATTGACACACTCTAGCGTCCAAACAGCCTTGAAGGTGTACCACTGCTCAGAGGGCATATTCTAAATATTATCCGTATTGTAAATGCAACAATGGGTGAAGCTCCTGGCAAGCAACCATCACCACCACCTGCTCCTAGTAAGAGACCACGTCCGGCAGCAGAGAAAACATACAAATAGTTCCTTAAATTAATCTGTTATTTAAACTGGACCTGGTCCTAGATGATATTCCATTGTGTGTCCAACAGTGTGTCTGTCCACCTAACTCTTAGCCTAATTTGACAACAAGACACCAGAAAGACACAATTCCCCTCATGTTGTTGGTAAAGAAATTGTTACAGCGAATAACTCCACCTTAAACCACAAATGTTACATTTCTGTTTGTGTGTGGATGAAACCAAGATACAGTGTGCTAGTTGTGAGCTTCAGAGGTGTGTAGTTTCCAGACAGAGCCAGGCTAGTTTCCCCCTGCTTCCAATCTGTATGCTAAGCTAGGCCTATCACTTTCAGGCACCAGATCTTTACTCATTGCACAGAATAAAAGTGGTACTAATCCCCTCATCTTGCGGAAACAAAGCAAATAACATGTTTCTCAAACTGTCAAACTATTACTTTAAATAAGCATAACTTTATCAGCTTTTAAAGAAGTCATCAAGATTTGCTGACACGCATGTTGCCCATAGACACATGTGATCCTGGAAGAACAGATGTTGTTTGATTGATTTCTGCTCTCTGTGAAAGCTCATTAAAAATGTTTAAATCACAAATACCAGCTGTCAATTGTGCAGCTGTTTATATATAATGTTATAAGGACTAAAACAAAACAATAACAGCAGCAAATAATCAAGTGGGTATGTGCTTTCCATCTCCTTACAGATGAACTGTTCCATTATGCTTTTATGATTTTTAAAATCCAAAATAGTACTAGTATACTGGCCTTAGCAAAACCAGCAACACCTCTGCTTTATTTCCTTTTGCACTGATTTCTCAAAATGTTTTATTTAACTGGCTGAAGCATCAGTGGAAAAGAATCTGATTGTATTTCTAAGTTATAATCCATGAATCATGCATATATGAGAACAGAAGGGTTGGAAATATTAAGACATCAGACAGTATGGAGCTGAATATTTTCTTTGTTATTCTAGGCGCCAGGGCTTGCTCCTGGAGGAAGTGGCGGGCATTGTGGTCAGTAGTTGAGTACAGTATGGAGTAGACCCAGTGTGCGTACGTGTGTGTTTGTGTCCTGAGTGGTGATGGGAGGTGTGGCCATCAGTCTGTCAGACTTCTTTCTCTCTGTCGTCTCGCTCCTCCTCTCCTTCCTTCACTTTCCTCAGTGCTGCAGTCTCAAAAACTCCAATTAAAGTAATAAACCACACATCCTATCCAGCCCCAAAACACACACATACATACATACATACACACACACACACACACACAAATACACATTCAAATACATTTCCTCAGCAAACACAAACATACAGCACACACTCGCACACACTCACACACACACACACACACACGTGCACACAGGTAAGCACACATGCACAGACATACACACACCCTCAGTTCCTGCCCCCCGTCTTCCCGCCTCCCCTGGTTAAATATCCTGGTTATTAAACAGAAATGTGCTGCAGATTTCTGAGGCTCTGTGTGCGTCACATCTGGCCTGGGCCTTCAGGAAACGACTGGTTCACTTCACTCTTGTCATCACCTTCCAACACGTTTCTTTCACATTTCAATTTGGGAGCAGCGCAGCAGGCAGCTCCAGCACACACACACACACACACACACACAAAAAATGCACATCTGCCCATTATACAGGCGGACACACCAGCGGCGCACACACAGCAGACATAAATGCACATCGCTCCGACACTACGGTCCACATTAGCGACGATGCAGGTGCACAACAGCCATAACTTCCCGCACAATTACACCATAAAAGGCATGTAGCAGAAGCTTATGTATGCACATGTGTAGATGCAAAGGCATGTAATCTCAAAACACAAAAACAGTGCTTTTACAAACGGCTTACAAATATGTGTGTATGCATAAAAACACACACATAAATAGACTGTGGTCTCTGGCGTTGAGAACCTTTTCTACAGACATGGAAACACCGCATTAGCACATGCGCTGCACACACACGCACCGGCCTCTGCAAAACATTTTAAGCCGCGGCAGTACCGAGGGTTATATAAAAGCCTCCTGAGGTCTTATTAATTCACATTTGTTTTACAGTTGTAAAGCTCAGTTTCTCTCCTTCTCACTCATCCTGTCTCTCTGTATAGTTGTTAGTTTTTCACTCACTTCCTGTGAGTTGGAGTGTGACAGAGTCCACACTTTCCTCCTCTTTTATTCTTTCTTTATTTGCATCTGTCGGTAGAGCCGAATGCAGCTTGAGCACCCTTACTGTGGGAGGGTGTGTGCTACCCTCCTCCCACACCACGCCCAAGGCCTTAAGACCCGTTTTATGAGTGTAGAGCCTCCTGGCATATGAACACATACACACATGAAGAAGAAGAAGAAGAAGGAGAGATAGATAGATGGTTGACTTGTGTAGAAAGTGTGATTTTCTGAGGTTTAGTTGGTGTTTTACAGTATTTTGGATTCTACTGATGTGAAACCACTAATGGTGAACTGCTTCTGTGTTTTGCGGCTCATTTCAGAATATTCTGGAAAAACTGTTGACACCGGTGCCACAGAGATAGGTGTTCTATATTCATGTGTATTTTCATTATGCCCTGAACAGTTTGGACAACCTAGGTTCAGCGTTGCTGATTACATCTCATAAGTGTTTTAAATATTTGGCATGTTCACCAAGGGAAAGCAGTTGACTAAAGTGTTTTGATTGTGATTACACCAGTTTCTGGCGCGCCTGAGTGTGAAAGGAAGTAGACATCTGGCTGCTGCAACTGTGTGTTTTCTCTGAATGCTAAACCAAATTATACAGTATCAACATGTTTAAAACAAAATAAGGTAACTCTAGACACTTCACTTGGCTACTATAGTTGCTCAGTTAAAGGTTACGCAAGGTTTGTGTGTGTTTGAGAGTGTGTAAATGTATTGGGTTACATGGCGGATATAAGGCTCTATCCCTCCTTTCATCAGCTGAGTGAGGAAGAATCGAGCAGTAACACGCTGCAATCTGACCCTGACGTGCACACACACACACACACACACACACACACATTTTAATACATGCAGTAGCAGAAGAGCAGACATATTTCAATGCTGGCCGTTGCTCATCAGTGCTAAACCTCACTGATGCTTTCCATTGATCACTACTGTCATAAAGCATACCTCAGTGGCTTTGATATCTCCTGCCAGTATTATATCACTGAGCTAATGTCACTCCAACTCCAACTTTTTTTGATGAGTATTATCACGTAAACTCACCATTCAAGTAAAAATGTGAAAACCATAATTGGCTTTCGTGGTATGAAGCCAGCAGATATCTGCCTTGCTCAAGAGTTGTTAAGAAAAACACTAAATCCTCATAGTGAATCTCTACCAGCTGCAGCAGTGCTGATGTGTTGTTGACCCTGACCTCTGTCCTCTCTGGGCCTAAGAAGAGGTAATTACCTTGCAGAGGCCAACAATGAAGTTAGTAGCTTAGTTGTAATGGTAATAACATCAGAGAATGTTTAAGCATTACAATCTCTCTGGAATAAGCCAGTGAATCTAATTCAGAACTCATTTTGTAATGAAAATATTGACTGTTGTATGAGATAAAAGACAGAAAAGACTTTTACCAAACTCTTGAAAAGCAGACAGTCATTGATGCAGTTTTATAAGAGCTCAGTGTTTGGGGGAATACACTCATTCACTTTCTTGCTGAGTGTTACATGAGAGGATCTCATGTTTGTACAGTAAATATTAAGTTACAGTCAGTGGACGGCTATCTGAAGGTTATCTATAAGCCTGGAAACAAAGGGAACAGTTAGCCTAGCTGTTTGTTTAATTTGTATAAAAACCAAAGTAAAAATGTTGTAATTTTACAAGGAATGTTGCTGCTCCCTGCCAAGGAAGACCATGTCATTTTGTCATTTTCACACATTGGTTTTTGTATGAATTAAACTAACAGGATACAAATGAGTGAGTGAGTGTTTATGCTAACTGGGTTCTGGCATTAGCTTGGTATTTAGCTAACAGATGTGAGAGAGATATCAGTCTTCTCAACTCTTGTAACTCTTGGTAACAGCACAGCATCTGTGAACTGCCATCTTCAGGTCTCTCCACAGATTTTCTATGGGGTTTAAATCTGGGCTTTAGCTGGTCCACTAAAGGACAGTCACACTCTGGTGTTGTCTTGGTTGTAGTAGGTCATTATTGTGCTGAAAAGCTACCCCAGTCTCAGGTCCTGAGCACTCTGGAGCTGGTCTTCAAGCACCTCCCTGTATTTAATTCCACTCATCTTATCTCAGTTCTGACAGTCTCCCTGCTGCTGCTGAGAAGCATGCTCTCCGAGTCATTTAAATGTTGTTTGGTAAACTCCAAGCAGGCTGTCATATGCCTTTTCCTGAAAGTGGCTTCCATCTAGCCACTCTACACTACCATAAAGGTCTGATTGATGGAGTCCTGCTGAAATGGTCACATCTCACCATATTATCCCATCTCTGCAGGCAACTTCTGAAAGTCTGTTAGAGTTCTTGGTCACCTCCCTGATCAAGGCCCTTCTTGCCCGGTCACTCAGTTTGGCCGGATGGCCAGCTCTCAGAAGAGTCCTTGTGGTTCCAGACTTCTTACATTTCACAATTACTGAGGCCACTGTGTTCCTGGGAACACTCAAGGCTTTAGAAATAGTTTTGTACCCTTGCCCTGCCTTGCCACAGAGGTCTACAGAGAGTTTCTTGGACTTCATGGCTTGGTTTTTTCCTGACTTGCAGTGTGAATTGTGAGACCATATATACACAGGTGTGTGCCTTCCTGAAATATGTCCAATCAATTCAGCAACCACAGCTGAATTTGAATCAAGTTCTAGACACATCTTAATGATAATTAAAACAACCAGGGTGCAGGTTGAGGGGTGCCGCAGCAAAAGGGTCTGAAATTCATTTTTAGATTTTTATTAAATTTGCAAAAACTTCTTAAAAATTGTTTTTACTTTGTCATTGTGTATTACTGTGTGTAGATTGGTGGGCAAAAATGGCAATTTTACCCATTTACAATTAAATCTTCAACACCATTAAGTGTGCAAAAGGTGAAGGGGTCTTTCAAAGTCTTCAGGTGGTGACCATTTATTCTCAACCTGTCCACATCTTTGTGCCATAAGAGCAGAACAGTGAAGAAAATTACCTCATTGCGTCAATTAGAAACTGAAATAAACATAAACTTGAAACAGAATTTCAAAGGGAAGCCAAGGAAATAAAGTAAGAGAGTTTCAACGGTTACTGTGTAACTGTGAGTATCTGTGCGTACCTTAGTGTGTGCAAAGGGGGGGGTAATTACGGTGTAGAATGTCCTCATCACTGGAGCTGACCTAAGAACACAACGGTTAATCATCCACTACCCAGCAGAGAGAGACAGAGAGAGAGAAGGAGAGAGAAGCCTGTAGAGTTCTACACTGTTGGATTGAAAAAAGGGACATTTTTAAAGCACTTGTTCCCGTTAAAAGATAGAGTAAACAAAGAAGAAAAGAGGAGTTATCTATCAAACAGCCTGGAATAAAGGAATTACTTCTCTGAGAGTGGAAGGAGAACAGAAATCTGTTGCCGAGGACACGCACCTGCTCCTGAAGAACGATTTGGATCCTGCCTCTATTTTTAGCAGCATTTTCCTCCTTTCAAGTCAACCAACCATTGTATGTGAGTTTATGTGCATCTGTGTGTATTAGTATGTGTGTTGTACAAGGTCAGTCCTTTTTTTGGATTTGATTGCAAGTGTAAGAGGCGGACACATGGGGCCCGGACCCTGTCCGGGATGCCAGCTGCTGCAGTGAAGCCCGGTCTAGAGGACATGGTGGCGGAGGGCGGGAGTGAAGGAGTGTCCCAGTGGGAAGCCTCGACGCTGGGCCGGGATAGGCTGTCTCTCCCCTCTCTGAAGGTCCCCAGGGAGCTGCTGCGGAGCTTCCCACACTCCAAGCGGGTGGGATCCTACCTGGTGGGGAAAATGATCAACAAGGGCTCATTTGCCAAAGTGATGGAGGGGCTGCACATCGGCACGGGGGAGAAGGTCAGTGCTTTCTCCCTGATTTGAAAATTAGAGTGAGAAGACATGAAGTGACATGTCTCTGTCTGGAGTGGTGGCACATTGGCAAAGGAAAAGATCACACACAAGATTATGATTACACAGTTACAACTTGTGCCCTGTACACTTGTCACTGATAATTATACTCACTTGAGTTTGAGGGAGTCAGTGGCCTGTTATTATTCTTGTTATGTGTACAACATCTAAGTCAGACCCGCCTGCATTTACTTTATACTTCATGACCATGACTCTTAAAGGGATTTTACAGGAACAACATTTTTATCGGGCTAATTTAAAGAGGTCTGAAGTGGGTATAGTAAATCTGCATGAGCATGATTATGTTATGCGTATTATACCAATAAAACTACTGCATCAGGAGAAAATATACATAGTGTTGCCGTGAACATGTCCTGTTTTTTAAATGGATTATTCTTTAAAAAACATGCTAGTATGCAAGCCTACTCCTGTGGCTCTAAACTGGGGCTATATTGATGTGCAGTAAGTTACTGTGCTTTGTGTGTGTGTGTGTGTGTGTTGGTGGGGGTGGGGGGTGATGGGGTGTAAATGTATGTGTAACTTTCTTTCATGGGTCACTGGGTCCCTGACCTCGGCTCCTATGTACCTGACCTGGTTGCTATAGCAATGACCAAACTCATGTCCAGGGGTGTTTGCTCCTCTTAACCCTTGTTACCCTTTGCAGGTACAGAACCTGTGGAGGTGAAGTCTGCAAATATGCAAGAACACACACTGTTGTTAGATCTTTTCTTTTTTATTTTGAATCCAATACGGAGCACCACATATTTATTTTACACTTTTTTTTTACACACAGTTAGTGGCATAGGAAATGGAAATAAAACGACCCCTTCCAGATTCTACCAACAATTTACCATTATTCACACCTAAGTGTTTACCTAATATGTTATTTGAGACATAGTGCAGTTATTTATATGCTTTTAGGAATTTCCCTTCCTGTGCAGGCCAAGTGCTTTTTTCCTCATCATCATTATCTTGAGGGGAAATTGGTTGTAAGAATATAAATAGTTGTCAAAGTTACCCACCAAAGATTTGGAACTCCTGCACTGAGAGCATAATAAAAACTGACTTCCTTATTATTTGATGATGAGAAATGAATTTCTTTCCGTTTCCCAGCGAGGTTTTTCTGTTTGCTATTTTCTTGCTGTTTTTTGTTTCAATTCATATTTTTTCTTTCTGCCACAGATGATGAGTGATATGAGTTAAACCTACAGTTAGAGGTGGTTGTCATGAGGCCATTGGTCCAATCTCTGTATGAGTGGAAAAAATTTACGTGGGGAAAGTGATTAAGCAGTAGTTCCTTTATGACTACTGTGGAGGTACCCTTGGGCAAGGCTCTGAAGCCACAACTACTTGGACATCTATCATTAGTAGAGAACTGTGGGTACACATTCATCAGAGTGAATGTCTGGTTCTGTTTACATTCACATGTGAACCGGTTGACCAAAGGGTGCTCATTTAACTTTCTTTTGATAAATTAAGGTAAAAACATGGTTAAAGCTACTATTGTATATTTATGTGCACTATTTTATGTGTTCGTCTGTTTGTGTGTGTTTGTGTGTGTGTATGTGTGTGTGTGTGTGCGTGGGTGTGTGTATAGGTGGCCATTAAGGTGATTGACAAGAAAAAAGCACGGCAGGACTCATACGTGCTGAAGAACATGAAGAGAGAACCTCGTATTCATCAGATGATCCGACATCCTCACATTGTAGTCCTGTTGGAGGTAAATAAATAAATAAATAAACAAACTTACATATATTCATTTACAAATACATATTCAGTCCAAATTAAGTAAAGTCTTACAACATTACATCTGCTCATTTGAGTCCATTAATAGTTCATGTTAATAGTAGAGTGAAATTACAAGGTTATCGTATATCTGCTGCTGTTGAATAAGCTCATCTAATTAGAATGACCATAAATAACTCTCTGTGTCAGACTCTAGAGACAGAGAACAGCTACTACATGGCCATGGAGCTCTGTGCTGGAGGAGACCTGATGGACAGGATCTGTGAGAGGAAGAGGCTGGAGGAGAGAGAGGTGCGGCGCTACACCCGACAGATCCTCTCTGCAGTGGAGCACCTGCACAAACATGGAATCGTACACAGGTGAGACAGCGCACGCACACACACACACTCACACAGGAGGACCATGGACACAGTATGCTTCTACATGCAACATGCATCTGCCTCATACTGAGTCTTCTAACTGCTTCTTTTTAAAGTCTCCTTAGTGACTGATGTAGGTTCAGTTTCCAATATTTCGTCATTGTCTCCAACTCTTTTGCTCATTTGCTGAGACTCGGCAAGTAATGAGAAGAGCCTCCAAAATGATTCATAAACAACTGATACACATATAAGAGTCTACCCATTTCAGTCCAGTTTGATGTCTGCACCAAGTAAAGTACCAAGTCTTCAGTCAAATACAATCATTTCAATGACAATAACAGTTTACATTTACAACCTCTCAAATGTGAAGTTATGTGTGCTTGTTATTTCCTAGTTCATATCACTGTAAACAGACCTTTATATTTTTGGACTAAATGATTAATTTATCTTTTTAAAAAAAAAAAAAAAAAAAAGCTTGATTGAAAAAAATACCAGGAAAGCAAAAATCTGCATTAAAGGTTTTTAGACATCGAGGCTCCATATAATCATTGCTTCAACAACATTTTAAGCCCCCCTCACTCAAAAATATGTTTTATTCATTATTTCTTCAGATGGTTGCTTGAGTGTCACTGTGCAGAATGATGTATGTGCAGAGTTTGATACTACTCTGTTTTCACATTCAGCTGCTAGATAGAAAAAAGTCTTCTCTTTGCTCACCTTAAATTTGAACATTCCACCAGGATTTTTTGTCACAGGTAGTTTGGAAGCCAATTATGGTCCAATATGCAATTTATACAAGAGGGATGTGGAAAGTTGAAACCTCCAGCACACATACGCTGAAGATGGGATTTTTCAGTCAAGTACTGGAGGAAACATCTCGCGTCTCAGTCATAAACTGTCAACTGCATATCTCTCTGGATAGCTTTCTTTATATTTTAATGAGAAGGGAGTAGATGAGCTGTGATGTGAATTTGTAACTTGTTAATTGGACTTATTTGAGGAAAACCCATATTGGACAATAAGTATCATTCAATGGAGAGTTGTTGTTTTTTTTAAAGACTATATCAGTGTGAAGCAGGTCTTAACCACAAATTGACATACACTAACTGAAATGCTATTGAAAAAAAAAATTGAAATGTAGGTTGCCATTTTTGACCTAGACATCTGGACATCTGTTGGCACACATATTACAGAAACTATGCTTACTGGACCAGTCAGAGGTGGCGATCAGCCACTCAGGAGCATGTGATTTAGAGAGTTTGTCTTGCCTTTATTTGATTGGCTCAGTTAGAGATTTGGCGAAACCAAAGAGTAAAAATAACCATGGCCTTCAAATGTTTACTTACCCACAAACAGTAGCTATTTGTTGCATGGTGGATGTTATGGTTACACTTAGATTGAAATACATATAAACACACTTGTTAGCACACAGCACACAGAGTGGTTTGCAGGGCATAAACAGCCTACAGAGGAGGAAACACTGCAAGAAAGGCAATGTCTGGCACAGTGCAGTGTGGGAGTCGAGAGTGTTATTTTAGTGGCATTTTAGTATGTGTAGGTGTTAGAGACCCAATACTCACACACACACACACACACACACATACACACACATTTATGCTGCAACCACACACAACATGCACAGCTCTGGGCTTTGGTTTAAGACCTTGGCTCCTCCAAAGGTGGGAATGTGATTACCAGGCAATGACCTCATCATCCTGCGCCGGCGCCATGATTCACACATCATCACAACATCATGGACTTCCTCTCTAATGAAGTCCCTCAACGATGTCGCTCTCAACTCTTCAATAGCACCTCTCTCTGTCACACACACACACACACACACACACACCTACGTCCTCACACACATG
Source organism: Lates japonicus (assembly GCA_033238685.1). Classification (NCBI taxonomy): domain Eukaryota; kingdom Metazoa; phylum Chordata; class Actinopteri; family Centropomidae; genus Lates; species Lates japonicus. Next base: position 2,647,582 of record BRZM01000038.1, on the reverse strand, counting down.
CATACACTCACTGGCACTCAAACGCTCTCCACCACAGTCCCACACAGAAATGATTAAACTGGAAATAAATGGAAAATTTGCACTTAAACGCACCTCCTGCCACCCACATTCAGTAGGTTTACCGCATACATTTTCTCCTTTATGGCAATGTCTGCTCTCGCTCTTTCTTGCTCTGTCTGTCTTTGAACTTTTCTCGGGTTGTGTGAGCGGTGTTCTCTGGACTTTTGGGACCTGGAGTGTCTGTTGGTTAGATGAAGGCAGATGAAAGGAACATGGCTGATTCCCAGGCTGTAGTTTATAGGGGATCTCTCTCTCCTAACCGCAGATTTTCATTTAGCTTGGTAGTTTTAGAGCAGGCAGTGTGGTTGGTGGTGAGAAAGGGGGAACTTTCAGGGGAGTGAGGCAACTTTTCCAGGTGAACGCAGAGATATAACTTTGGTAGAGGACAGTGAATAAGTCAACAACAGCAGCTTGATTTGACTTGAAAATCTTAATGGGTGCAGGGTTCTTGGAGTCCAAATCAAACTAATCCCCAAAATCACTAGTAAATGTTCCCCCAAATATTTTTCAACAGTGTTTTTAATGCTTGAGCTCTACCCAAACCCAAATTTAGCTTGGGTTTTCCTTTACTTATGTGGGTCTAGTCTGGTCCCATCTCATTTTGTTGTCCATAAATACAAAGAAAAGCTTAGCAAGGCCAAACACACATCGCAAGAGTTCTTAAATGGAACAACCACCAGTGTCTGTCAAGTAAATTGCTTCAAAACACTCATCTGTAGGGAAAAAATAACTTAAGAAATTCCTGCAGGATTAAGGACAAAGCTCATGAAATTGCTACAGTGAACCACAATCTTCCTTTTAAACTGAACAGCTGCCTCTCTCCTTTTCCTTTGTAGAGATCTAAAGATTGAAAACTTCCTGCTGGACGAACATAACAACATAAAGATTGTGGGTATGTTGATATTTTTGTTTTCTCCAGTGACATTTGGCTGACAGCGTATTGATGCAAAATGTTGGACGGATCAGGACATTGCAGAACCGTAGTTATCTAGTCATCTGTAAATGTGCAGTAACAGGAACCCATTGGAAAAATGATGATGTTTCATACAGACTTTGGACTGAGTAACACTCTGAAGGCAGAGTCGTTGTCTCTCGAGCTTCTCAACACCCAATGTGGAAGTCCTGCCTACGCGGCCCCTGAGCTGCTCGCTCACAGGAAGTATGGACCCAAAGTGGACGTCTGGTCAGTGTAAGTGATAAAGTCTTAGTATGTCTGTTGAGGAGGCTATCTGGCCTGTTCCATCATAGCTTAGTGTGGATATTTGAAAAGGTAGTTATTTTCCGTGGTGCTGTTGGATCATTTAAATGTGTTTTTGTTTGTACACATTTTCTTTGTATATGTGTGTGCAGAGGTGTGAGCATGTTTGCCATGCTGACTGGGACTTTGCCCTTTACTGTTGAGCCTTTCAACATCAAACAGCTGCACCAGAAGATGGTCAATGGCGAGATCAGCAGTATCCCCAGTGATGTCAGCAAAGGTAACCCCACATTTCACCTCCTAACAAACCAAACCAAACCAAAAACAAAGACTGTGTCACCACTATGACATGATAAATGCCCAGTGAGTCAGTTACAGTTCCATATAGTTGCTTTGAGTCTGGATGGAGTTTCACTAGTACAAGTAATTTGAAATAATAAGAAGTAACGACTGCCGTATGGGTCGAAGAAACATAAAACCTTCGTTTCTTAAATATAAAGGAACTTTTGTGCACATTTTAAAACTAACTCATCACAAACATAACTTGGGTTTCAGTCTTCAGACCACAGACCTGTCATGAGACAGAAAACTTAAGGAAAAAATGTTTCACTTACAGTATTTCTTACTTCTTCCACTTGTTCTGTACCAAGTCCACATTGGCCATACTGTCTCTGTTTCTCTCCACTTTATTTTGGTCTCTCTCTCACACATAGTCACTCCATTACACTCTGTCATTGCGCCATGTCACCCCAAACAAACATAGCTCCTGTTACTGTGTGGAAAACCAGTACGGCTCTGAAACTGTGACAAGATCAGATTAGTGGCTGTATCACTGTCACAGATGGGCATCTGAGACATCAACATTAACTTTTAGACTTTATCCTACTCCTGGATGGAGTTGTTTTTTCACCAACCTTTGAAACTCTTAACAAATACAATACATTAACTTACCCAAGCCAACTACTACTGCCACTTTTTCTCAAACTCTGTATTCTGTTTTCTCTGTGAGAGAAATGTTACTTTATTTCCAGTGTTTGTGCATCTTGTTATTTGCAAAGCAAGACTGTTTTGTGTCTTTTCCACAGGGTTATCAATTAAAATCCTCAAATAGTGCTTTGATTCTATCAGTTAAAAACAAATTGAGTTGACCTTGCCGAGGCAAGCCGCTTTGGCTCCGCCACTGAAAGCCAGGCAACTGATAGCAGCAAATTGATTGGAGCTGTCTTGGCTTATGTGTCTGTGAATGTGGCAGCCATCCTTTTTGAAGCTACAGTATCTGCTCCTCCAGACTGTGGACCTTATCAGGAATCCCCATCTAGAGTCAAACTATCAACCCTGCTTGGCTGTCGTAGGCTGACAGGCTGAAACGGTTCTCCTAAAGGGAGCTCCATGCCATCGTCTCCAATACTGTTTCAGTGAAGTCACAATGAGTGATGCCAAACTGGCAAGCTGAAGTAGATGTGTAACACAGGTTCTTTAAGTTTGGTCCACTTGGCAAGGAGAAAGAAGTACTACCTTAGGAGTGCATGAAAAAAAATCATATGTTCATTTACTTGGATGAGGGTCCTGGTGGATGAGCTGTTAGTCATTAATTGCATGGTTGGTGGTCTGAACCTGTGAGAAGACACTGAACTGCTCCCAATGAGCAGGTCAGACTCTTGCATGGCCATCTGTGTGAGTTTAAGTAAATATGAGGCATTTTGCAGTACAGTCCACTTACCACAGCTCCTGCCAAGCAAATTTGAGTCACCAACAAGACGGTTGTTTACCAGCAGTTGCTTGCATGTAGGATGCCAACTGTGACTGTGCAGTCATGACTGATGTTTACGTAGGCAACCAAAGTTGAATGCTAACTTTGACCTTGTGGTTGGTGGGGAGGCTTTAGTACAGTTTCCAAAATCTGGCTCTTTAGCTGTCTACCTACTGACTGGTGATGGGCACTTTCAATACTCAGTCAATCTGTGCTCCTGTTGCAGGTGCTGTGTCATTTGTGTTGTCTCTCCTGGAGCCAGACCCAGCCAAGAGACCCAGCGTCAGAGCTGCGATGGAGGAAAGATGGATCAACGAGGGATATGCCAAGAAACCACTACACACACTCTCTCATAAAAACAGGTAGTGATCTACCATGTGACTGCACTTTAATATAGCGTTCACAAACCCATCAAAAGGCAACAGAAATATATTTCCTTCAATGCACATGTAATAAATTGTCATTTTTAATTATATATATTTCAGAATTCACCAATTTAATTTACTTTAAAAAGTTCTTTGATAAATTTTCTAAATATATCTTAAAAGAAGCAAAATAGGTGATGTGTGTCCATTATATATATATATATATATATTTTATTTTATTTTTTTTAAGCGTATACTGCAAAAATATGTAAATCCCTTCTATATATTCAAATTAGGGTTTTAATATATTGCACTATATTTGTAACAGAAATATCTATTATACCGTGAGACACAGAGTCTCCACAGGGAAAGTTCTGTAGCAAACATTACAATGTGGGCAAAAGAACCAAGAGGGAAATCGCTGCAAGTTTTCTAACAAAATGAAAATTTTTGTGGTCAGTAGGGTAACAGCTTTGTATATTACAGCATGACTAAAAGGCTTTTATCACTTTACGCAGAGTGGAAATGCAATCATGTATGGCTCCTCCTGGCAATAATGTGTTTTCTGAAATCCACATGAATGAAGCAAGAGCTGTTCCAGCCCTGGACTGCTCACAACCAAAATCCTTCAGTTCTTTACCAACAGATCCTGAGTGACCAATTACAGTTTTCTCTGCTTTGCTTTTCACACTTTATCTTTCTAATTGTTTTTCCCTGCCTCTCTGTTGTTATTTCCCAGATTGTGTCCAGAGGATCTCAACTCGTCTGTGTTGGCATACATGACAGAGACACTGGGCTACTCTCTCTCTGAAATCATACACACACTCACCAGCAACCGACCTTCTGCCATCATGGCTTCCTATCACCTGCTGCTCAACAAGCTTAACAGGAGTCAGAAGGGAGCCAAGGCCAGCAAGGTTCACACCTCATTTACACACACACACACACACACACACACACACACACACACACACACACACACACACACACACACACACACACACACACAGGCCTGCACATGCTGAAATACCAGCAAACACAGCTTTTTTGTCTTTTAGACGCAAGTGGGTCAGTACCTAAAAATATCTATGGTTTACCTTGAAGTCTGAACAGATAATAATGATTGATTTGGCAGAAGCTGGAGACCAATGACTGGAGTCTTCTGAGCAAGAATACATGGAGAGAGAGAAATAACACTGAATCAAAGACTCAGCAACAGGTAATGCTGACATTGTCAATAACATAATAAACATTAATACAGTAGCCACTAAGATGTTAAAGTAATATTCCTCTATCAAAGTATAAGGTAGGCTTTATTCCACATCCTTTTACTGTCATCATATCACATGAAAAGACCAAAACCATCAAGGTGTCAGTCTGTCTCTCTATACAGGTCAAAACTACAGTTTTATTTCCATAAAGCAAACTAATTTCCCAAAACAGCAAGGAACTGTAGTTTATTATTAGTTTATTATTACTGGATGGATTAGCAGGACATTTTGTACAAGCATTTGTAGTGTCCAGAGGATGAATCCTACTAACTTTGGTGATCCCCTGACCTTTCATGTAGTGCCATCTTCGGATAAAAGTTGGTCTATACTTTGGATTATGGCCAAACGCCTGCAAAACTAATGACATTTCTATCAGCCCCTGCTGCACCTTGTGTTTAGTGGTAATTCGCAGATGTTAGCATGCTAACATACTACACTAAAATGGTCAATATGGTTAACATTACACCTGCTTGTTAGCAATATCAGTTTGTGCATGTTAGCAATATTTGTTAACAGAATCAATTACTTGTTGGTTTTGTTCTTTTCATTGACTTTTTAAACAATCAGAGAGATTGTCTGTCTCATCCATTAAATGGAGAGAAAGTGTCAGAATCAGGCAATTTCTTATTGATGTTTTATTGGATGACAAGTCTTGGTAACAGATTTGTGTTAGTCGAAAACGTTCTAATCATTGCTTGTTGTTAGAATGAACCAACCAATGAAAAAAGCTCTAAGCAGTCCAGCAGGCCTCTGAGGGCCCAACAGATGACTGAATGTCAGAGCAACAGGAGGAGGACTGAGGACCCTCATAGAAAGGACAACAAAGAGGACGATGAGAACCGTCCCCCTTCTCCCTCCTTACCCCAGCTTCCTCACTCCACCTCCCCCTCAATACCCCCTCGCGTTCCTTCACCCTCACCTGCCGCTCTGTCTGCAGAAGATGGGGCTGCTGACGAAGAGATCGCCATCACCTTGGACACCAGAGAGACACTGTTTCCTGAAGGTAAGGATTTATTGAATGGAAGCAAAGCTGCACACATCCACAGTTCAGTGTGTGACATATTATATCTGTATGCTTTCATGTTCCAGTGTCTGTGTTTAGAGACAGGGAGCTCGTCCATCTTTCTCCTCCTAAAACCTCTGCATCTCAACTCTGTGACTCCGCCCCTTGCCAAGTCCCCCTTCCTGTTGAGCCAATCAGAGACAGCAGCACAGTGAGACCGGTCCGACACACACATCTTTTCAGGACAACTCAGTCTGACGGGGCAGCAGACCCCGGGTCAGATTGCTTCCATGACAACCGCCACCAGGACGACCACTCTCATCACCTGGGCATTAACGAGCGACTGGAGAAGCTGCAGACGTTTTACTCCTCAGAGAAGAACGGCATCTCTCCCAGGATGCTCCTGGAGGCCGACACACACACCACTCACTCCTCAGACAGAGTCCACCTGGGTCCCATGGAAACGACCCAGACGTCACCCTCTGCCCCCTTGCCACGTTTGCGCAATGTGGGGCTAAAGGACGGACGAGGCAGGAAGATGACATGGGTGGGGTTAACCCGACCTGGGCCACCAGGACTCCTGGTCAACGGGTCTAAACCTCCCGCCTTTCCCACACAGAGACAGCATACTTTGGTCATCAAGAGCCTCAGGCAGGAGAGGGGGAAGAGGAGAGATCTGACGGCAGCAGGAGGAGGAGAGAGAGGGATGGCAGGAGGAGGGATGAATGGAGCAAAGAGGAACTCAGTTCAGCTACGGTCATCTCTCCAGCGTCGGGTGGCAGACCTGAATCTGCCGCTGCTACCTGCAGCCCTGCAGGGGAAAAGTGACAAGAAGAGCCAGCTACACAGCATGGACTACTGACTCAGAGATAGGAGGACATGATAGAGCAGCAGTGATATGACAAGAGGTGGAGGATTAAAGAAGGAAGGAGATAGGTGTTAACCAATTAAGAAAAGCTGGCTTGTACAGAAACAGGGGCAACATAAAGGTGGTGAACAGAAGAGGCTACTTAGAGAAGGTCACATGCAGTTACAGTAGTTATAACAACAATGCATGGAGTACTGAGATATTAGGACTGTGCACACATTTTGACAAATGTACAAACAGCAGCCACAAAAAGGTACTAAAGCTCTTATTCCCTACTTTTACTGTTCAATTCATGTTTTGCTCACCCACAACACTCCAACCCAAACACCACACAGTGTGTATCATTTACGCTGCAGTGCCAAAATTTTAAACTCTGACTAAGCTCATCAATTTCAAATTTGGCCTTCAAGATTTTTTACTGTCAACCATTTTCTTCTTGAACTTCAACATGTTAATTTCCACCCATCACAATGTGAAGTGCAAGATGCACACTGACTTATGGTTCTGTTTGTATTTACTGTTCTTAAATGCATTTTTGTACTAACATTGAAAGTCAAAGTAAAAACAAGTATCAAATCTACCTTAACTTCTTGTCTTAGCGGCAATTTATCAGCAAAATAATTGCTCAAATAAGAATATGTTGATGTTTATTTAAATAGGGGTATGTGTTGATATGTGTTTACTTGAGTTGGCTCTCAAACTATCATGCTCAGTTGTGATATTGCCATTAATATGGATTTTCCCACCCTCAGAAAAGTGACCAAATGGCTGCTAGTGCTAAAGGTTCTAGGTGTCACTGTAAAGTTATGTCACTGTATCTGTGTTTCACTAGAATATAAGGTTTCCTTTCACACAGGAATACATATTGGAATCAGGTGAATCATTTAATTTAGTTCAGTTTATTTATTTATAGGGACACTGCACATTAATCAACATTTCTGAAAGTTTTCCAGAATTAACCTGTGGGTTAATTTTCAATTGCAGTCATTTGGCATGATGTTCTTCAACCAGTGACTCAACCAAATAATACCTTTGCTAAGGGTCATTGTGTTCACTGGCTTACAAATCAAGAAGAAACTAGCATTAGCATCGGCTGCTTTTCTGAATTAGGCTAAGAAGGAAGCAGTACTTCAGGAATAGTGTGCCTTTATTTGTTGCGTGTACTCTACTGTACTTTAGCAGGTATTGATTCATTAAGGAAGTAAGATTCACAGATCATTATATGATGGTAACTAGCTGTCTGTTCTCTCTCTGTAACTTCATGCTATAGTCTTTGATTCACACTTATTAGGAACTGGGCATCTATTCATTAATTAGAAATCAGTTTATGGTTTGTTCCTTACTAGTTCAGTAAGTCCTCAGAATTTTCTCAGTGCTACCACCTATAATATCTCTGACGTGTCATCTCCCTCATACTCCCTCTGTGTCTGAACTGTTTTTTCCTCATGCCAACGTCTCTGGATCATTAATATTCAGGTGTGCTGCAAAGATGTGGAAGAATCTGGTTGCTGCTTCGTGGCACTCTTTGTGGCTACTAAATAATTCAGGGCCTGTTACCTGATACTTTGTTTGTGTGTGTCTGTGTGTGTGTGTCTGTGTGCGTGCGTGCGTGTATTAGTGAGGTGCATTTTCTGCGTGTGGCCAATGAAGACAGATTGAACCCACTGAGCTGGATACATCCCCCACTCTAGTTACCTCTCTGGCTACTTAACAGTGATATGAACCAGTAAGCTCTGATACTGTATCAGACAAACACACACATTGACACTGCACAATGGCAATACACTCAACAAGAGCAGCTCATTCAACTTTCCAACTTAAGTAAGCCTAAAGAAATCATTCTAAAAAAATGTAATCCAATTAAGGTAATTTCATTATAATCCTGTGACATATGCTTTTTAAATACATATTAGCACTCATGCAGGGGACCCATCCACAAAATAAGACAGCTGGCTGTGGATGCTAGTCATCTTTGCTGGTCTAAACAAGCATCCACCATCCTCCTCCCATTGAGAACTGATCGTGTTAGGTCTGAATCTGAATGGTGCACGTACGTAAGAACTGGACAAGGTATGGAAAACATGTTAATAATGCATGCTGCACATAAGGGTGTATCCATGGCTACTGGAACATTGCGTTAACATGCATGCCACACTGAACATTGTTCCATCTGAAGAGCATGTGCCTGGGATGATGACATCAAACGGGGACTTAAAACGTGTTTCCGTGTGCTCACACCTGGTTATCAGTGACACATTGACTGTTGTGCTGTTACACTTTGTGCCTTAACTAATGACAGTCTCGATAAAATCAAACAAAAAGCAAAGTCAAAGTCAACTCAAAGCTAACGTGTGAGTACTTGGAATTGTAATCTCACCCTTTATCATGCATCAGTCTTGCAGTAGTGTACGACAGTGAATGGAACCTGGTCTTTTACAAAGAGGTAGAACTGTACACCAGCAGGGTTAGAGCAGAGAGGAGTTCGTGTCACAAAAAGGACGACTTGAGACTTATTTTTGCTTTATTTTAGCTTCTTGAGCTTTCCACACAATTTCATCATCGGGCCTGTGCATTAAAAGGACCCAGTCTCAGCTATGTAAAGGTCAGGGGAGGTCTCATAGGGAAGAAAAGAGGTACTGAGTTGAGTTTAGTGATGAATATCCTAGAATGGAGCCATATGCTTTACTTTACTCTCAAGTTCAGATGGTGAAAATGGAAGCCCAGAGCTGTTCCCTCAGGACATCCACATCGAGCTTAAAGAGTTCTATAGATAAAGTGTCACTGTTTACCTGAACACACCTCTCAACCTACTTTCGCCTTTCTTGTCCTGAGATGCATTCTCACCTTTGATCTTTGGCTATACTGATGTCCTCCCTCCATGTGAACTTGGTTCCGTTTCTCGGGCTCTCAGTTGCGTATACCGCAGAATGTAGGTTAAGTTGCATTAAAGTTTCAGTCACTGTCATGCCCCGTCAAGTGAGACGCTATAGAGACAGCCAGTTGTGGTCACGGGGAGTTAGCCATCTGTGGGTTCATGTGGGTTTGTTAGCATTACTAAAGACACAAAACATGCCTGGACTCGTCGTCTTGGTAGATGCTTCTTCTGATGTTTGTTATCTAAGGGTTGAGCTAGTTACTCATTAGAGACGCCTCAGAACAGACAGACCTGTAAGCTGTTTGACTCCAAACAAAGAAGATTTAAACAGGTCCTAAATTATCTTTGTCTTTTGTCATTTCACATTACCAGAGGCCTGTGAGGTTGTAGATATACATGGTCTTCAGTCCAGACAAGTATGAATGCACACATTGTACACCACTCAAAGTTTTTCATTCACACTTTACTGACTGTATTGTGTCATCTTGATAACTCACGCTGTGCACAAACACATCTAAATGTAGCATGTTAGCATGCTAACATTTGCTAGTTAGCACTATACACAAAGTAAAGCTGGTTAAGTATTTGACACATTGAAACTTTGACCTGATGATGTTAGATGAAAGGTTAAGGGATCACCAAAGTAGTTACAATTAACTCTGTGGGAGATGTATGTTTGTAGAAAAGTTCTTGGCAATCAATCCAGTTCTTTTTGAGAAACTTCAGTCCAAACCAAAGTGGTATAGACCAACCACTGCCATGACACACTGCCATAGGGCCATGCTGCTATCATGGTTTAAAAAAGAGGGGGGAAAGAAAGTGAATAGAGACAATAGAAAGGTGGATGAAGTGACAGCAGTGACTGAAAACTGACATACCCAGATTCCACTGAAAGCTGAAACGTTAATTTGATATGTGTATGTGCACATTGTGGGTACGTTACTGTCTTCACCATTATTTTGATGTACAGCAGCTTAATCCCTGTTCTAATGACTGATGAGAGATTGTGTCCTTTGTGTTCACTCTCTCATAGAACAAATGCAGATTAAGAGCCGAGACAAAAGAACAAATATGCAGCTGACCCCAACATCAACTTCTGCATGCAGCAGATAGGAATACCATATTGTCCGTTTCCTGAAAAAATCCAAATGAATTTTGTTATTACCATCATTTGACACTGATTTTAATTTGCTACTAATGATACTGATATGGAAAATGTATACAGGTGGTCACCTAGAGGCCACAGGGGTTACAGGTGCACTGGTTATGGACTGAAATGGATGGTGTTACCCCATTAGCACTTCAATAGTCTTGGGTGTCTCTGAGAATAATTGCCATGCCCATCACAGTTTGTGCGTGTGTGTGTGTGTGTGTGTGTGTCAGTCTGGGCAAGCCTGTGTTCCGGCGTGTCTTGTTTCTAATGATGGTCATCCATAATTGAGTGTCACCTCGCAGGGGGGAGCAGTCCAGGGCGGTGCAGTGGTTAACTAGTCTCCGGCTGCTCGCCATCACAGTGTGTGTGTGGGTGTGGTGTGTGTGTGTGTGTGTGTTTGCGAGTCATGGGGGTCAGCAGCGCACAAAACGTCCAGTACCACAGGGCAGCAACCCGAGCTGAACACTTGTTTAATTGATGCCACCTCTGATTAACTGTCACTTCAGGATCAACACCAGCTAATTCACTAAAAGACGCCCTGACCAGAGGGACACTGTGTCACTTTAACCTCAACACATGGGAGCTCAACCTTCACAGCAGGTTGACTTGCAAAAAGAAGTCAGGTTATCACAAAACAGGGACCATTATCTTGGTACTGAGAGCTAGTTTTCCTATCAAGCTCCTCAAAGTTTATTCAGGACGTTTTGCAGAAAAGTGTTTGTAACACTTTCTCATAAGACACGTCTTATAAAGGCTTTGTAAGTTGTAGCTAACAGCTTTATTATAAGTTAATAAATCATTAATACTTTACTGATCGTTCATGGGCCATAAGCAGCTTGTGGGTTTCAGGGTTATGAAAAATCTCTCTTGGTGGTGAGTCATTAATATTCATGTCAATAAATGTTAATAAATGCTCATGAGTTTCTCACTTTCTAATAATAGTTAATCAATAGAGTATCATAAACTCACCTCACATGAAAGGCTGGTTCTGAGAAGTTTGTAGCTTAGTCCCTTGTGGAGGAAAAAAAAATACTTGTTTGGGACAGTGGAGAAGTTCACTGTGCTACAGGGTCAGCTTTAGAATTTTCTTTTCTTTTCTTTTCTTTTCTTTTTTCTTTTCTTTTTTCTTTTCTTTTTTCTTTTCTTTTCTTTTCTTTCTTCTCTCAGTTAAACTTGGACAGAGTCCATTCCTTTAAGGATGAAAAAACTTTGAACTCAAATAAATAAAATTATTGTACAGTTACCTCAAGTCACACAAACTTTTTTAAAACATTCTGAACCCGGCTGCATTAGGTTGTTCCCAGACAAAGAGGTGGATCACATACTTAACGGACGAGCAACCCTCTGGCTTGCTTACAGCACATTGTTTGGATGAATCATTGCTCGATGAGAGTCGTATTTCTGGATGAAAAAGATCCCGTCAAAGATAAGCGACCGTCATCGTGTGCTGCCAGCTGTTTTGACAGGCAGAACTCAGCACCTACACATTCACAATAGAAGGTCGATCCAAGACAGACATGCTGGGCCTCCACTTTCAAACATACTCACTCTGTGATATACACGCCATTATTAAAGATTAACCCACCACACAGTCTCCCCCTTGATTCTTTCTGGCACAGCCTCTTAAAGATTATTCATGGATTTCTGACTTTTCTCTGTTTGAAAATTTTCATTCACTTTAAGTCAGCGTGCATCCTGCAAATGATGCCCATGGGAATTGACTGCAAAGATGATAAAAACAAACACACACACACTAGCACCCTTTTTTTTTTTTGCCAGACAAACTTGCAGGCGAGGAGACAATCAATTACTAATGAAGTCTGTAACAGAGAGCAGAGCCACATGAGTCAGAGGTGTTAAGTTCAGCACATATGTTGTTCACACTGTGAAGGCGACTATAAAATTACCAACTCCTGTGTTACCTGTGAAAGTCATTTCAGCGGGAAGTGTGTGCAGGGGCATTACTCCTGTCATTCCCCACTCTCAAGTCCTAAACTAAAAAATCCAGAGAACTTTCAGTAGAAAGCCATGCAGACTGCAACATGTATTGATTTACAGCTCCATCTGCTGGAGGCTCTGTGTAGTGCATGGTGTTTTACTTAAAACTTTGCTCCTTTGCTTACACCCATTACCAGGCGGTTTGATGTAACACATGCACAATAGTTTGGTTTTACCTGTAAAACTGCATTAGCTCTCTAAACTCTGCAATTTTAACTGTGTTTTATCATATTTTACATTTGTATGATGAAGATTTCACCTGATGTTTGTAGGTGAAGCATGTTGAATGGACTATGTGTGTGTGATACTATTGGATGGTATCATTTAATGATCAGTGGGTGGCCTCAGAGATGAACTGAACTGGATTTGGATAGAAAGAAGGTTTTTAAATGCTCAGGCACAGGTTGAAGCTTACATACACAGTACGTAGTTAAATGATACAGACTGCAAATACACAGCATCTTTCAGTTTTCAACAGATTGATAGCTATTGAAATGGCTGCTTGTAAGGATAGAGCTTTTATTCTCTTTTTTCTGATTTCTTCCACTTGTATTTTCTTAATTTTTAAAGTTGAAAACACAACTCATAAAACACAAAGCCCCTATAATTGTTGAGTGCTCTTATTAGAGCATGTGTTGCTACTGTACATATGCTTCAGGTTAGAGGTGTGGTGGTTGCTTTTGATTTTAGTGAGACTGCCTTAAGTGTCTGGGAGGTGTGTATTGGTACCAGTGCTTCATTTTGGTGAGAAGGTGTGAGGCTGTGTTGATCAAAGGTGTGTAGTTTGGGAACATGTAAATGTAGCTCCTAACCTGAGACTTTTAGGCTGGATATGGTGAAACCTTATGGTTCTTAATCAGAGGACACTCAGCCCAGGATCTGTATGCAACCATAGCACACGTGACGTTTACAGTGAGGGAATAAAATGACGCTGCTCTGTGCTGATCCCTAGTGGCTATTAAAGAAACTCTAGCTTTACTCAACTAACATAAACATCTCTGCCTTAGACACAGTAACATGGTTAAAGAAAAATTCACTTTTATTTGTTTCTGGACAGTCCTTTCTTTCACTGGTTAAATAGAACATCACAAATAGCCACACTGAAGCCCTGGAGTGTTTGCCAGAGCAGCTTTGTACAACAACTTAAGTCACAATTTGAACAGCTTGGTTCATTGATCCAGGGGGAGAATTAAGAAAGTTGTCCTAGAAAGTGGTGAGTAAAGCTGAGGAGCACACTACAAAAAATGCCCAGAAAAGTAGCTGTGAAAATGAAGATTCTGATTCTAAAGAAACTGATTTATCGATCAGCTGGGTGACAGACTCATTGTTTGTCCTCATTTTTCTGCCAGTTTCCCACATCCTGCTGACAGACTATTTCTCTAATAATGATCTGAAATGCCTTGTTGCATTTAGCATTGTTTGTAGTGTTTGCAGCCTCCAAACTATCCCAGAGAAAAGACCTGAAGGACGATTCAATCAGTAAGTAGAGCAGCAGAGATGAAAACTGTTTTCAAAAAAATGTTGTCAGATGTAGGAACTGGTACCTTTGCAGGGTTTGGATCTGACAATGAGAACGCTGCTGATTGATGTCGTCTCCTGGTCTACCAGTTCACCTGTCAAACGTTTGGAGAAAATAACCCCGTTTTAAAGAACAAAATAAAAATGAAATAATGTATGTATTTACACAGATATCCACACATACGGAGTACACACACAGACATTAACAGTGCACATCAATCTGCACATACCCAGACAGTGCATATACCCACCAGAAAAAACAGTTCTAGTGGTGAAATCTCACAGTCAGTTGTTCTCACGTCACTACAATCTAGTCTCCACAGTCACAGATGTGGGGCCACATTAAAAAGTACTTCATCAAATCAAATGTCAACTATTATAATGTGCTTATCACTGCATGCAAGCTTTCCCCAGATGCACGCAAAGATACTGGAAAACAACATGAGCTACTTTGCTGGGTATTATGGCAGTAGAAGTGGATCTATTTTGTTCCTCCCAGACAAGATGGTACAGCAAGGACACTACAAGGTTGTGCCTAAATGTTCGCTGCTGCTCAATGACAGTTCATGTACAAAAACTTCTGATGAGTGATAAAAACATAAACAAAACTGAAGTTGAAAATACAATTATATTTTTACATTTTGCCCCGGTGTTTCATATGTACCTGTTTAATCATTAAGTATGATGATTATTACTGTAACTGGACATTCACATTCACACTCCATGTTCAGTCAGATAACTGACACAAGGCTTTTCCAACAGTTGGTATATTAAGGTATATTTTAACACGTGAGGCATGACATGTAAACCAGAGCCCCACCAGCCTCTGTGGACTACTTGTTTCCAGTTTGGATGAGAACTAGGGTTTGATCATGTTAGTTACGACTCATAAAATCCCTTTGTCTTGGCTCCACATTGATGATTTACGTTTCAATTAGGCTGAGCTTGAATTGTCTCTTGAGTATAGCTGGGACTTTTCTATTCTTTTCTTGGTAGGCAGACTTTTCAACCACAGGGCCTAAAGAGATTTAAAAGAATCAAGTTACACACAAAATAACTTATTCCCTCCAAACCACAATCACACTAACAAACTGTCTTTGTTGTGATCTGAAAACAATGGCAGAATTTCTCATATTCTCTTATTTTGGCCCTGCAGTGAAAACCAGCTTAGTTCAGTCTGCAGCCACTACTGAAAATGCATCGTCACCATGGAAACATCGTTTGAATAACACAGAGGAACAGTGTTTAACAGACTGAAAAAAACAAACAAACAAATAAACAAACAAAAAAAACGCAACCAATACACAAGTTATGTGACAGACAGTATAAAAGATGTGATAACAGTATGTGTGTGTGAGCAGGAGAGCATGACACCAGGCGGTGTTTGTGGCGTTTGCGGTGTCCAGTGCAACGGCTTGTTCCCTCAGAGTGAGTCCGCTCCGTTTATGGTTTTTGGACACACTCTTCATTCAAGCGTTGCGCAACTAAACCACACACCAATGCCATGGCAGCAGACCAACAAGTAATACCAATAAGTGTGTGTGTATATATATATATATATATATATATATATGAAATATATAATATATTTATATATATATATATATATATATATAAAAAATGTTAAAAATAAAAATGGAACGAATCAGCATGAAGACACGACACCTCAGAGGGTAGGGAGAGCTGGGAGGCCAGTGCTCAGACAGAGGTCAAAGGTTAGTAAAGTTCAAAAGGTCAGAGGTTACCCTGGTCATTTCTTGCCCTAGGTGGTCAACATTCAACTCTGTGTACTCATGACAGCTGTTATGTTACAGAGCTGAGTGTGGAATTAATTAGAGGGAAATTTATACAATGTTTTACAGGACCAATCATCTTTTTTTTTTTTAAAGTTTCATTTCATTGAAAAGAAAATGTCCCAAACCAGTTAACACATACAGTATATATAGTTATTAACATATATCACCAAGAGTTCCAAATGAAAATCATCCCATGATTAACAGGTGACTGAACCTTTAAACTCTGGACACAGCTGTGGTTTGTGAGCCACATGTGGCCAGAGTTCAGAGGTTTGACGTTTGAAACAACACTACTTCAGGCATTCCTGTTAATGCAATTATTTGAAATGGCGTTTCCCCAAGGCATATTATACATTCATAATACTATGTGAGTGCAAGTGTGTGTGTGTGGCTGTGTTTGTATTGAAATACCTGCCACAAGATATAAATTATCTGCATGAAAGCAGAATAATGTGTGTTAATAATGTGTGTGTGTGTGTGTGTGAGTGTGTGAGTGTTTGCATGGCTCATCTGGGCTCCTCACGACTGAAGCACATTTCCGTAGGAAACAATTGCACCTCATTGGCTCAACCTAGTGAGCCAATCACCAATGACGGAAGCCAGAACCCCCTGGGCCCACCCCCATCGCAGAGACCAGAGTTTGGTTGGTTGGTTAGAAATGTGTGTGCGCGCTGTGTCTTTATGTGTGTTTGGAGACCGTGGAAAAAGAGAGCCATGGTCAGTTCCACTTGCGGCGTCCTCATGGATGGAGGGGAGGGGATGCGGTTTCCGCGGTGATGAGAGTGACGTGTCGGTAGAGTAGAGGAGGGGAGGAGCTTAAACCTCCGCTCCTTTCAAGCCGATTCGTTCCTCCTCCTGTCAGTCACTGTTAGGCTTCTTCAGGGAGAAGGCAAAGATGTTGAAGTGGTTGCTGAGTTGCTGTACCTGGTAACGGAAAAACCACAATTATTCTGTATGTCGTTCAAATCCATGTGTGTAACTTCAAACATTAATCAGCACAAGACTAAAGCAAGGCATTGTTTCTGAACTGAATGAATGAGTACCCAGAGGAAAAGGCCTTCATGTATTAAAGGGAAATCCAAAAAGTTGATTCTCTCAATGTGTGCTCTTACCACTGATACACCGTAGTGTATGTGCGCTAGTATGACAGTGGCTGTCCACAGATACAGCAGTAGCGTCTCGTTGGCGACCACCCCTGTGACTGCTAACGACACCACCGCCAACATGGGCAGCAGCAGCCAGCTCAGCGCCTGGCAACGTGTGTTACTCATCTGACACACAATCAGCTTACACTGCAAGACAAGCGCAAACACGAACACATGAAGACGGGAATTTATGTTGCGCTTATCAAACATATGTGTGTGTGTGTGTGTCTTTGTGATTGTGCAAAATCAGCGTTCAGAGTCTCACCGTGACGTTAGCGAAAGCTGTTCCCACCATGAGGTAGAAGATCCTGGGCTGCAGCTCGAGGATGCTGGATGGAGAGTACACCACCCAAACGGTGGACAAGATGAAGAGGAGGACGGGAGAGAGGAAGGGCAGGAAAGCTTCATACAGGCTGCTGTGCTTCAGAGTGTTACTGCGGTAAGCCCTGCATTAACACATGGAGTAAAATGTTCAGAGCACTGGGTGAAAATAACACTCCAATACAATGAAACGAAAATGGAAACTTACTTCAGGACGTTGTAGAGGCTCATGGGTAAGGTCACAGTGAAGGAACAGGCTGGAAATCAACAAACATTGATTAGCTGTTGCTGCTTTCGCAAGGTGAATCAATTATTCAGAGTGACCAATCACAGCTCACCAATGATCATAAAGGTGAAAAGGTCTCTGTAAAGGAAGTGGAACAGGACTGGCTGGTACCACGTTTCCACACCGACCACAGCAGTGACCAAGTAAACCAGGGAGATAGTCTGGAAGGAGATGAGACACCACATCATTAGAAGGCTGCTACATTAACGTGAATGAGTGTTAACATCTGTATGTGTCTGTACCACTTGGCTGATGTCGTATCCCCAGGGCAGAAACAAGATACCAGTGTTGTATTTCTCCCAGTGAGACAGGATGAAGGAGAACAGCACCACCCACAGGATGTAATACAGCGTGGCCACGCCCACGCCGCTCTCGCCTCGCCCGAATATGGAGTACACGGTGGCCACGAAGAAGATGCAGGCCCAGCTGTCCAGGCCGTGGTCAAAAAGTTCCCCTAGTGGTGTGGAGGAGTTGGTGCGACGCGCCTGTTTACCATCGACACCATCTATACACAACAGAGAGGCCCGGACCGTTACATACGCTCCATGTTTGTGTGAACATTTATATAAAAACATATAAACACACACAAGAGCAGAGATTTTCTTTCTGTTGTCTCACATTTCAGCCAAAGCTGCTGCCCACGCTCACATAACTGCATCTTTGAAAACAGCTGCATTCCTACTTCCCACCACTGAATTCACTGTCACAACCTCTGATCTGAGGCTACACCCATTTCTCCACATATGGAAGTATTCTGCAAACGCATCCTCATAAGAAATGCCATATGGAAAGTTGTTTTATTTTAATGGGTCACAAAATGGTCAGCGAGCTGTTAAACTGACTTTAGTTCACAGAGTCCATGTCTACATACAAACAAACAGAGGAGGAATTTGACAGTAAAATAAATCTGTGTATTTGACTGTAGTTAGATTCACTGACCAACAGCCTGCCAACCCAACACTTTATGTTGGTTTTTCAGTGAACGTGCTATATGTATGCATGGAACTTCCATTGTAATTCCAAAAAGCTTAGATACTTTAGTTAGTATTTGTGAAGCACTGCTAAAAATGTCAGGTGTAAACAACAACTTTAGAGTGCACATACTGGTGGCAGGTATTATTCAGGGGCTCATGTCCAAATCATACCTAACATTATACATTCCTGTGTAAATATTGCTCTGTTTAAGTGACTAATCCTGCTTCAAGGACTGGGGTGGAGAGTAATGTGGGTGTAGCAAAGTTACATCAGTATCTTGCAAAATACAAGCTTCTTCAATTGTCTGGGTTGACTGGGTGTGAATGCTGTAACATGATCATAATCCAGTCAGATTAATTCACAAGGACACAGTCCATCCAGATTTTCATTTCAGTATCTACACAATAAAAGCATCGTGCACACCCATATTTTCTAGTGATGGTTCTGCAGACTGATAATGTGGCACCCTGTTGATATTGGTATCCATATTTACCTGATGCAAGAACTATATGACTGTATCTCCCTCATTAACACAGCAACCACACTTTAACAGTGGCGTGCGCACACACACGCTAGTTTATCTGAGAAAAACAATCACAGATTAGTACATCTCCCATCCCTTACTGGCAATGAATGAGTTAGTTCTGTACTAGAAGAATTCCCCTTGAGCCTCTCAAAAAGTCAGAGAGAGGAAAAATAACACACAGAGGTTGCAGGGGTCAGGACTCACCAAGTGTATAGGCCAAGAAGTTGAAGATTCCTGCAGCAACCCAGACCCAGCTAGGCACGTGTTCATGTCCTGCAGCTGAGACACAAATAATGTAAATATACATCGTACCACACAGAGACACAGAAGAAAAACTGAAAGGCATACAACATACAGCTAAACTGAATACACCCCTGATCACTGGTCATCACCAAAATGTTATGTAATTACAAATCCTGTATATTTAATACAACTTTATTTATTTATTTAATTTTAAGCGGAAGAGGAATGAAGCAAATTAATTTCTAAAAACAGGAATATTTGACTAATTCAACTACAATGAAACGTTCATATTTAAGAACCAACTGCAACAAAAGTCAGCACACCCTTCATTGGTGAGATTCCATTATTTTATTTTTTATATTTTGTATTCTATTTTTACTTTTAATTACTGATTCTATCCTTTCTTGCACAAATGGAGAGATACTCAGCCATTCAATACGTGATTAATTTCAGTTGGTCCTTGCTGGAAGGCATTTGTTGCTGTACCATCTGCTCTAAAACACTCCAAATGTTTTCTATTGGATTCAAGTCAGGGACATACATGGCACGGTCATAGTTTTAACTTTTTGTTTCTTTACAAACTCTCTCTTTCTTAGTGTTTGGGATCACTGTCATGTTGGAAACTTCCTCTCCTGCTCTTTTCAGTACAAGGCTGCAGTGAATTGTGTGGTGTCATTGGTAGCATGGTTCTTCCTGTACCTCCTAGCCACCGCTGCAACTACATTTCAGCTCATGTTCAGTAGCCAACTGATGCTCTCCTACCCTCTCATCCATCTTTGTGTAGTCCCACAATCTGGTTTCTTATTTGTCCAAGCTGATCCTTACCATGTGGAGACATGGTTCATTAGACGCAGCCCAGGTCAAAACTGGGGAAGCTGTGCCTTTCACAGATTATTTTATAACCTTAGTTGGAAATGACAGGTGTAATCACCTTTATTGTAGTGGTCACAGTTAAACTCACTTTTGTTGCATTGAGGTTGCACTCTCTGATCCATATTTTCAATCTAACTTGTTTGTTTTTACTTATACATAAATATCCTACACTATAACTTTAAAAAAATACAGTTATTGTAAGATTATGCAGTTTTGAATCATTTAACTTTTTGCTGATATTGCACAGGCATGTAAACTCCTCTAATCTAAAACCAAAGAGAGAGCTCAAGCTGGAATAAAAACTATAAAAACTAAAAACCATTACCGTGTGCATAATTTGAATTATCTGTTCTTGTAAGGACTGACTCCTGACAGTAAACATTGTTGTTGACCAATTTTGACCACCAGGGACTCAAAGGGGACTGTAGAGGGCAGTGTAAGAGTCATGTCTGTATATGTGCAAATACTTTTCAGAGTTTTGCGTCAGTCTTTGTTTATGTTTTAGAGATTTTGTTGTACATGTTAACAGTGTGCGTATGTGTGCGTGTGTAGGACATCATAGGTGAGTGATAGCCATGGCCCATCATAAGCAGTCATGTTTCAGCAGTAAATGATGGACTTTGCCTTTCTTAAACAAAGTTACATGCCTCTGGTTCTCTCTGCGTCTTCCAGACCGATGGTGGATTCAACCAGTTTATACCAAGTTTAGGACAACACTCTGTCATGCATAGCCTGGGGATGGAAGATAAGCAGTGAAGAGGACCTACCAGACGCAGTGAAGTCAAAGTCGTAAAAGGCCAACATAAGGAAGTTTAACACAAGGAACATAAAGCCCGTGAATGTAATGAGGTTTGGAGCCAGCCATGTCGGCAGAAACTGTTGAGAAGGAGGTGGACAAAGACAAAAAGATAGTGAAAAACTTAATTAACATGTCACTTAGCTCTTAAATACAGTCCTCTCAAAAGCGATTATTGGTAAAGAGGTCTCTCATCATGCTCATCTCAAGGGAGAAGTTTTACAGTAATCATTAGGAGGTATTAGAGAGAGAGAGCCTCGATGACTGTTACTTGGACCAGGAAAATGAAAAGACACATTACACTCAAAAAACTTCATCAATCAATACATAGCTTATGTCATATTATTTGGGTTACTCATCCATAAACTTCAGGGATACAGGTCATACTGATAAACCAATATATGTACAGTGGCCAAGTAAAATTATGTCCCCTTATCAATACTGAACTCGTGAGATCATTTAAGTAACTGCCACTCCTTTTTTCAGTCCTCCATAGCCTCCACGTATTACTACATCTTTATGGCAACTAACTAAACACTAAAAGGTTTGTGTGACACACAGAGAAGTGGTACTGTTCTTAACCTTTTAAAAACGCAATTCTGTGCTTAGTGGAGAGCTTCTAAAAGTGATTTCACATGTGCCCCATCAGTCTACTGGTTCAAGTTGAATGGTTTCCCCCGCTACCACTCCATTACAGCGGCTACTTGGCTTTTCTCTCCCCTCTGTGGTTGCAATAATGGCCTAACAACAGCACTAGCCCTCCACACAAGAAGGAGACAGTCGGTGGATCTCTGACATATGCGAAAACACTTGGTAAAGCCTTATTTCATAGCCAAACACTAGCGGAGAGAGAGGGAGAGCCGTTAGCTAACTATTAGCACATTTGCGCCAATATCAAGCGCGACATGTTAAATAATGAAACTTCCGGTCATTATTTTCAAAATAAATTGTATTCATCGTCATGGTGCCCCACAAACCTCTCTGACGGACACTACAGAGAGCTATTTGGAATTGAATTTGGAATCAAAATGTTTGTCTTACTTTATTCACAAGACTTTAAATTATGTGTATAATGCCCATATGTTCAGACTCAAGCATCTCGTCATCAAGCTGCCCCTTGTCCTTGATCAAGATACTGAGTAAAATCTAGCCAACTCCAAAGGTGCTTTTTAAGTGTCGAATGCTGTTCAATCAATAGTGACAAATGACCCCTTAAAGAGTAACAGAATGACGACAACAGCATAGAAGATACCATCAAATTGAACCTTAACCGAGCCATGTTGCAATAGCTTTAGTAGGCCACTTCAACGACATTATTTTTGAGGGAAAGCTTTACTAACATCCGGAATGATTTTAGCTAACTCTGGTTACCTTCACACTCCTCTTTTCCAGGCTGCAGATCGTGACAGCTAGCTGTGAAACACACACGCACATACACTCACACTCACACACACACACAGCTCAATGGCTAGTTGCTAACATGCTATTACAATCTATTAATCATACCTTATATTTGTCGAAGCCCGCAAGCTGCTCCTGAGTGACATATTCGTAAAGCGCCATGGTGGTATGGTCTGACTCAACGATGAGATAAATGAATATCTCTTCCTTATGAAATAAAAATCCCCAACGTTAGCTGCCGAGTCGAAGTACCATCTAGCTTAGCCGCTTTCGTTCACGCCGGGTGAGGTGATGTCGAAACATTTGGGCCACTCCTATGGGGTGCCAACACTCAGCTAACTGTGCTCACTACCGCCGCCTCTGGCTTGGATGACATAGATAAAAGAAGAACTCAAACATTATGATATTCCATGGACTGGCCCAGAATTACACAGTTTTATTTAAATGTGGTGTCACTGAGAGGATGAACATGAATGGAAAGAATAACGCTTGTGGAGGTGTTCTGTTTTCGTTAATTAATCACTGAGGTCTGCTGCTCTATAAAGGCTATTTCTATGCTGCTCTTAAACGTGACGTGGCTTTCCCCTGCAGCCGGAAGTAAGACGGATTTGCCTGTTTGCTACTGAGCAACTGAAGAATCGCTGAAACCTAGAGCAAAAACCCTAGTTAAGGGATAACGTAAGTAGTAACAATAGTTAAACTACATTGCAGAGGATTTATTTTTGTAAATATATTGAGGCTTTATATGTTGTTTCCCCCATATTATGTAATGTAGCCAGTGTCGGTTCTACCATTTGGCTACTTAGCTAGCTAGCTGGGTTAACGTTACACAGATTGATGGCGCTCTCTCAAAGCTGACTTATTTTTTGGCAGAATGATTTACAACCACGTTAACATCTGCAGTGACTGTCACAGTTACTTAGGTGATGTTGTGAGTCATGCACAACATCTTCATATGCGAAATTAAGCTACTAGCGAAGTGTCTGGTTTATGCTGTCAGAATCACTGTTGTCTCTGTATGATGAATCATCTCTATTAAGATATTATGTTATCAAATATACAAATATACTGTAGTAACTTTAACAAACTGTAGATATCATGTTCTCTGTGATGGCCTATCTGTATAAAAGCAACTCTGCAAGTTGTTAATTTCACACCATCATGAAATTAATGTTAACAAGTGATAGATATCTGAAATCCTGAATTGCACTTGGAAAAACGAACAGAGATCATACAAACTAAACACGATTTTCTAGTAAATGGACTTGCGAAATGGCTATCATCCATTTGCTATACACACATTTATTTTAATGAGAAGCCTCCTCACACTTGTTCCATTGTCTCTCTTTATCCTTTGCAGAATGGTGACAGACGTGCAGCTGGCCATATTTGCCAACATGCTTGGCGTGTCATTATTCCTGCTGGTTGTGTTATATCACTACGTCGCTGTCAATAACCCCAAGAAGCAGGAGTAGAGACCCGCAGTATGTTTGGAGAGGTGAGTGCAGCCTTTATTTGCCTAAGATGGTTCACCATTGTGACACCTTTTCCTTCTGTGGTTACCACGGTCTGTCATGTCCTGTTGTGCCTTTAGACAAATCAGATTTTTTAACACAAAACTGCTCAGTATCAATAGTTCTGTCTGCGGTTAAAGGTATGGTATATTAATGACTGAAAGCAGCAAATGTAGTTTTGTTGAGGTAGAATGCACAGAAAGGGTCATCGTGGCACATGGAGAAGTAGTTAAGTTCAGTACATGGCTAATCAGTTAATACTTGACCACTGAACATCAATGCAAATGTGGAGGAAACATACTTAAAAGGTAATTTATAGTCTTCTTTGCTAGCTGTAGTACATTCAACTACAAACAGGACTTGTGAAACCACTTTATGTTTTTGTCTCTCCACAGGTGAGATGGGAATCAAAGCCACCACCTTGGAAACAACATTCCCAGTCTTCCCATCCTCTTTCCAAGACACAAATTTCTATGTTGTCATGATTGCACAGTAATGTTTTTTTTCTAATAAAATGTGTTAAGTAAATTTGCATGGTTGTGTCAGTGAATTCCTTTAGTTATCCTACATGTACTGCAGGTATATTCTTATTGAGTTATTGTGCAACATTTAAAGTATAATAAGTATAAAGTTATTTATACTTCAAGTTTATTTGTAAGTCCAACATCATCTCAGTCAGGTTTCCTTTTATATATGTACATACAGATATGTATGTGTGTGTTTGTGTACATTTGTTCCCTTATTGGTGTGCTGTGGTGCAAAGAGCTCTTTAGGAATGTGACAGGAAGAGTATTTTCAATACAAATATATATTGCCCATAAAAGTATCAACCCACCCTTGGACTGTTTCAGGTTTTATAAAGTAGAATCATGGCAGATCTAAGTAAATTGTTGATACTCAAAACAAAGTAAAATTAACCTCTAAAGGTTTATCAGTGTTAATTATAAATAACAAAATAAATAACAAAATATTTGATTGGATAAGTATTCATCCCTCATCATGTGAGGTATTTAAAATAACAACTGCAGTCATTAGTCATATGATTTAGGTCTGTATCAACTTTGGATTCAAACTTTTAAGCCACTCTTTGGCCTTATGTACACTTGGAAAATGAATGCCCCAAGTTGCAGTTCCCCAGCAGGCAAAAGCAGGTTTTGCTTTAGGATTCCTCTGTGTTTTAATGCATTCATTTCACCCCCCTCCAACCCCACAAGCCTCCTAGGCCCTGCTGCAGAGAGGCTCACCCACAGCATGATGCCGACACCACCAGGTCTCATAACGGGGATGTTGTCTCTGGTTTATATCTTAACTTTTTGGTGGTCTGCCCCATGAGTGCCATTTTCACATGGACACTTAGTCTCTGAGGGTGGTATAGGTAGATTTACAGCTGTCCCAAATGTCTTATTTTTACTGACTGTCCTTAAAGTACTCTTATTACTCATTCTCTTATTTGGTACTTTTCTGTAACTTTGTCATGGATTTGTTTGTGAAGTCCTTTCCTAACTAGTGATTGGACTTTCCAGATACAAGTGTATTTATCCTAAAATCATTTGGTACATATGGTTCTCTTAACACAACAACACTGACTACTGTTTTATATTTTCATTTAACTTTCAATTTTACATTTCAGTTTCTTTTCTGTTGACCTTTGTGGTAAAACAAACCATGGGTTGGGGGTGAATACCTTATATGGGTATTATATGCAAACCACAAACAACTTATGGAATAATTACATTAAATACACACTTCTCTCACACATTTGTTTCTAAGCCCACAAATATAGGAGGTTGTAAAGGTGCTGTCGTGCTCATAAGGGAATAAAAGTCAACCCTTTGCTGTGACAGTACAAATGGCTGACTGTGAGACCATACGCTATATTTATCAGTGCATACCAGTATTGGTCAGAGTGCATTTACCATCTTTTGTGGGGAGGGAGCAGCAGAAGGAAAGGACTAAAATTACACAAACACAAAAGTGAGGTACAGTGATGGAAGCTGAACTGTTAAAGGATATTTCAAGTCATTGGATCTTCATCAGTTGGAAAACTGGGATGGGGAAAGTGTGTGCCTCTCCCCTACCTCAACCACTACTGTGGTGTCATTGAGCAAGGCACTTAACCCCCAGCTGTCCCAGTAAAACTGCTCAGCTGTTGTACTAGGTAGCTCTTAGGTATGACTATGTTGAACAGCATGAATAATGACACTATGCATGCTCAGGAAACTGAATAAATAAAGATTAAAAAAAATGTTGTATTGCACATTAAGATGCCCCAGATAATCCTGTGATGACAATCTCCCCTACTATTTTAAAATGGTTTTGATCACAATATGGTAATTTAGACAGTAAGCAAATGCACAAGTGCCTCCTCTTCTGTGCAGTTCCTAGGCTTCTCCACACAGGGTCACTGTCTCACACATGTTCACAGGCTCAGGCAGAGGCATCACTGGGGTTTCCTCAACCTTAGAAGACAACACGGTACAGCCTGGTTAAGTCATTCATTTGTCACACTGTGATGTTATGTTAATGCTATTTGACACATTCATGTTCATATCTATTTTCACCTGTTGCAATGTTTCATCCATCTCTGTTGCAGTTTCTATGATAGCATTCCCTTTGTAGTGTAAACTCCTGTCTGAGCTCTTCCTCATTAGTGCTTTAGAGGCCAGATGTATGGCACCATCTTTCCCCGCTACACCTGCAGAGTGAACAGTAACATTAAATGTGTGCAGTTAAACAGTAATGCCATTACAGCATTTGAAAAATATGGAGCAAAAGAAAATATCTTCTGTAATGCTGAGACACTTGTATAGGAATCAATATTGACGTCAAATTTGACGGTTAAAGCATGGAAATGGGGACCAGCGGTTTAGAGTTTAGAGAACCAAAACAAACTGAAAGCCAATAAAATGCTCCCTAGGACTGAGGGGAACTGCATAGTGGGATGATAATTCTCTCTGGGTTCATCATTACAAGTAAATTCTTTTCTCTTGCACACTCATTTGATCCATTCTTAATGAAAAACATTGATTAGTGCAGCTTTTAGGTCATGTAGTATCCATCTTTTATTAGATGACCAACTGTAAATCCCCTATATGTCAGTGACCCTATCCCGTCATTAGTCAGGCAACTCCCTCTAGAGTCTCGAGCTAATAACACACAAACACATGTGTATGTATACAGTGGGGTCCCAGTGGTTTCAGACTTTGGGACCCCAGCCCCCTGCACATACCTGACAGAGACAGGTGTCGGTGGAGGCCTGGTCTGAGCAGCTTCCAGACCTTCATGGTGGCCGACTCCTCTTTCTCTCCAGCTGAGGATGGACTACTGCCAGCAGGGGTTGTTTTACTGTCATGTGTGACTGGCGTGTCAGTTGACCCCACCTTCCGAATGGGGATGCGGCTCGTTTGAGGTTGTAGCTCACACCTGGGCGGGCAATGAAGAGGTTAATATCTTCACCACTCATGGAAAAATAATAGCACAGAGAAGGCTAATGTCCATAATATTCCCACTGCGGCAATGCAGATGTATAATTTCAGTATCCTAATTTTCTTCTTCATAGTAGACAAGATTGGACTCACTTGCTAAATTTGATGGAGGAAAGGATGTGTTCAGGCCCCAAGTCTTTAGCAGTCTGTGACAGATGGGAGACATTAAAGCAAGCCTTACATATAAACCAAATGTATATTTTACATAACGTTGTAGAAAAACAGGAAACATGAGAATTCTGCTCTAAGTCGGCTAACCTTTGTACGGGCCTCTGTGGGGTGGTGAGTGATTGTAAGAGTTCGGCACCCTCTCCCCACACGCCCGGGACGCATGGGGAAAGGCATTCTGGACCAACCCTCTGAACTTGGTCCCCCAGCCTTAAAGTCTGGACAGCTGAGGCCTGTTAACCAGATGAAGCGACATGAATACAAAGAACAAAGAGAGGGGAGGAGAAAATGGGTGGCGAATGAGAAACGCAGGTATCAGGAAATTCAAGTATTTAAAAAATTACAAATACAACACACTGTTTGCTGAGTGTTGGTGCATCAGTGGTCAAGTGGATATATTTTGACAGAAATAAACACGTTGGGATGATTCAATGTCCTGAGGTTTGCACCTTTGACCTGTTTGTCACCACCTGCACTCCACATAGAAGCTGAAAAATAAGGATTACAGACAACAGGGTGAATAGAGAGTAGAGGACTCACACACAGAAGTTGCTTCACAAAAGGATAGTTTTTATTCCAGAGGTTAAACAGAGAGGCGGTAAAGGACAGCAGCACATTCAAGAAGGTGATATTCTTAAAGATGTTACACAGACAAACACTTAGCCGTAGTCTGGTATAGAAGGTTAGCACCACATTGAAGGAAACGGCAACATTCTCATAAGGAGTATAAAGCAGAAAGACCTAATGAGAATGTGACTATGCATACAGTGTGTTTCCACCTAAGGCTTTTTTGTTATTCTGGATGAACGTATTTAAGCTTTAGGGCTGAAACAACAGGGAAACAGGACATCAAAGTTCACAGTGAGAAAGCAGAATTAAACTACAGTACGCTCTCCCCATTTTTCAGGCCACTGGTCTAAATTGAAAGCTCATAACACATTGTACCCACTGCACTGAATGAAGTGGGCATCGGCTACATGAAAATTATCATCATAGTGATATTAAAGGAGCATTTAGTAAGACTTATGCCTCCATAGCACAAAATGACCATCATATTTTCAGAGGGTTGACAGTTTCACTCCCAGTAATTTGTTCTCAAAGAGCTGAGATTTCTCTTTCACAGAGGATGGTGCTGCAAGAGAATCACTGGCATTAGTTTTTGTTTGATATTATCTGTAGTCATATATTTTTTTGTTTAACAGTACAGTGTTATATAGGCCTGTATATTAATATATTTCTCATATTTTCCCTTCTTCATTGCATTTTGCAAGGGCAAGTTTCTCCCAATCGAGGACAAAGCAGATGGGGAGGCAAAATGGACGACCTATCAGATCACAATATAATCCAGGCTTTCTGGTACAAAAAAAAAAAAAGGATGAGCAGAGCCTTCTAGACCTACTGTTTACAACAGAGCAAGGCACACCATAATTACAATGTCGCACAGCACTGGAACAGACAATAGCTACAGCAAGCCAGATATTCTGAAAGCTATTTTGATCCAATCCATCAATGGTCCGGTTTATCGGCCGCTTAACAGATCACAGACATTCCACCTCTGCATCTTCAGTGCATCTAAAATGACTGGTCTTAAAACGCAGACCATCATCAAGTACTTCGATGACAGCACACAAAACTGAATTACAGACAAAATACTATAATTCCACAATTAATCTATGAGGCTTACAAACAGACCAAGACAACAAGATCATTTCTCACCTCTGCTAACCACAAAATATATTAACTTTGACCATCAACAGCCTACTACACACCTGTCAAATTCAATTTACACAAGGAAACACACAAATGTGCTTTAATAAATAATAATCAGTGTTTTCTTCACCAGCTTGATGAAACATGTAATACAATTTAAAAATTCTATTTTCTATATTTACACCAAAACTAATATTGGAATCTTATTAGAAAATTATTAACACTTGCCAACTCTGACTTAGTCACACTGTTGGAACAAACAAATAGTTTGATATGATATTGCTTGTTGGCAAACGGCTCCACGACACAACCTTTTTTTTTTCACAACGCCAATGTTTCCTCATCAGTGAGGATTTAAGCCAGCGATGGTCCACATGAGGTTTCTGGCAGTAGGCTACTCTGTGAATATCAGAATGTCAGGACCAAGACTGGACTGACACTGGAATGATACAGGTTTCATAAGTATCACAGAAACGAGTCACTGACTTACATACATAAATTCAACAACAGACCTTTTAAATGTGATTTTCAGTCATGAGAAATTAAATGCAGACTAGAGAAAGCTAAGTCCTACCTAGCACTAACTCCAAATATGACTGCAATTGGACAGTGTGACCAGTGTGCGACTTGCACTGTTTTACATATCAACATTACAGAGTGATATACAAATACACTGAAAAAAGAAACAAAAGATATGAAGGTGCTTTCAAAGGTTTTACGGAAACAGAAGCTGCACTATGTTCAGTCTAATTCTGCAAACCCCGTCTCTCAAAAACTAAATAAAAACAATAAATAGTTAAAAAGTAAAGTGCAACATGGCAAAAGTAATTCATATTGTAGCTGATTATGAGTAACAATAACTCTGTGAAAAGGAGAAAATCTTAAAGTTGACAGCCCTGGCTATTCCCCAAAAATCAGCACAGTAACATGGTAATTCTTCTTAGCTTATTATTACAGACTGAAAAAGAGACTTAATCAATGTAGTGTAACCCATTAGTATAATATTTCTCATATTAATATATACTGCTAATATCTACTGTATATTCTGCAAGTGCTAGGGCACAATGGAGATTATGTAGCCAAGCAACTGCCTCTCTTTGCTAAACACATTCACATACTAACTGGTCTGCTTAGTTTAGTAAAGGGAATTCACAATAACTATGTCAGATGGTTGTGCGTTACACAATGCTTGATTTAAGGTTGGTAATGAAAGGAAAAATATTTTTCAGCATTTCAGTCATACTTGAGATTTGAGGACCACTTGCACTCTCAAGTGTATTATTTATCCTCAGGTGCTAATACTGTAGATACATGTAATTATGCAGATATGTGCAGAAGAAAAAAAAACAATAATAATTAAGGAAAAGTTAGAAGAGCTAGCACCAATGATGTTTCACTCACACACTCTCTCTCACACACACCCACGCTCACAGGCCCAGGCTCTCACAGGTTAGGTTAGATTCAGTCCTGGGTGGGCCCAGTTGGAGTGTTGGTGGCCGGCGGTAGGCTCTGAAGGAGCAGGGGGCTTAGTTTGGAGAGCAGCCCGGGGCGAGGCAGAGCCTGCAGGGAGGGGAGCAAGGTGGAGAGGCTGGGGGGCTGGAGGGAGTACAGACCTGTCATACTGACGGAGGCCGGGAGGGGACAAGAGCCCGCTGCACACACTGAGGAAGACGAGGAGGAGGAGGAGGAAGGGGGTGAGAGAGGGGGGCGTGAGGGTGTGTGGCTGTTGCTGGGAGACCGGAGGATGGAGCGGTGGTGGGGGGACGTCTCTTTTCCTGAGGCTTAGGGTCTACAGAGAGGGAGACACATACGCACACTGGCTCAGAGACATGCAGGGATTGTGTGCAACACAAACTTAAAGAGTGCCCTTCACAAGAGCCATGTACTGAGGCACACCAGATGTTAAAATGCTCTAGGTAAGTAAATTGATGGGATATAGTCAGAATGAATCTATATAATGGAAAAATATGCCAAAATATGGCCCAATCAGAAAACAATGTCAGTATGTTTTAAGAATTTGTCCAACCAAACAATGAATTTGGTCTTGGTGCCTAGGAACAGGGCTCACTAAAACATAAAAGCCATGTAGTTTTTCATCCTAAGTCTGGGCAGGATTAATGCTGGAAGTGACAAAATGCATGCATAGACAGCAGCAGCAGCAGGTGGGGTCATGCCCAGGTCATGCAGGGGTCATGCTGATATAACAGGCCAGAGACATCCAGGATATGAATCCATTTGTTCCAACACCTGGGACTGATTTTATATCTCTGTCACAGTAAACCTGAAACTAACTGTCATAGACACTGACACGTGAATCTGGCATCCTAAAGAACCACACTACCAGCCATCAACTGTTCTTAACACCACCAACAGCCAAAAAAAGAGGATGGCAGGAAGAAAGAGACACTAAAAGACAGAATATGTGATGTTGAGAGAGAAAAGTGTGGAGTAACACCCAAGGAAGAGGTGATATAAAATGCCAAACAACAACACAAGCAGATGGTTGAGAGCTCAGCTTACCTCTGACTGGCCCGAGTGTCTTGTTGCCTCCACGTCCGCTTGTGTGTATGCCGTTGTGCTGCGTGTGAGTTCGGGGTGGGGGGCAGCCAAAAGTAAAGCTCGGAGAGCTGTGCATCTTTGGGGAGGGCGTCTGGCTGCTGCTACTGTGACTGTTGCAGCGAATGCGGCTGAGGGTGTTCTCTGATGCAGACCCAGACAGACAGCTGCCAGGAAAATCAGTGTAAAATTAGGTTTTACTTGTTTTACATGGAAAAGAAACTAAAAGCACTCAAGTGTGTAAGCCAAGTGTCAACTGTCTGTAGGTTGTTGGGTTATTTGTTTGAACTCACTTGTTGAAATTCTTTGGCGGTGAAGCCTTGCTGCCATTGTGGTGTATTCTTGATGGAGGGTGAGCGTGGATGTGGGTGTTGAGGCCTTTGGTGTTGCGGACGTGCTTGAGGATCCAGGCTCTGAGA
Organism: Lates japonicus; assembly: GCA_033238685.1. Classification (NCBI taxonomy): domain Eukaryota; kingdom Metazoa; phylum Chordata; class Actinopteri; family Centropomidae; genus Lates; species Lates japonicus. The sequence goes on along the minus strand of BRZM01000038.1, from coordinate 2,615,309 downwards.
TTTGTCAGGCAGCTGTGCTCGGACAGAACCAGTCGTGGCCAGGGGTTACACTCTGCCATGTCCAGAGCTGAGATAGCCACAGCACGCCCCACCTGATAGTTGCAGGCACATTTTTCTCAAATTTCTCAAACATTAAAACCACATCTCAGTAAACATGTACAACAAACACTGGGTTGGAAATATCAGCTGCTGACAGGGAGTCAATAGCTTGGAATGTGATGTGCTGAAAAGTTCATTCATGTTCCTAAAGAACTACAGTTCTGACACAATAAAAATTCCTGCCTTGTCCTGAATAAGATGAAATACTTGCAAAACAAACCACTCTTGTCTTCTTACCTGTTCAAATATTTCAGGAGTGTATTTCGGAGGGAACGATGGAGGTGGAGGGGGGGTTGCCCGTCCATTGTCATGGCAGGCAGGTGGGATGGTGTTCATGGTTTTTCCAGTGTTGTAATTGCACTCCAAAGTGTAGCTGATAGGGAGCCAATAACAGAAACATGACTAAGTGTTGCTACAGCTGTTGTTTTCTGCGATTATTCATGTAATAGCTGACCCATGTAAAGTGTGTTTTGATCAAATTAAAAAACATTTAAAAATACGCAATTAACAGTGGGATAATTACTCAGCACTGAATTTCTGAAAACTAAACTATTCAAAACCCAAAAGAGTACTGAAAATAGATTTAAAAGTTGGTATGCGCTATCTGAACTAACTACAGTGAACAGCAGCTGTTGAGGAGCTGTGTTTCCAGTGCATTCTGACCTGTGAAGCAGCCCTATGGCCTTGTGTATGGCCACCCGCCCGCTGCCTTCTTTAGACTGCCCATCTCTCTTGTCTCGTGCATACATGTTTTTCTCAGAGAAGTTACATCCAAGGAAATCAAAGTGGGCAGAGTTCACAGCGATCAGCCTCGGGTACAGCATGTTCTCTACCTGCACACAAAGGAAAGACAGTGTAGAAGCTAACATTTTGATAACAAAAGTCTAACATTTGATATTCTTCCAGAAATATTCCAAGGAAAGCACTGAAGTAAATAATCTTTAACCTGCTGGCTCTCATCAGGAAGGCTATTCCCATACATGAAACATCCACGTTTAGAGGCATGGCCATGTAAGTCCACATAATATGCCACACCTCCCTCCTGGGGTGGAACTGATTCCTGCTCCTCCACCACTGGGACTGTTACCTCTACAGTAACAGGGGCTACAGTCTCTGAGGAGCTCAATGAGCTGTTGTGGTCTCCTTTCCCCATCTCCGTGGTGACCCAGACATTTTCCTCCATCACCATGGGAATTTCGGGTTGCGCAGGATTTGCGTCCTTCTCTGCAATTTGTTGGTTCAAGCTGGCATCAAGGGTAGTGAGGGGAGGAGCTTGATGCTGGTTGGAGGGTTTGCTGTTAAGGGGAGGGCTCTGTGTGTGTGTAGGGCTGTTGAAGTGAGAGCTGGACTGTGTATTGTGCAAGCGGTTGTGTGTGTGGTGGTAGAGCAACAGTGTTTTGGCTGCATAGATGGATGGGTGCATCTCAGGGCTGGGGTTCAGGTATTGTCTGTTCAAGTTCACTCCTCTGGAATCAGTCCTGTAAAACAGAGACAGATTGCTCTTAATTAAAAAACAGGCTTTAAACATTAATGGCAACACACAGCAGACGCTCTACTACACATTTTTCTTCTCTAATAGTACTTGGACATCAAAGTCACATTGCGCTGCAGGTAGTATAATTGAAGGGCTATTTTGGCACACTCCGTATTACTGGTATTAGTTTAATGGTACACATTGTATTTTTTAGGTACACAACATTCCAGATGATGATGATCAAAAGAAGAGGTAGTATACCTTGATACCTAATACCTGATGACCTGCATCTGCTGAAAGGGTCAACATGTGTCATTCAAGCTGCCTTTTCTAACCTCCTCATGACAAGCAGAGTGATTTACATGCACATAAGTAACCGGGTTAGAGTTGGCTTCCTGTAGTAACCAAATACCTTAAATGTCATGTACATGAGAAAACCTTTTTCCATTGTCGAAGCAGGGGTTTTGAGAAACCTGATTTCTCCAGCTAAATTTTTCCTGAAAAAAACTGATTCCTTGGCCATGTATACACATAAACTGGTTTCTATCATGCTTTTTAAATCTACGCATGTGAAGGACACAGACTTCAGACACTAAGAATATCGCTGTGACAGCAAAGCAGCAGGATGAAAGGAGATCTCTTTGCATGTTGCACACAGCAATGCATCCTTTGATTGGTAGAACTCATAACTAGCTTGCTGCATATATATGTAGATTTAAAGTAACCAGGTCATTATAGTGCATGTAAACATGTTTAACAACTTCCTGTGTTATCTGATTTCATTGTTGGTTTAGTGAACAAGACTCCTGTAATTACAGATGGAAATATTAAAAAGCAGGCTAATGAGAGGAAGAACCTGAACTGAAACTTGCAAATGGATCCTCACTTTATGGGATCCATTTGCAATGTGTATAGATCTACAGTTGCAAACTTGGTTCTTGTAACTTAACAGTAACCCTGCTACAAGCTAAACCACATCATGACAAAAAAAATTACAAGAAACAAACAGTGAATCATGATTTTAACACATACCATGTGTCAAAACATGTTATCATTGCTGTGTGTTGTTGTGATGGTACATATATGTGAACGTGAAATTCTTACCTGTAGTGTCCACGGATAACCCCGTCTGGGTTGAGCATGGGAATGAGCTTGAACACAAACATGTTTCGAAGCGCATGAGCACGTGGGTCATCTCTTCTTAGAATAAAGTTTAGGAAACCGTTGAACACAAAGGATGAGGGCGTCTCCCCTGGGTGCACCCGACTGCTGAGAAAAAACACCTGCACACGCAGACACAAAAATGGTCAGCGTCATCACTTTGACATTATTAGATGATTCCACATGAGCCTCAGTCTTAAGTACTGTCAGTGAAAGCAACTAAAGGTGTCACAGAATAACTGATTGTGATTTCTGAGTGATACCCTTTTGCTGGGGAAGCGATGTGGTCTGGGAGTGTTGGTGTCGGGAAACAGTTTGGGCAGGCGGGGTTCTCGCTCCTCCAGCATCCCGCTGCAGTTGGTCACAGTGAGCAGGTCCACCCTATTGCCATCCAGAGAATGGCACAGCAACTCCCTATGATAATACACACTGCCTGGTGCACTGGCAGTGGGGAGCAGGTGAGGACAGAGAATGCAGGGAGCGAAAGTTGGCAGAAAAGAGAGGGGCATAATGAACCAAATAAGTCATAGATCATATTACTTCCAAAGTGGTGTCAATGGACATGCATTGCATGTGTTATGGGGGTGTGTTGAATGTGATCTACCTGCTTGGACTGAGTTGAGTAGCATTGGGATAGCTCTCATCCAACTGCTGCAGCATCTCCTGGCACTCACTGTAAGAGAATGGGTAGCAGAACGAGAAGTAGGTGGTGGCCCCTCGCACCTCCAACAGCCGGTGAGTGAATGAGAGGATGAACTGGTTATCTACAATCTGAAAAGCAACAGAACAGAAGAGAGGAAGAAGAGACATATTATTAGAAAGATAATTATAGCTGTCAGGAAGCCAGACTCACTGCACTCTGCCTCATTGGCTCCTGTTGCCCACATCCTCTGCCTGACAGCCTAAGAGCGTGATGTGTATATATACCTCAGATGTGGGTCTGTCTCTGATCCTTTCCCACCGGTTCTTGCCAGGTAAAGTGCGTACAAGAGGAGCCATGCCCTGGCTATACAGCTTCCTCTGATTATTCATGTTCATCACATTGATCTTCAGTATCTTCCCTGGTGCTGCACCTCGCACACTGAAGTAAAACCACGATCTAAAAAACACAAAAGCATGATTTGGGGTGCTAAAAATACTGTAATGCACTGTAATGGCTGTGTGCAGCAAGTGAAGATATTTATCTACGAAGAAGAAATGTTCATGCTCTTTGCTGTCTAATGGGAATAAGAAAATACATGCTACAAAAGCAGCCACTTTGTTACCGGTTTCCATTCTCATGTTCTGTGCCAGCGCAGTCTGGCTGCGTCCACACGTTGAACTCGTAGTCAGGGGTAAGGGTTGACCCTGAGGAGGCACTTCCGCTGGAAGCTGTATCAGAGGAAGGGCTGGAACTGCCCTTCTCCACCTTTTCCACCCGTGCCAGGTTCCCTGAGTCAAACTTGGAGCTGAATACAATATTACCAAAGCGAGCCTCCATGGTTCTTTCACTTTTCTCCCCTCAGGTTCTTTCTGAAGTGCCAGTCAGAGGTCTGACATAGACAAACAGCCTGTTATGCAATCAGAAAAACAAAAATACATTTACAATGACAGAAAATATAAAGAAAGAAAACAGTGTAGGGGTGCTTGTGGTGTCATGTCTACTGAATTAAGTTGAAACAAGAGTGACATGTGGATCCAACAAACCCAGACAGTCCCTTAGTCTTACATGGTGCAACCTTGTATTGCAATGACACAGTGGCTACAGTAGTCTGGGCTGCATGAAAAAATATTTCTCAGTTCTAGGTGTCACCATATATTTTATTTATTTTTCCTTTTTATGACACCAAAACAGCATACATGTTGCTAGACGGCATGAGGAAGATATTGTATGATTAATCGTGGTAAATAGCCTAAGAAGCATGTGAATGGTAATTACTCAAATGCAAAATATCTCCACTCTATTACTGACAAGCCATAATGCCAGTTCTACATATCTAAATGCATTTTGTTGTCACATCCAGGTTTTGTTAGTAATATGTTTGTTTAATCTACCAACAAAACAATTATGACATTTCATAATACCAGTGAGGACAATAAATGTATCTAACTGAAATTATGAAAGTGATGTGGATATTTGCAATTCATATTTCAGATGCAGGTATCTTTAAATGTAACTTCAGTCTTACTAGTCAACAAGTAATTAAGAGTATCACGTAGATGGAGATGCAATCAGTTTGACTTGCTTAGATGCAAGTCAACACATAACAGCGACAACCCGAGACCGTTAAAGAAACTACAATCATGGTCAAACTACACACAATATTTTCTACATTGACACTTGTTAGCTAATTTGAACCACTGTATCTCGAGCGCAGATCAACTGAAGCATGGCTGTTTATCATAATGAGAACACGACTACAGCTCTGTCCAAATAATTGCTGCTGTTTGATTTCAGTTACAGAGCAATAACAACAACAGCTGACCGAGAAATCTAGCACTGAGTAAAGGGGGAGTGGATTAACGGCTGCAAGCGTCACACTCGGTCAACAAAATGCTCTCGTTTAACACCATTCAATGAGAAAATGCTACCTAATATTTCTACCGTAATGCTGGTCCTGGTGACCAGTATCATACCGTTAATGTTATACATAGCTAATAACGCTAGCAGACGTTTCTAAGCTACTGAGGCTAACTTAGCTACCGAACTAGCAGTCGTTGCTCGAAACGACAGCCTTTTTTACCAAATACACGGTTTTATGTCGTAACCATGTCACTACATCTCAGCTACATCAATGCTTTTACACGATACAATGATTTTTCAGTCTTACTTCGTTATATTCGATCGATGTCCATTTTTGTTTTCACCGTCCTGCTCAACCCTTCAATTCATTGCTCTGTGTGCTGCGTTCAGGTTTCTCTGTTGAAATGAACGTTTCCTGGAAATTTCCATGTTTCTTATCCTCAGAGGAACAAGTGATAAAACAAGATTTAAAAGTATTTACACGATATTAGAAGGCAAAGATAATAAGAACAACAATAATGCATTCATACACACAATTTTCCACGAATCAAATGATCAACATTATTCTATTTAATTATCTACGCTATTTGGACTTATGGTGGCTGCTCAGTGCAAAATACACCAATATTACAGAAGGCAAATAAACAAAAGCAAGCAAACAACGAAAGTCAGAGAAGACCCCAATTATAGTATCCCAGACAGGGACACAATTATACCTCTTCATTTTTTTACAAAAGTTTATTGATTGAATGGAGAAATCACAACAATAATAACTTTGGCTTCAGCTATCATAGAGATGTGTATTTGATTTCATGTAATAGCATACAGTACATTTTGATGGTTTAGGCAAAACCACTCTCAAAATAATGTGTCACAGATGTCCATAGTTAATCATATTAATCAATTTGAGATGTGTCCTTAGGGTCTGAGCTACTGCCTCTGGTCACCGGCTCACCAGTCAACTCAAATGCAAAACAGGTTTGGGTAATGGTTCTTCTCAGGGAACAGGAAAAAACTAGTGCATGTTTATTTCAAAACAACCCAAGGAAGTACAATACATTAAAAAAACAAAAAAAATAATATGCCATAATATCTACTGTCACTACTTTCTCTAGTTATCTGGGAGAGACATTATACATCCAGTCAGAATGGAAGGAAAAGGAATAAGCAAAATGCTCTTGTTTACATCTGCTTTTTCTGGTTATTGTTAGTGAAGTGTGTTTTTTTTTAGGTCTTTATTTATTTATTTAGTCAGTTTGCATTTTGAAATGTCATATTAATCTGTTTTGTTGAGTTGTTTTGAGAAATGTCACTGGAGCTGCTGCTGTGTCAATTAGTGTTTTCTTTTTCTTTCTTTCTTTCTTTTTCTTTCTTTTTTTTTAGTGATTTCAGGGGATTAAAATGGAACTGCATTGCTCTGTCAAAATGAGTATAGTTTTAGCTGATCTGCTGCTGAAGTGGAAGCACTGTTGCCTTAAGATCCACCCAATGCAGCTGTTGATCCAGAGGAATGTCAAGTAATGATGTCTGTTTAGTATTTTCATTTTCACTGAAAACACACAATAGTTTGCAATAGTGTATTTCTTGTGATCATCCTGTCATATCAACAGATCAAATTCCAAGTCCAGAGGCCTGTACTACGAAGCGAGGTTACTGGCATCTCAGGGTAACTTCAGGAGTAACTTGGTGACGTCAGGTGTAACTTCCCTTTTAACCTGTACTACGAAAGGTGGATAGGTTTTGCCTGGGGTCTGTCGCTATGGTAATTTACGCTGCGTCTCTAAACTACTCGGTATTACCGGTGTGTGTGTAAGTAGTGGATGGTAGAGGCATATGGACCAATAGATGTTTTTTTCTCACAGTCAAGCAGCAGATTTAGCATCATTGGTGTTGCATATTATCGAGGGGGTGGGGGGCATTATTGTCCTGAAAGACAATATAATGCGACAGGCTGTTGTAATTGTAGACTACATACCAAAACATGCAGTATTAATGATGGGAAATATGAATGTGTAGCACGTAGAATGTTTCATCCAGGTTCAGATTTCCACTGAGGCTGAAATACTGTTAACATGAAGTTCATACTGAACACAACAGCATTACATTCATACATACACAGCCTGAGTGTTCCACTAACTCCGATTAAGTTAACACCGACTCAACTTACTGACATCTTAACCACCGTCATAGTACCGTTTAACACAGATCGAGGCAGTCAGAGTTTGTCAACCCCGACTTTCCTTGATAACCCCGAGATAAATCAGAGTAGGTTGAACTCCATTCGTAGTACAGGCCTCAGTTGTTTGGAAACTGGACCCACATTTATATTTTGCATTTTGTAAGCTGTTTCTGTGATTTATAGCCTCAGTTGAACCCTTTGGTAGACAACCTGTCCAGGGTGTGGGCCTACGCTTCCCCTCGCCCACTGTCAACTGGATTTTGTTAGCTTATCAGATCATACATGGTGGGATATGTTCACATAGAAATTAATAAATTGATCAGAGGGGTAAACATCACTTTGCTTTAACCTGCACTAATTTTTGGTCCACTGGGGAAAGCAGAAACACAACACAGCCTACAGTATTATCACCTTTTAAGTGGATATGGCAAATTTGTTAGCAACTGCCTACTTTACATCCAGCATACATGGAGCAACATTAGCATTCATTGGAAAACCATTACTTTGGTCACCTGGTGAATGTAAATCTAATATTTGCTGTCCTTTTTCGTTCTGGTCTACATGCTCCACTGTGATTCCCAGCCAGTTAGTTTAGCTTTGTCATTTGGTGCAAGCGGCAGCAAGGAGCAAATTTAGATCTTTTTCACTGGAACAATTGCAGGCTCTGACCGAAAGTGAAAATCACACTGATAAGAGCAGTGAGAGTCAACCAAAGCATTTAAGTAGTAGGGTGTAAGCAAAAATAATGACCTGAAAGATGCTAAAACTCTTTCTAGAGCTGAGGGGAACCGCTGAGTCAGGTGATAATTTTCTGGAGGTTCATAACAAGAAATGCTTATCATATTACATATAATAATCTGATCAGTTTTTCATAATACAAATATTGATCAGAGAAGCCTTAAGGTCCTTCCAGTACAGCTGATTCAGAGGAAGGCTACATAGTGTTGTTGTCATTCAGCATTTTCAATTTCTCTAAAAATCCACTTACAGTATGTATTTACCATAGAAAAAACAGTGAAATAGTTTGCAACATTGTTGTAGTTGCAATCACTCATCACTAATGACATATCGCATTACCATTACCTGGCTTAATTATTTTGAGAAAGCATGTTTTTTTTTTCAAGCAACTACTTGATAATGTCTTGGCAACTGGAATTACAATTAGATGTTTTTTTTCTTGAAACCATGTGTACAGAGAGTTAGCTTAAACTTTAAAACATCTGGCAGGTGATCTATACAAGAGACAACTATTCAGTTTAGACTAAACCATTTTGGAATTTGGTTTGAAAATGTCTAGTATGAATGTCTTTGAAATCATCTTTTCCTACACCAAACATCATATCTGAAATCACCAGATATAATTTCAGAGTATAAAAGTTCATATCTCTCCAGTTTTACTCTAAGTGTAGCCCCAAAACAAACTAATGTTTATTTTCTAGCACACGTAAATCATTAATTTTCAGGAAAAAATATCTCAGTAGGTGCCATTTATGCATTCTAATGAGAGAAACTATGCCAATATAATTTAAACCAACACAGAGACAGGTCCAGCTCACGTGTAACTTTTCTCTGCTCACGTGCCATCGTTCTCTGTTTCGATTCGACAACAGAGAATTGAGAATTCAGAAGGCGCTCGTTCCAAAATGCAGTATACTTTTTTTTTTCTCCGGAATGTATGCACGGTACTTACTTTGCTGTGTTTTACAAAGTGAAAACAAAACATTTCTGACTCGATGTAAACAAAGAAGCGCTGAACAGTCGCGACAATGACTAGGTAAGAACTTTCCTCTTGTTTTTCATGTTTATTCAGAGATTTAGGCTCGGTAAGACAGGTAAATGAGCGGTACAGGACATCTGCGATTCACACTTCGTGTTGAATTAGCTATAGCTTCACTTGTGGTTTAGCAAACATTTTGGACTGGTGTTCATACCTAACTTATAACGGGAGTAATATACGTAGCTGACACAGTGGGAGGCACACGCCACCTTATCTTTAACACCTTTACACCGTTTCCCTCCTACTAAGGTTTCTGTGCTGTATATACTTTTTGTTTCATGACTGTATCATGAATAGTTCACCAGCATGTAAATGTCCATTTTTAGTTCAACAAAAAGCCAAGGTCCACCAACCCCAGGCTTCCCCAAGCGGTATGGGATCACTGATCCTATCAGTGAGGATCTGCCTAACCAGGCTGACTTGATCCAGACCAGAAAGCTGACTGACTGTCTGAAATCATATGGTGTGTTTGAGGACGACTTGGAGCTGCAGCACAGGTATGACGTCGTTGTTCTGTTTCATTATGTCCACCTTGTTTAATTAATACAGCCTGGAGTGGCAGAACTGAAAAAATTATTATTAAAATTATGCCATTATTGAGACCTCTAACCTGTGTTGGTTTTTTACTGTGAAAAGAATAATCAGTTAAACAACAGCATCTTCAGTGAATGAAGTTGATACAATTAAGTATAGCATGAATTTGCTTCAGAGAAGTGTTCTTGTTATATTTGCAGAGAGAAAGTTGTGAAAAAACTGGAGTTGCTCTTTAAGGAGTGGCTCAAAGAAACATGTGAAGAAACGGTAAAAAATTGTTGGTTGAATCTTTTTTTAATCTATACTATTGTTTCAAAAATATTTACAAATATGATACTGAAAATATGTTTTTGCATATATAATACAATTTCATTATTATGCGTTTTGATTTTAGAACGTACCCGAATTGGTAACGGAAAAGGTTGGGGGCAAAGTCCTTCCATTTGGCTCCTATCACCTGGGAGTTCACTCAAAAGGTAATTAAAAGATTCTTTCCTCAATTGTAAGAGCATGTTAGGACTGTGGCAAATTGTACGTTACAGTGGTTCATGTGAGTGTACTTTGTTGACTGACAGTAGGTTAGTATATGTGAAGCTGTTGTGTGATAAATCTGCTAGCCATCAGTTTCACAAGTGACACTATCTATTTGAGGGACATCCATCATAGGTTCTTCCAGTGGTGGGTTACCACCTCTGAGAATACATGGTGAGCATAATGGTCTATTTAATTATAGACTTTGCTGTCATATAAGTCTGTGTTGCTTTGACAGGTGCTGACATTGATGCTCTCTGTGTCGGACCTGGGTTTCTTGAGAGAAAGGACTTCTTCACCTCCTTCTATGAGAAGCTGAAAGCCCAGGAGGAGGTCAAAGGCATACGGGTTAGTCATAAAAGTGATTTACTGCTTACAAGTCAAAGGATGTTTTTCTCCCTGGTACAAGTGACCAACAGTGTTGTTGTCCCCAGGCTATTGAGGAGACATATGTCCCTGTCATCAAACTGAACTATGAAGGAATTGAGGTAATTTGTCTGGAGAAAAAAAAAAAACCTCTACTGTCTGTAGTATCCTCACTTAAAGTTTTCCTAACATGTGTTTTAATCATTGTTTTTGTGTTTCTGTAATTTTCTAGCTTGACTTAATCTTTGCCCAGGTGGCACTGAAGAGCATTCCTGAAAATCTGAACCTTCTTGATGACAAGATGTTGCAGAACATAGATAAATGCTGCGCCAGGAGTCTCAATGGTAAGCATCAGATTAAAGCACACGACTGCTCAGAAATCTTGCAGTAGAACTTGACAGCTGTAGTTATTATTCTTTGATGGACGACAGTGTAGCAATTAGTTTATTTGTGGTTTGCCCTTTTTCACTGTGACTGTTTCTATATTAATCCTTGCTTTCATTCTGTTTTTATAGGCTACAGAGTTACAGAAGAAATCCTCAGCCTTGTGCCTAACATTTATAACTTCAGGCTCGCTTTGAGAGCCATCAAGCTGTGGGCCAAACGTGAGCTGAACACACAGAACTAGTTGAGCTTGCTAGTCAATCAAGAGACAGTGAAGTGGTGGACTTGTCCCCTTACATGATAATTACACATTTACACAAACAATGCCTGGCTGCCCTGTACTGGCCTTCATTCAAAATAGGATTACATGTCATTGACTGTATCTAAAATAATTTTCTACTCACTGGCGCAAAATGATAACTTCAGGCCCAGTTTATTGTTCACTATGAAGTTAAATCTTGATTGTTAATTATGTAGGGATTAATAAAAGACTGTACAAGGAATAGATTTTGGACACAGTCATTGTTCTGGTTCTTTGCTTTACCAGGGCTCATGTTATTCAGTGTCTTGTGTTGCCATGGATATTTTGTTTGGTTTGTCTGTATTTGCAGCCAGACAACCTCAGACCAACCTCTATTTGAAACAATGCACAGGTTTACTTAACCATATAGCTTTCATAACAGTTATATCTTTTATCCTATTTTACACAATTTTTGAACAAAAATTGAACTTTAGTAATAACAGTAGGAAGCAATGGTAATAAATAAAACAGAGATATCCAATATTTAACTCTTATTTTAAAACTCTCAATTGACTGTGGTATGTAATAAATTAGAGCAGGTCATTGTTAGGTAACATTGTGCAATAGAGGTTTTAATCTTTTTTTTTTCTCATGCTCTTATTTCTCCTCAGGGCGTAACATTTACTCTAACATGCTGGGCTTCTTGGGAGGTATATCATGGGCCATACTGGTAGCCAGAATTTGTCAGTTGTACCCAAATGCTACAGCATCCACCCTGGTGATCAAATTTTTTAAGGTCTACTCCTTGTGGTGAGTTGTCGCAACATTTCTGGTGTGCCTGTTAAATGAAAAAAGGTCAAACTTGGTAAAAGTCATTTGACTGAGATCCACTTCAGTCAGTGTCACCTTACTTGACCATGAGTCGGTCTAGCCTTGATTCTATTACAATACAGACTTGGAAAAAAGCAGATCTCACTTGGAGCTTTTCTCGTAAAGTCAGCCTTTCTCAATTTTTGAAAGGCAACTAGAGAGGAAATTATATAGTGTAGGACTTGAATTGTGACTGTATCATTCTGAAAATGTAGCTTCATGTTAGTGTTTTGTAAATGTTGTAGACGAGGATCAGTTGATTTGAAAATCTTGTGTTTTGTGTCAGGGTGTGGCCAATCCCAGTTCGCTTGAGGATAGTAGAGGATTGCTACTACAACCTTCCTTTTTGGGATCCCAGGGTAAGGCCTCAGCAGGACTTTCAGTAAAATTTGAGAGTACAAACACAGAATCGTGTCAGTCAGTGAATTATCATATTTCAAACATAGGTGAGCTGAAAGTCTGTTTTATATTTCCAGATTAATCTAAGTGACCGCTGCCACATAATGCCCATCATTACCCCAGCATACCCACAGCAGAACACGTCATTCAATGTGACTCCCTCCACCTTAACCATCATAACAGAAGAGATGGAGCAGGGTATGTAGTTACTTAGCTGACAACCACCACTGTTCACTACCTGCATTGTGGGCCACTTAACCATTACTCTTGCAAAGTAGATTTAACACAATGTCTTTTTGTTCTACTGCTAAATCACTTGATCGGGTAAAGGGAACTTCAGTTACTGTGCTGTAATCTTGGATTAAGTTAGTTCAGTTTGGTCAAACACGTCAACTCATAACAAGGATTTTATTCTGTGAACAAAGTGATTAGAATTAAACAAGCTTTCTCTTCCTCATTCACAGGCCATGTCGTCGCTCAGGAAATACAGCAGGAAAAAGCAGACTGGTCCAAACTCTTTGAAATGCCAAACTTTTTTGAGAAGTACCAGTATGTATTAAACTACCTAGAAAAAAATAAGGATTTCCATGTACAAAATATGCGCACATACACACTGCTTTCTAAAATAAGGACATTTCCTCCAAAACTGTTTTTAATTGTTTATCATTTTTAACATACTGTATACCTTATATACCCATTTTCCTAATAAAACTGGAAAGACTTTCTAATTCTTTCCTAACTACCCTAGCTTGTATCCAGTTCAAAATCAGACGAGTTGTGTGTGTTCATTCATTCGTTCATTCATTTGTTTTTACACATTGTATTTTACAGTGCATGACTTTGTATTTAGGTTTATTTGGTGATTCGTCTCTTAAGGCAGGCTCATTTTGTTCTATGTAATGATACTGATATGGTATTGTTGTAAATTGACTACGATTTGTACCTAACAATTCTTGAACAGCAACTGTGTAATGCATGTCCAAAACAATTTTTGCTATTATTAATTGAAAATGTGGATTGAAGCCTGTTCAAGTTATTTAAGAAGTGGATCATCTTTTGTTTGTTATTGTGACAGACTTATATTTGTTCCAGTTTTTTAATGAATGTGCAGACAAGTTTTTGCTGTTTGCTGTTATTAATTGAAAATGTTGACTGAAGTCTGTTCAAGTCATTTTAGGAGAAGCGGATCATCTGTTTGTTTCTGTGTGGATTTATGGCATTTTTAATGTAATTTCTAAGCTCTCCATATGCTCTTTCAGACTTAAATGTGCACTTAATTTTGATGGTTGAATACTGATTGTTTTGATGGATTTGCAGATGGTTTGATGGTTTCTGTTAGTAATTCAAAATATGGACTGAGGCCTGTTATAAAGTATTTGAAAAATGTGATCATGTCTTTATTGCTAAGTGAACTGTTGAGGTTTTGAATATGTGCTGCCTGACTTGACTTTATTGTTGTGTCTGAACCTTCGTACTGAGTTTCTATCTTTTCTCTTGAGTTTAATCTGAAGTCCTGTTTGAATAAATCTGCCATGTGTTCTAATCTCACTTTCACTTTCAACTGAAACTCTCCATTATCTCAACAGGCAGTGTCCTTAATATGGCCAATGATACAGTTATTATCTTGTGGAAAAAAAAACTGACAGTGAAACAGTGAAAACACAAACACAGAGTACTTACATTTTAAAACAACACAAGTTTTATCCTTTAGTTAGATAGTTAGATTTGTTAAGTTAAAAGTTTATAATGGACATAATAATGACTGGTGTCCATCTTTGTGCAGTCATGCTGCTCAATGTGCTGTTTAGTAACTTGACCTGCTTTAAACATTGATAAGAAATGAAATCATAACTGTCTTTGTTGGTAAAATAGAAATTATTATTCACATAGTAACATCCCAGGCACAATGCTGTGACATCTGTTGCCATTGTTCTGTCTCTTACATTTCAAGGCATTACATTCTGCTGCAAGCAGCTTCTGCTACAGAGAGGCAGCATCTTGAATGGTGAGTACACCGAACAAAGAAAATGAGATGCCAAGTTTAAGTAAAACTGGAATGAATGTAGACATTTTCATAGACAATCTTATATCTTTGGGTGAAATGCGTCTTATTCATGTCTGTGCTTCTCTTTGAGAGAGAAAACAGCTTTAATATTTTATTTCCAGCTACTCTACTAGTGCTTTACCCTATCTGAAAATTATGTTTTGTTCACTCCCTCAGGGTTGGCCTGGTGGAATCTAAAATCAGACTCCTGGTGGGAATTCTGGAGAGAAATATGTACATTTCTCTGGCTCATGTTAATCTACAGCCCTTCCCTGGACCCAGGAAGGCCAATAAGAGGTAAAGATGTGACTGTATGGTTATAGTTGATCTCCTTCCTGTTTTTTGTTCTTATGCTATATATTAATTCTCAGTTTGCAGTATGAAAACATTAAAGCTTGTTTATTTTAGTAGTTAGATGTACTTTGTCAACTCATTGGCCTGTATTTCTGTCTGTTTCAGAGATGGAGTGAGCACAATGTGGCTGATCGGACTTGTCTTAAATACAGAGGTGTCTAAAAAACTGAAAATAGACCTCACCTCTGACCTCCTTTCCTTCACTGATAGTAGTAAGTTTCTTCTTTTTCTTTTTAAAATGTAGTAGAAATGGAGCAATGTTGTGTAAAATTATAAATCATATTTTGATTTTGTGCTGTTGCAGTGTGCTGCCTAGCAGAGGGCTTTAAGATACTTGAAGAAGGGATGACCATATCTGCAAAATACGTAAAGAGGGAAAATCTTAGCTGGGAGATGCCTAATGGCGAACACAAAAGGGTTTTCAGTCCAAAACCGGAGGCTGCAGTGAGCCACCACATCTCTGCCACAGTAGCACCCAGTCACACACCACCTGCCAGCGCAGGACAACCAAGCACACAGAGAAAAGGCTGGCCTCAATCTGAGATACCAGCCAGAACTACCAAAGTTGACGAGGTTTGCCAAACCGTTCCTACTGTCATTTTAAAGGAACCGTTCACCATTATGGGAAATATGCTTATTTGCTTTCTTGCTGAGTGTCAGATGAGAATATGGCTACTGCCCATACTTCTGTACAATAAATGTGAAGCCACAGGCAGCAGCTGGTTAGTATGGATTACCTTTGGACAGAACCATGCTCGCTGTATCCTCCTGTTTCCTGTCATTATGCTAACCTAAGCTAACCTGCTGTTGACTGCATACAGATATGAGAGTGGAATCAATCTTCTCTAACTCTTAGCAAGGAAGTCTGAAACTAATACTTTAACACATCTAGTGTCTATGTTAAGGTATTAGTCAAAACACAGTGCAATAACTGAGCCCTTACAGAGAATGTTACAATTAAAAAAAACCAAAAAAAATTATCCTTGTTTTCTTTAGGATTCAGTGTCTGTGACTAAAGACTCATCTGTCCATGCATCCGGACCCAGCAAACCCACTTCACTCTCCGTGATTCCACAGGCCACAAAGAGACCTCGTTCTCCCCATTCAGAAACTTCATCTAAGTTCAAACCTGATGAGGAAGCAACTCAAAAGACAAAACACACCTGCTCTGAAGAGTCCCCCACAGGCATCTCGCTCAGTAAGGGGCCGTCTCCCAGTGTGAGCCAGCCCAGCAACAAGAGAGAGAGTCAGCCCACTGTCGAGCTTTCTGATCCGCTTCCCGGTCCCACAATGCCTGTTACTACTGTAAAACATCAAATCAAACTACAGCTCATCAGGTACAGCACAGAATCATAAATAGAAACCTTAGTTCCCTCTGGCTGCACATACCTCTTCTCTTTCCTGCCCTGTCATGCCCTTCATATGACACCTATGGCACATTCAGCAAACATGTTGAGATCCATAGAAGCTCTGCCCCAATGTAGTCTGATAGAGTTGGATGAATGTCATATCTTTTCACCACAAGAGGGCAGTGAAGCCTTTCTACTGGCCTCTTCCCCAACCACAGCAAAGCCACAGGCACACAGACACACTGTTCAAAGACCAGTCAGTTGGTGACAGCAAACCCCGCTGCAGATTAGAGTTATCTTTACCTTCAGTAATCTCGACAAATGGCTCGGTTTTCAAGGGAGGAAAATAAGGATTTTGAATGCTTGCATTTTTCACCTTAATGTGTTGATTTGGAGCCAGATAATAGTCGTGAGGTTCTGATTAATAATTTTGTGATGTATTTGTGAGGATGATTTATCATGATGCGCTTTAAATACGATATATATATATTTTTGGTTGTTTATAATTTTCCTGAAAGTGCTGTACCCAGAAGATAATGTTTTGACCTCTGTGAGCTCTTTGCGGAGTGATGCTTTTAAGTCATCACTGTTTTTGATTAACTGTAATTAATGACAGAGAGAAACAAACATCACTCATTACTGAACTTTAATTGTTCTTAGGCCTTTTTGGATGAAGAGGATAAATAGCAAGTATGCTTAAGAATTAACTACCACAGAAATCATACTCAATCTAACGCCATTAGACTAAGTAACTGCACACACTATAGTGCTGACAGCAAGATGAACCTCATCCAGTAAAGTGTCTGTAGTATGGTTTTGCATCATGCAGTCCCCCATAACAGATGCAGATAACATCCTCAGAGGAAAGTATAACAGAATACTGCATCTCCTTATAAGGTAGTTTCATTTTGAATAGATTTCCATCATCACTGTTAGCTTTGTGATTTTTTTCCTTCACTAAATGTCAAATTTCTGACATTCAGTAATTTTAGGATGCAGAGTTATGAACAGGATTCCCCAGTTAATTACATGAAATGGACACAAGACTTTTTTCTTATTTTTTTTAATGCAGCTGAGCTATCAGAGTTTTCTCATCAACTGATAATGTGAAACGTTTTCTGAGTGCTGGAGGGAGAACAAGAATTAGATAGTAGGGTTGACAAGTTTATGACCTTTGAAGTATACAGAGTATCCAGTGCACAGTAACTTGGACAATTGTCATGTAAATTTTTTTTAATGAGCTCAAAAGGTACGTTTGTGTGAAAAATAAGACTTGACCTTTAGCCGTGATGGATTTTGGAACGTTAATTATATGACTTGTGATCGCTCATGTAACATTTTGAACTGAACTAAAAAGGGCTGAGATTTGGCTCAGCAACATACCACAAACTTGCTTGTATTCTCTTTATTGTGTTTTGTTGATACGCAGTATGTATCATTAGTTGGAAGGGATATCTGTGCCAGACGAGACACCCAGATACTCAGCCATAGGGAGTAGACTCATAACATGGCCTAGTTAAAGGTTTTCTATTGTTTGCGTCCCAATCTGGTCAAAATTTCCCAAGATGTAGCTTGTAAGAACGTGTATGTTGTTGCTAAGAAACAGTTTTTTCCTGTGCCCGCAGTAGGTGGTCTTTTTATGAATATCATTACATATCCCCATTCAGGGGTGGCAAGACATCTTTATCCCTTGCAGACCATATTTATCGCTATTTTCACTCCTAAATTTGGGAGGGATGTTTATGCTCACTGTGGTTTTAGACTTTTATATATTTACTGAGAAATGCAGTTGTGATGTAAAAGTAATTGCTGACATAAAGGAGAGGGTGTAACATACAGGAGACCATCTGTGATTTGAAACTTTTAAATAATTATCTAATGGGATGAATGTCCAAATCAAAAGCAAGCCTATTTTCTTACACAGCAGTAATTGCGTACTTACATTTGTCTCTAATTAATCATGGACAACATTAGGACTTCATCCAGAGGTGTATCCACAGGAGGTCCAGTCTAGGGTATGGCGCTCCCCTATAGTTGTGGCCCCTCTTACTCCTGCCGCGTGCACTCTGTGTGGGGCAGAGGCTCAGGGCATGGCCCCCTGTCTTCCTGCTGGGCCTCCATCTGCTGTTGAGGTGGTTAGGTCCCCAGATTGATGGAAAGACAATGAATTTATGACATGTGTCGCCGTGAGTGACAGAGGGTCTCGTCCCAACTGGGCCTCCTGACGACCACTGATCTCACATTTGTAGTCGGCACTATGCCAAGGCTAATGGGAGGAGTGATCCTCCTGCTGTGGAATGGGACTTGTAGTTTACAGCTGGCTGGTAATTCAGGACAAGGAGCAAATCTCTCTGGTTTCTGTCCTAAGACACTTCGTTGGAGGAATAGCAACAGTGCACGTTAGCAAGACTTAAAGTGTCTTCCTTAAATCTGAAAGGACGGTGATCTATGGTAAAAGCACATGCAGGCATCCATAGAAATTAGCCTTCAATTCTAACGTCTGATTTGTACGAGCTGATAGTTCTTTTGCTGCCAGTGCCTCTTTGGAGAGACTTTATGAAGCCTTCTAAACTGGTCTCTGATGTTCCCCAGTTGCCCCAGCAGTGCTCCTTTCACACACCTGTCAACACGCTGTTACTTTCCACTTTGGTGGGTCCAAGTTAAAAAGAAACCGCTTCCTTCATCTCCCACTCCTCTCCTCCTTGCCCAAAACAGGATGATAAAAGCTAGACTTTCACATCTGAGCAACTGCAACAATGCTACTGTACCTTCAAAGGCGAAGATGCCACATTGTGAGATGACAGGGTATTGATATGAAAGTGTTGTCTCCTTCCCGGGTGAGATCAGAGGAGGCCCGGTAGATGTGTACTGTTATGTTGCTCTGAGTGATCTGACCAGCGTGGTGGAGGAGAGGTGTCATGGCGGACAGACTTACTGAGATATGTGTCTGTGTCAGTTCTGTCTTGCAGGAATTTGGTATAATGCATTCAGCAAAAGCTTCCAACTGTTTTTTTTTTGTCTGAACTTGAATTTGTTGACAATCAGATTAGTTCATTTACATGTACATAAAAGACTGAAAATGCCATGAAGTAATTGTTTGTTAATCTTTTATTTTGGAAATGCCTATGCAGCAGCTGATCCCTTTCTACGTGCCTTTTTAAAGAGGGAAGTGGTGTTACACGCCTTTTATGAACTTATTGGTCTTACAACCCTGTTCTTCACTTTTTCTCTTACAGCAGGCGTAAATGATTGAGCACCACTAATTGGCTGACGAGCCTGAAGATGATATTGTCGCCTTCTTGCTCCTGACCAAGAGGACAAACTTCATCCTCCAGCACTAGCCATTATTTTGCTTTTTTTCCTTTTTGCTTGCTTATTGTGTGTTTAGTCTTCATTGTATTGAAAAAAATTGTTGAATAATTGTTTTGTTCATTGTCCCCAAATATAACTGTGAACTTTGTGAACATTGTGTGGCAATTTTTGAGCAGGTCAGGGGTTGATTTGAGGAGGGATGGCAGGGGGATGTTATCATCTCTGATAGACAACTTGAAAAAAGTTCATCCCCATTTTTAGATAAAGCTTCAAAAATATGATACTTCATCCTGCCAGCTTTGAATAAGGATTGTCAAATTTACATTTTGGTACATGGGAAATGTTAAGTGTAATTCAGTTGTTTTGGTGTCATTCAACAATGGCACTTTCAATATTGCATGAGATATTCAGTCAATAACCTCAGGAAACTTTGTGGCATCAAAAAAAACCAAAAAAAAAAAAAAAAACAGCATAAAAACACAAGAAAAGAAAGGTGATGGAGTGCAGGTGCTTATTGTCGTTTGGACTAAACCTGCACCTCCAACACCTGATCTAGGTAAACAAATACTTTTTCTCAAGCTAATCTTGTATGCAAACATGATTAGTACCTTACCTGCAGTACAGGTTCTAATCACAGTGTTTCCCTTGTGAATAAGAAGTGCTTATTGCACTGTTTGGCAGCAAGATGGTCCTAGAACAGTGAGACTGCCGAGCATGCAAAGCATTCAGGAAGATGTTAAAAAAAAAGAAGAAAAGAAAAGAAAAGAAAACCTGACCTGGATGCCAATCTGTCAATACTGATGAAAATGACACCTTTAAGAAGCCTCAAAGAAAAATGATGGAAAACAAATGGAAACACATTATCATTTGAGAGTTACGTATTCCTGAAGGTTTAATGCTTTCTGCAAGATAATATTTATAAAAGAAAAATATTAGCTTAATGACATTTGGTTATTTGTAACCCAGTTCAATAACAGATTGTTTTCATCCTGAAAAGTGAAGGTAGAATACATTAATAGGAGTTGTGGAATGATGCATCCAAGCAGTGCTGGCAATTGTCAGTTTGCGTATGGTGTCATAAAACAATACAAAATATGAATAACTCTAATGAAAGAATTTAGACTTCTTCAAATCACTTTTGTCAAATTATGAGGCCAGCTTCACAGTAGTGTTTTCCATGTATCTGAATTGGTTTCCCAGTAAAAATCAATAGCCAGAAAAATGCATTTCTTCAAAAAATGAAAATGGTAAAATTACTAAACTACATGTTTGGTCTTGGCAAATCTCCATTCACATACATGTATCAAATGATTACTTATTCATTTGTAAGGATAAATACATTTCACATTCCCCTCCTAACGCAACAGTTTCAGCTGATGTTCAGATGTAAACGTTCCTTAAGGACTAAAACTTTTAAATGGAGTTCAAACAAGTCGCTTTGTTTTGATTTACAAATGTCAATCTCTGTCATCATTTGTTGTTTTGTTTCTGGTGTAAACCACAAAACACAGACACAGATATAGAACAATGCTTAATTTAATCCTAACACCATCGTGTAGGTCTTTAACAACCTACTTAAAATTCTGTGCTATACTGTTTCACAGCTCACACAACTTCACCAGCATGAGGTGATGTTGCCACCTGTAACTGGTTGAGATGACTGTTATAATTGCAAGCTGAACAAAGCAAGTGTACCTTGTGAAAGCAATAAACACCTAGAAAGCCTTCAAGTAGACTAAAGCTCAAATGTGATATTGGTCAAAGGTCAAAAGTCAAAATGTCATCATCTCAATTGAATGGTCTATAGTCTGTTCAGTGGCGGCAGATAAATATAGCCTATTCCTCTCCTGCTCACTGTTGTCAGCTAACACTGCCACCACATTAAAAACAAACTCAGCCAAGTTAGCAGCAGCCACAAATGACTCAGTATCTTGTGTCGAAGTCAAGCACTCAAGTGTGTAAGCAGAAAAAGTTAAGCTCAGAGCGAAGCACTGAACCCGCTGAAATGCTCCCAATTTAAGAGCAACCTAAAGGATGTAATTGAGGCCTACGGACACCATAAGCACAACATGGAGGAGCACCTGTTCCTGGATGGCACCCTGCCACTGCTCTCTGTCTGCCTGCTGGTGGAGGCTAGCTACCCACTGATGAGGAATTAGAAAGTCATTAAGGAACACAAATAGCAGGATGGCACAGTCGCAACCAACTCCAGACTAAATTTGTGTCTTCATTTATAGCCTCATGGGGGAAAAACTAACTTTTCTTTAACTCATTATTGATTATATTTACATTTCTAATTTAGATTCTCTCTTTAGGTTAGTATTATCTGTCATTAAAGCTCACCTTTGAGATTATTCTCTTCAATGCAAATAATAATATAAAAAGTTAAAATTCAATTTAGGAGTTGTTTTGTTTGTTCATTAAAAAGTCAGCTTGGATTCATGTTGATTACAACAGATGCCAAGACAAATTTTCACGGCAGTATAATTCTCCTGTGCCCAATGGTTTGCACAATAACCAGTACGGATAGCTGCTTGAAAACAGTGTCAGTCGACGCACACAACAAGACAACAAGAGTCTGCAGCCATACTAGCAGCTCTGTGAAGCTATACTTAGGCACAGCAGTGCTTCGAGCTAAATGCTAATGCCGGTGCCAACCGGTGCCAACATGTTTACAATGACAGTGCTAACATGCTGGTGTTTAGCAGGTCTAATCTGTACCCTGTTCACCATCTTTGTTTAGTGTGTTTGTAACTTTGCCTATTAACAGTGAACACAAACTACGACTGAGGCAGAGGGAAGTAAAATTTGTTTTGTAAACCAAAGTACTCCACTAATTGAAATTTTAAACTGGTAATAGCACTAGAGGAAACGTCAGGGTAAGACCTATATGATTGCTATTGAACATGAATGTCAGTACTAAATTTCATAGTCATCAGTGCTGTAGTTGCAGATAAACACACACCTCTCACTACATTGTTACCATCTTTACTATTAAAACTTATCTTACACATGTCTGTGTGAGTGTTACCAAAATGGTATGAGCCTTTTCTGCCTTTGCAATACACAGTGTGTGTCAGGATGAGGCCGTGTACCTTCAGGTTCACCTTGGTTTAGCTCCTGTTGTTTGAGGATGTGCTGCTATTGGTTTTGAGAATCGTTTTATTTTGCTGCTTAATTGCCTCTGTGAGCTGTGTGTCACAGACACTTCTGCTGCTACTGCAGAATCAGCAGACCAGCTACAGTAACTGACTTCCTGTTGTTTTCCCAACACGGGCATGCATCTATCTCTTTCATCTCACACAGGATTTTTGTTTCATGCCTCTCCCTTCACACCCTGGCCTCAGCTCTCTTGTGCTCCCAGTGGTTTGAAAACCTCTGGACTGGGCCAAAGTGGAGGACTGACCGCCTGACAAATGGACACCCTGACATTTCCACACCTAAAATATAATACTTTCAGTCCTTTAATATGAACTATTTGAAAAAGATATTGATATGGCATGCCTCTCTTGGGTCATGTGGAAAATGTACTACTGTTTCCCCGGTGCCATCTGTCTGCTGCGCACTGGTCACACTCCCCCTGTGCAAGAGCTTGTGGTACCTAATTAAAGCCTTCAAATGGAGTTGCAAATGAAGTTTTTCAGTTGTCTCCACAGCTGGCAAGGCTGGCAGCACTGACTCCAGAGGTTCAACTGAAGGGCAACGAGGCCTGAGCTTTACAGTGACAGGTTAGGAAGTAGAGACTCTAATGTCTCTAAAACCCTTGCCTGGAGCTGGATGGGTCAATTAATGGTACGGTGGATGGGACAAATAGCTGTAGATTGTTGCTGGGAATTGAAGTAGAAATGGGGAAATGCTACTGGAAATCACATCACCAAGTCTTGAATGGATAACTGTATGACACTTGTAGGGGTTGGTCCACTGACACTGCATTAGGGACTGACTCCATGGATTTATAAAATGTTTTGAGATTTTACATCCAAATTAGTTTTATTTGACTGTAGGCCTTACAGCTGTGACTCATAAAACGTCTACATATCCCAGTGAAATCACCATGGGGGCTGTCACAGTGGCCTTGCAGTTGTTCAATTATTCACCGTCTATGGAGCAGCTCCAGAATTGGCCGCAGTTTGACATTAGCACTGAAGACTTCACTCTCTGCTGTTCAGCTTAAGGACAGGCATGTTTGTATTTACAAAATAAACCTGAGCTGGACTATATTATTGATATAGCACATGTCATTTTAAGTGAATTTTTCCCATTAACTCTCTGCTACTCCAGTGGAGCAACTCCATTTAAAGCTGCACAAATCAATATTTTTTATATTAACGCTGGATCAAATGAGTATTAGTAATGTGAAAGGACCACAAGCAATCGCTCTTGTAGTGACTGCACAGAGAATTATCACCCACCTCTGCAGTCCTCCTCAGCTCTATAGAGTGTTTTGGTGTCTTTCAACTAATTGTTTTGGTTTTGGCTTGCTCTATCATTAATCTAGTCAGCTGTTTTCCAGCAAAAAAAAGGGCTGAAAAACCCACTGCTTGCAAACGTCTCAGCACCACCATTTAAGAGCTAAAGAGCCAAGAAAAAAATTGTCAGGGGTTGGTAGAGAAAAAAAGCTGAGCTAAAGAAAGACTTAATTTCAGAGTTATATTTGTTAGGTTGCCAAAACATCTCCAACAGATTCCAACTAAATGCTGATGCTGTTCCATGGTCTGTTGAATGTGGGAATAGGCAAACTGTTTGCTAACACATCAGACATACAAACCTAATAAAGTGATAATATGTCAGTTTGTGTTTATAACTTGTTCCTCTGCCTGCAAGAGGCCAAAAAACATTAATTAGTTCTGCTTTAAATGAGCAAATGTGTTCAGTCAAATTTTCTTAGACAAAATAAAGGTTTAAAAACAGCCTTTATAGGCAAAATTGTGCAGAGAACAAACACATTGAGAGTGTTTGGGTCAGAGCTTGCAGCTGAGTCGAGTCTGCATATGCAGCTTCAAAGCTGAGGCTTTAGACCTCACTGTCTGGACAAGTCAGTAGATCAGGAGATCAGCGGCGGTGTCTGTGATTCATATGGACCCCATGTCCAGTAACTTCAGCAGACTGTGTCTGATCACTACGTGATGAATGTCTGTTTCACTGAGGCCCTCAGTGCATCAAGTGCATTAAAGCCCAATTCAGGCTGCACTGCTTGAGAGGTCAAGGCATATGGGAATCTGACAGATATCATGAACACGGCTATAACTCCTATCTTTTACACTTCAATTCTGCAGCCATAATGCATTGTACTTTGAGAGTTACCCCAAGGCTCACTAGCCGCGTGAGTCATTGGCACACCAGTGACTCCGACTGCACAGTCAATTACCCATCTACCTTTCATGGACCAGGAGTAGAAGACAGGGAATGAGTTCATCCATGCATTCAACCTACGGCAGCCATGCCTCCACCAGAGGTGAAACCCATATGCAGACTGGAGAGACGAGAGGATATTGGGTTAGTTTTTTTTCCCTATGTGGAGAATAAAGGTTAATAACAGTCCTTTCCTGTGTCATATTTGACATGACCAGTCATCGCAGTAATTACAATCATTACACTCCAAAGGATGTCTAGTTATCCCTCTTAAACACAGGCCACACAAAGGAAATCAATTATTCAATCAGAGCTCTCCCATTCATCCCTGCCTGAGTTCACTTAATTTTGGGCCTGGGTGATAAAACCAAAGTACTCCACCACCGAAATTTTAAACTGGTAATAGCACTAGAGGAAACGTCAGGGTAAGACCCATGATTGCTATTGAACATGAATGCTACTAAATTTCAGTCATCAGTGCTGTAGTTGCAGATAAACACACACCTCTCACTACATTGTTACCATCTCTACTATTAAACTCGTCTTACACATGTCTGTGTGAGTGTTACCAAAATGGTATGAGCCTTTTCTGCCTTTGCACACACAGTGTGTCAGGATGAGTCGTACCTTCAGGTTCACCTTGGTTTAGCTCCTGTTGTTTGAGGATGTTTTGGAGAATCGCTTTATTTGCTGCGACTGTTTCGTGAGTTGTGTGTCACAGACACTTCTGCTGCTACTGCAGAATCAGCAGACCAGCTACAGTAACTGACTTCCTGTTATTGCTTCCCCAACACGGGCATGCATCTATCTCTTTATCTCACACAGGATTTTTGTTTCATGCCTCTCCTTCACACCCTGGCTCATTTTCTTGTGTTCCCAGTGGTTTGAAACCTCTGACTGGGCCAAAGTGGAGGACTGACCGCCTGACAAATGGACACCCTGACATTTCCACACCTAAAATATAATACTTTCAGTCCTTTAATATGAACTATTTGAAAGATATTGATATGATGCCTCTTTGGGTCATGTGGAAATGTACTACTGTTTCCCCGGTGCCATCTGTCTGCTGCTGGGCGCACTGGTCACACTTCTGTGCAGTCAGGAAAATTTAATTAAAGCCTTCAAATGGAGTTGCAAATGAAGTTTTCAGCTGCCTCCACAGCTGGCAAGCATACACTGACCCAGAGGTTCAACTGAAGGGCAACGAGGCCTGAGCTTACAGTGACAGGTTAGGAAGTAGAGACCTAATGTCTCTAAACCCTTGCCTGGAGCTGATGGGTCAATTAATGGTACGGTGGATGGACAAGAGCTGCAGATTGTTGCTGGGAATTGAAGTTAGAAATAGAAATGCTACTGGAAATCACATCACCAAGTCTTGAATGTATAACTGTATGACACTTGTAGGGGTTGGTCCACTGACACTCTATTGCACTGACTCATGGATTTTATAAATGTTTTGAGATTTGCTATCCAAATTTTAGTTTTATTTGACTGTAGGCCTTACAGCTGTGACTCATAAAACGCTCAGTATATCCCAGTGAAATCACCATGGGGCTGTCATAGCAGCCTGTGTTGTTCAATTATTCACTGCCTATGGAGCAGCTCCAGAATTGGCCCAGTTTGGACATTAGCACTGGAAGACTTCACTCTCTGCTGTTCAGCTTAAGGACAGGCATGTTTGTATTTACAAATAAACCTGAGTTGACTATATTATTGATATAGCACATGTCATTTTAAGTGAATTTTCCAACTCTGTTACCCAGTATAACCATCAAAGCTGCACAAAATCAATATTTTTATATTAACGCCGGATCAAATGAGTATTAGTACTGAAAGGACCCACAAGCAATCGTTTTGTAGTGACTGCACAGAGAATACGCCCACCTCTGCAAACCTCTCATAGCTCTAGAGTGTTTTGGTGTCTTCAACTAATTGTTTTGGTTTGGCTTGCCTCATCATTAATTCAGTCAGCTGTTTTCCAGCAAAAAAGGGCTGAAAACCACTTGCAAACGTCTCATAGCACCACCATTTAGAGCTAAAGAGCAAGAAAAATTAATAGTTGGTGAGAAAAGCTGAGCTAAAGAAAGACTTGACTTCAGAGTTATTTGTTAGGGTTGTTAAAACATCTCCCAACAGATTCCAACCAAATGCTGATGCTGTTCCCATGGTCTGTTGAATGTGGAATAGGTAAATTGTTTGCTAATGATATCAGACATACAAACCTAATAAAGTGATAATATGTCAGTTTGTGTTTATAATCGTTCCTCTGCTCATAGTGCCAAAACATTTAATTAGTTCTGCTTTTAAATGAGCAAATGTTCAGTCAAATTTTCTTAGGTCAAAACATTAAAAACAGCCTTTATAGGCAACCAGGCAGAGAACAAACACATTGAGAGTGTTGGGTCAGGAGCTTGTAGCTGAGTCGAGTCTCACAAGCTTCAAAGCTGAGGCCACCCCGCCACTGTCTGACAAGTCAGTAGATCAGAGATCAGCGGCGTGTGTCTGTGATTCAGTATGGACCCCATGTCCCAATCAGCAGACTCACTGATCACGATAATGTCTGCTTCCACTGAGGCCTCAGCATCAAGTGCATTAAAGCCCAATTCAGGCTGTACTGCTGAGAGGTCAAGGCATATGGGGAATCTGACAGACATCAGTGAATCACAGCCAGTAACTCCACTTTGGCAACAACTGCACGATTGCACTGAGTTACCTAAGGCTCACTAGCCGCTGAGTCAGCCACTGCACTCCACCTGCACAGCCACCCATCTACCTTTCATGGACCAGGAGTAGAAGGACAGGTTTATCGCACCAACTCCACGGCAGCCATGCTCCAACGGAGGTGAAACCCATATGGACTGGAGACTTAGAGACATGCTCAAGGAGAATAAAGGTTATAACAACTTTCCTGTGTCATATTTGACATGACCAGTCACTCCAGTATCATAAATCATTACACCCTTAAAGATGCCTGAAGGTCCCCTCAAACACAGGCACAAGGAAATCAATTATTCAATCAGAGCTTCCCATTCACCCTGCCTAGTTCACTTAATTTTGGGCCTGGGTGAATCTGCCTCAAATAAACCCCACGACCGGAGAAGAAAAGACGAACAGGCCCCTAATTTGTACCCTTTCAGGCGGTCAATCACTTTTCAAAGGAATGCAAGCTTATTCTGACAATCAGGCCGACGCGAATGGGAATGGGTTTCATCTGCTACTTTACATAAGTTATCTGGTGATAAAGAGTGCAGAAGAAGCGAGGGGGCTTTTCTGTCGACAAGTGCAGCCTGTGGCCCCCTCCACTCTTACTCTCGGCCTCTCTTTCTTTCTCTCATCCTGATCTCCTCACCCATCCTCCGCTCCTCATCTTGCCCGTGCCCACTAGGATTGGCAGCATGTAATTTAAGAGCATGGGCACAAAGACCAAATGCCAAGCCCATAATGGAAGCTGGATACTGATGCACAGCCCAGGGCCTGTAATTAAGATCACTGGGACAAAGGAGAGGAGACAGTCTCACAATGCAGTCGGGACCTGGTTGAAGAAGAGGGAGCGAAAATATCAGCTCCTTACACCCAAAAATGGAAAGAAGTTTTTTTTTAATGGACACTTGAGTAGTTGGAAGAAAAGAAAGTTAGTGAGGAACACATGGCAACAAATACTGTCTGTTTGTTGCTACTTTGTTGTGATGAGCTGATGAATTTACTTGTGCTACTTGTGTCCATTCATTAAAATGACAACCAGGATGCATAGTTGAAATTAGTCTCAGCTAACTTTCAAGGATCCACCACAGTACATGCATCTCTTTGATTGCTTATGGAGTACGACGCATTGCAAAGAGCTGCTTAACTTCAGAGAGAATTACTATTACCAAGCACTGACTCCATCAGCATTCCTGTAGGGGTATTTGATCAATCTGAATGATGAAAAGACTACGAGAGGCCTTCATATCCGGATGGAGGGCTGGAAGTCTCGTCCTCCATATCCATACACCCTCCATCACTCTCTCCTGAGCGTTTTTTGTTCCCGAGGACACACTCTAGCTCCTAGTGCTCTGGGTGGTTGTGTGTTCAGACCTTTTTCCGTTTAATTAGATTTGTTAAAACAATTTTTGGAGTGCTTTATTCGGTAAAAGCTCTCAGGGGTTAATATCCGCAGAACACTTCTGTTCAGCTTCTTTTCACCAATGGAGCATAAATTATTTAAATTATTCAGAATTGTGCGACCTTTTATCTCACCCCCTTTGAAGGCAGCAAATTAAAAATGCAAATGGGCTAACTAATTAATATGCAAATGCATTCATTCCCAGTTAACAATTAGCAATTAAACCTGCAGTGTCTAGAAAGAGCACTGACAAAATTAGCAACTTATTTTTTCATTTGAAAAATAGTCAGTCCGAAAAAAAAAACTGATTGATGAAATGACTTTTACTGACAACCACCTGCCTTGATAGAAACAAAATTAATAGGATGTCATGTAGGAGACAGAGAAATTTGAGTAGAGTCGTATCACAAACAACAAAAATGTATGTCATTTTGTCATGGTTTGGTTCCAAGACTTGTATATTTCATAACTCAATCAAACCTCAATTGAAACATAAAAGTCTGGAGGGATTCTGTGTATGTGTGTGTGTGTGTGTGTGTGAGGGATTTCTTAAAGGCAGGGAAGACAAAGCACACAGGCAGACAGGAAGTAAGGCAGAGGAGAACTGAGTTAACACATTGCATAACACAAATTAATAGCAGGTCTTTGTTTTTATAGCTATGGTCAGATATCCAGAGCAGAAAAGACCAGCAAGAAACCATAAAATACCAAGAGCTGTCAAACAGTTTCCTATTTCCTTCAACACGCTCAAATGCAATCTTACACTTCACGCTATCTCCTATATTACACCTTATGATACCTAATGTTACAAACTCGACATCAGTCATGCATGCCAAGCCCTGACTGTCTCTCTAGCCTGAATTTAACCACATCCAGATCCTTTGATGTGATAGCGGGAAGGCGCGGGGGCCGGGAGGCGTGAACTACACCTCCTTGTAAAGGTTATCTGCGATACACAGACCCGGGGGCACATGCCTCATGCAGAGTTCACGCACGTTGCCGCTATTCAGCCGAGAACATAGAAAGTGATGTATGTGTGGAGATCACTGTCAGCTGTGGAGCTATGACAATAGAGGTCAGTCAGTCAGTCAATTGGGGAAACAGGAAGCAAAGGAGGGGGGAAAGAGAACAAGAAGGATTTGTCTTTTTTTTTTTTATTAACACACCCAGCTCATACACTAATAATCACTGTCAGTGTTCAACTTGATCTCTTGTCAGCCTGCAACTTCTGCCAGAGGGCTCAGCAACACTATCATCACCTTTCGACAAATGCTCAGTGATTGCCGTGCCTTTAAACATGATTCTTGTGTTTCATTAACTTGCATTAAGTGCCCACGTCCCCTGACGCTTGAATGCTATATTACCAAAGAAGGTTCATATTTTATTTATCACAGTTTAATATTGTTTTTGAATATTTGCAGTGCCTTTAGGCCTGGCTTCAAGTCACGTTACGCTCTTTAATTTCTCTTCGGAATTGATTCTCTATTGCTAGGAGTGACGTTTGATTAAAAACATTTTCTTGCATAAAAATGTAAACGAATATGAAGTTATTCTCCATGCTGCAGCTGTTTGCTACAATATCCTTAGATTACTCCCATATTTGTTATTTAATGCACTCCTTAATTGAATTGTTTATTGTTTATGTTGCACAGTCTGAGTTAGATTGCACGCACCGTTTAAGAACATCTCACCTTAGTGACCGCTTATGCCGACGACATCCCGCAGCTCTAATTCCTTTGCTGGTTTTCATATACATACTGGTAATATACTAGCAACTGCATAATTACTGCACTCAACACAAGACACTCCACATGCATCTCTTTATCCGCTCACTCATGGAATAAATAGAACTAAAACACAAGAAATGCAGCAAAGAGCCTCTTTCAAGCAAATAGGCTGGGGGTGGGGTAGATAATTAATTCTGAGATTAATGTACTGTAGCAGTGGTGTGTTATTAAAACGCTATTTTTAAATTACAGCTCAGAAAGCACCCCCTTGGGATTAAGAGTGTTAGCCACTGATCTCTGCTTAAGTTATGGATGGAAGGGGAGGAGGGTGGGGTGGGGTGGGGTGGGGGGTTCTATTTTACATGCCCAGGTCCCATCTTATGGCTCATGCTGTGGGCTGACATGGAGAATCTTTTTGGTGTTTGCTCGCCTCAGTGACTCACTGAAAAGCCTTTAGTCCCTTTATCAATGGAGTTAGAACTTGTGCTTTTCAGTAAGTATTTAGAGTGTTTGATAGGCGAGGGCCACTGCTGGCTTACAAGTGGGATTTGATTAATGGATCTTGCTGTGTCTATTGTAAAACACTTGTTTGCAGAGCAGAGGAATGTTGGGAGGTTGTTGTATGATAGATGACAGGTATTGTGGTAATATGCCAGTTTAAAGGTACAAAAGTCAGAGCCAGACCTGCCCAGCTTTAAAGATGACACCAGTTCATCACAACCAGGGTCTTATATTTGTAGTTTTGGACATACTTTCTATCAGTAGCCAATTATGACATTGTACAAGTAATTGCTGAGATCCATTGTACAATGACGTCTAATGAAACTTTACCAGAGATTATAAACAAGCTAGTTAAGATGTATTATCTAAACCTCATTTATTTTTTTGAGGTTGAACCAAAAGTGGGTTCGTATGAAATGCCAGTACCATTGCACAGGGAAACTATGTGCTCCTTCTGCTAAAACAAGCATGGTAGGTTATAGTGAATTAAGAAGTTGGTCTGTAAACTGTTATGGATGTTCACAACATACAGTTTGGGTAATAAT
Source organism: Lates japonicus (assembly GCA_033238685.1). NCBI lineage: Eukaryota > Metazoa > Chordata > Actinopteri > Centropomidae > Lates > Lates japonicus. The sequence goes on along the minus strand of BRZM01000038.1, from coordinate 2,583,505 downwards.
TTTACCTTTCATTTTTGGGCTAACCTGGACTTTGTTTGAGGCGATATTATCTGATTTTGGTTGCTTGGGGGCCAGCACTGATGCTAAAAACACAAAACTGACTTACTGGTTTAGTACAAGCGTTAGCAAACAATTGTCTTATCCAGCAGACATGAAGAGAGAGAATTAATTTTGGGTTGTGACACACATAAGTCACATTTTCAGTCATCCTCTAGCTCTATTTTGGTCCTCATCAACTCCTGAAGGACATATGTGGCTCTTCAGCTGCTTAAAGAGGCCCAGTGTGGTTTCTTGCTGGGAGTGGGTGGTAGTGGTCACTTGCCAAGATCTTCAGCCATTGTGTCAGCAGCGCCACTTCTTCAGGGCAGCCTGGATGCTACAGTGAGTTGTTCTTTGTAATGTGACAGGCCAGTTGAGCTGGGGCTACCTGGTTAGCATGCTAACTTCAGGAGAAGAAAAGAAGTGACAGAACCAGAAGCAAAACAAGAGTTAACATTGACATTGCTTTCCACCACTGGAGACAGTTCTTGGTGAGTAAAGGAATGAAGATTGATGCTGAACTCGCAGAATTTCTTCTAGACAGGTTAGTAAAAAGCCGTTAATGCTAACGTTGATTATGTAGTAATAACAAAAATTACAAATTGTTCCTTTAACAAGCCACTATGCTCACCAGCTAGTCATTTACTTGATCTGCTGTTTGGTGCTGGGCAGGAAGAATACAAGTTTGTCTGTTTCTTTGTTTAAAACATCTGTCTGGTATGGCTGGAAACCTGGTTGATGAGAATGGTGAGAGAGAACCGAAATAGTAAATTTATGGATAATAAATCCAAAACAATGAACTGAAAGATGCTAAAATAATTCATAGAGCTGAAGACAACAGCAGAGAAATGATAATTATGTGGGTTTGTCACTTGGTTAAAAAAATTACAGTTGGTATGATGGCTAAAATTATGAAGATTAACCCTAATAAACTTTAACAAAGTACAGGTGAAAGCACCAACCAAGTGTTTTCATCACACCTCTCACATGTTCTCATCACTTGATGATAAAGGGCTAACAGCACTTTAATTTCTAACAAATATGTCAAAAAAGGCTGTGTGGTGGGGCCATGTGCATGAGATGACCACAACATGACAGAGAGAGTAATAGTGTCTGTGTGTGTGTTTGTCGAGCCTCATGTTTGTGTGTGTGTGTTATGTTCTGTTTTTAACATTGGCAATGAGTGCTTTGCACCTGTGGCTGCTGGCAGACCATCCCGTGTGTTGCAGCTCCGGAGGGACCTTGAAGCCCATCGCAGCGGGAGAGAGGAGTCTGTCCTGCTAACCGTAATTAGCACAGGCCTGTTGATTCACTGATAATGAGAGGGAGTTCATTAGCGCCACGCTAATTGCTGCCTACTTCACCACCACCACCACCACAGCCATGCCAGCCCCCAAAACCCCCTGCACTCCAAAAAAGTTTTCCCGTCTGTCACATTTGAGATGAAAATAAGCATAAAAATCTGTAACTTTTCAGGAGATTGGAGTGGAAGCAGATGGAAGATTGTGTGGAGGGGGAGAAAAACAGAGGAAAGGGGTTGTGAAATTTCACTGTGATGAGCAGCAGAAGCTTTCTGCAGAGGGGCAGATGCGTGTAGGTAGGACAGTTTTGTCCAAGGACATGATGCGGGTTCAAAAGCTAATTGCCAGAACAAGCAAACAAGGAAAAAAAAGAAAAACAGCGTGCCTGCTGATTCAGCTTAAAGACAACCTCACCTGCACCTGTGTTATATAACCACTGTGTCACAGGCATATTTATACTTTAGTCCAGTCTTCCAAAGAGTTTTACTTTCTAACTACAACTATCAGAACAAAAAACTGCATATATTTACTGAGAATTACATGCACAGACAAGACAAAAAAAAAAAAAAAAAAAAAAAATCCACACAGGAACAAATGTACAAAGTAAAGAGTAAAGAAAATAGCCACCATAGAAAATGAATTTAGATTTAGGTATAGATAAATTAAGTTATGTGCCTCAGATGCTGCAATCTAAATGTCAATAGAAATTCATTTATGTAATAACATGAAATACTGCATGTTAAAATGTTGAAGGGATGTTATCAGAGAAACGGTCATTGAAATTTCAAATGCGAACGTTTAAATTCGAACTGGAATTTTGAGTAATTGTTTAACGAACATACAGTTCTACTGAAACATGCGAATGAAAAACTGTCACGAACACACACACATACTCCGTACTTACCACCTATGGCCATTGTTCTCCTGTCTGTGTTTGCAGATTTGTGCTAATTGCTCCTCAAAGCTGAATGATGTGTCATTAAATTATGCTGGTCCACATGAATGTTCCCCGAGTTAAACTAAGAGCAGATACCTCTGTGTGTCTCTACATGTATGTTTATATCTGCAACATCCTGAACAGAATCAAGCATAACAAAAGAGCTTCTTTAGATATGTCTGTTATATCTGTATGTATTTTTTATTTATTTATTTATTTTTGATCACCATATCATCGTCAAATAAACTGAAATACCTTGATTATTGTCAAAAATTACACTTGGTTGAGAAAGCTTTGGGTTTTTTTTTCATCTTTCCTTGGGTCTAATATTTGCATCTGATATTGCCAGAAGCTCTATATGTGTGGCCCCAGCTGAGCTGGCAAACATCTGTTTTGTGCCATAAACCAATCTCCTTTTGTGCATTAAAGTAATAAAACAGATTTCCCACAAAAGCTGTTGGCACACAGTGTAAAACATTGTGTCAATTAAGGCCAACAGATTCTGCCAGTCTCCCTGATAATAGTTTTGTTTTAAAGCTACTCTAACTTTTATATCATATTAAAAATGGATCAAATCACTCTGTACTGTGCAAAACGGGTCATAGTCATGAACTTTTAAAAACACTTTTAAAAACTCATTACATGCAACCAGTCCAGCACCAAATGACAGACAGACAAAGTTAGTGACGAGTTGTTGAAAATCATGGAGTTTTTAGCAGATAAAGACAAATATTTCTTTCAGTAGTTGGTGGAGACCAAAACAGAGGTGAAAGCAGAGCAGATGTTGGAAACATGACTCCAGACTTAATGCTAATGTTGCTGTGTGGCTGGTGGATACATAAAAATGAAGTACTGTATATAGAACTTATACAGAGGGGGTAACATGTTTTTTGTGTGTATCTTTTCAACATATCTAAGTTTTGAGTAATTTGGACAAATCACCACTCGGATGCCTTGTAAAGAAAAGATGGATACATTTCTTTGAAAACTTTCCTCCTAATTGTTGTGAAGCTTTAATCACTGATGCAGTCTGCAGCTCATGGTCCCCAGAGAACACTTCATGTTCAACCTGGGGAAATGGTGGAATGGATGGCTGGATGGATGGAGGATGGAGGGATGACTAACCGGTCCGAAAGTGCCACAGTAATATCCGTCAGTGTTGTGTATTTCTACATAACAAGTGTCCATCCACGAGGCAATCTCACCTCAAGAGAGTGATCTGTCTCTCCTTTCCCCTTGCTAAGAGGCTGAGGCTTTATCAGCGAGGCCATGATGAATTCTCAGCAGACACCCACTCCGTATGGGCCCTGAGTGAGCATGCATTTAAATGAACCCTCTCTTCCTCTGCCTCGTACTACACAAGGATTTCTAAACTCTCTCTCTTGTCAAGCACTACATCAAACACAATAACAACAGCCATCCTAGCCCTCCTTCATCCCCTCCCCTCCCTGTTCTACCTCTTTCTTTAAGTCATTTTCTTTTCCCGACATTTTTCTTTCTTGGTCCACATCACCAAAGACGCCTTTCATCTGCTTTTCATGATGGACTCATCTACATTTTCTAAAAAGCACTTTACGTCATATCCAAGTTTGTTGCTGCTCTCAATCAAACCACAAAGAATCATAAGCCATCATTCTTAACCACCTTGTCTCGTCTTTTTTTTCTACTCTCCTGGTTTTGAACTGGAAGGTGAGAGGCAGCATTCTGGTGATCAGAGCATCAAAGCTGCCAGTCACTCCCCAGACTGGTGCATTATTGTCAGGGTGAAATAGAGCGCTATGAGGCCCCCTTCCTCCGTGTCCACTGCCGTAAAAAGATTGATTAGAAACTGGATCCCTTACGGTACAGAAGTAATCACATTTCTGTAATTTTCTACCAAGTAATGCATTACAGCCCAGCATTGTTCATTAGCTAAGTAGGGTAAGCTCGTACACAAAGTTTGGAGAAAATCAAGGGGAATGGTTCCTATGTTCTTCTTACTCCATGTCCATTGATTCAACATAGGATGGGTATTGGTAGCTCCTACCTCCAGCCACTGGAATGGCAAAGTAGAGATGCTCATACCGTGTATGGCTGCAAGATCTTCGCCGCTCATTCTGTAATAGATTAGCTGGTTCGCCAAAGGAACATTATTTTCCTCCTATTAGAGTTTATGACTTTCGGCCTGCATCATTAGAGATACCAGTTTATTTCCGCCAGCAATGGTTACACCTGCGCCGATCGGTGAACCAGTAGCGTAAAATAAATGTAGACATTGGGCTGACCATCGATGGCTAAGTGCTGGATCAGTCGGTTCGCGCGCCAGGGCTGATTCAGATGGTAACACCGCAGTTTGGATGTTGAAATCCGATTCGTGGTGCTTCCTGAAGCGTTGCGATGACTGGCTGGCCACTGTGCGGTCTGGCCAGCTTTTAAAGCCCTGAAACGTGGTATCAAATCCAGGAACATTCGATGTACGCTAAAAGTGGATAGACTATCGCGCATTAAGGTTCGTACTGTGTTGTGACCTGTTGGTTAATCTGGCATTGGGGTTTGCCTCCTGATTATCACCGCCTCATCAGGTCTGACCAGCGGATCATGGTTTTGATCATTGATAGAACAGGCAGCAGCCGGTCATCCGGCGCTCTGGCTATCGGCATCAGGTTGCAACACGCATCCGCGCCAGCACAGGCCATGCGCAAAACAATGGCTGGGAACACCGTGGCCAGATCAATATTTCTGCACTTTCAATTAACCAGACAACCGCTGTCATTGCTTGTTCTTCTCCAGATGTGGTGGATCTTCAAGAGGCGCCTGGGGATTTGTTTACCATTTAACTGCACTCAGACTTCGGCCTGCATTGCTGCTTTCTCGGGAGTGGGCAGTGGCCATAATCAGCCTCCGTCTGTGAGATCTATCGAGATTGAAAAGAAAAATCTTGGGACAGCCTGTCAAGCAGTACTGTACAGTGCCACCAGTGGTCAAAATCTCTGCAGTGCCTTTAACATAATGGGATTACTGTGGGGTTCGCGCCACCAGATGAAAATGTTGTCCCTCGCGGAATAGGGGTTGTGTCGCGGTCTTTGGGTGTTCCTACCATAAGAAGGCACCATTGAGCTATTCTTCTGGATCACCAGAAGGTTTTATATGATGTTTCAACTGTACTGATCAGTCTATTTACTATGTGGTGGCTAGTATGTTTTATTTTTGTTAAATTAACCTGGTGCTTGAAACAAGCTGAGAATTACAAATCTAAGGACCAGCTCTGCTGTGGAATCTCTCTGTTTAACATTGCACTCAAGTCAATTCAGAATGCTGTTTACAGTTTTGCTGTTTCGGCTCCGGCTCTAATGGCTCAAGGGACATGGTAGTGATTCCTCAGTCCTCATACTAATGGCTTCGCTGGAAACAGGCCAGACGGTATTCATCAATCGGCCTCAACACGGTCTCATCGCGGTACCAAGCCTCTGGAGGTCTCTTGGAGAGCTCCCATGCCAGCAATTCTCTGTGATTTCCTCTCCAAGGGAAAACTAGCCAGTCATTTCTCATGAGCAACGGCCTCCGACCAAGCTGTGCGTTCCAGTTTCAACATTTGGAATATTTCGATAACAATACCTTTCAGCGGGCAACCGAGAATTCTCATAGTTTCAAACCAAAACCGTCGCGTACCAGCAAACGCCGCATCGAGATCTAGATACCAAAAGCAATACCGTGAGATGAAAAAAAAAAATAAACCAACAAATATTGCGATCCAACATCAGCACTGATGAGAATAATATGCGCCAAAATATGAATTGAACCAGGCTGGTTTGAAGGAGCTGCATGACCAGGTTCAGGAAATAGAAAACACTACGACATTGGGCTGCCGTGGAGATCAGGCGCAGACATCTGAGTACTGTTCCATGTTTAACTAAGAATTTCAGGAAAATAACTTTAAACACAATCGGCCGCACAGATGCGCTGCTAAACGTTAACATCACCCATACCATCGATTTTCCAGCAATTTGCTGGTCTGCACAAGACTGGTTTTTCTTCATATGTTTCTTAAAGTAAATCTGCATTGTCTGTCGCTATTGAAATACCGGAGAGAAAGATCAATATAATGGGTTTGAACTTACATTAAAATCAAAAACTCCCCACAACCAGTGCCGAGGCGACATTTAAGTCATCGTGCATATCCGCGTGTTTCAGGGATAAACAGATTCCTAGCCTCTTCCCTGCCAGGGCGAACCCTGTCTGGAATCTGAGGAAAAGATGCCTTGGGTCCTCTCAATTGGCTCAAGCCGATCAGATACCGGGCATCTCATTTATAGAGGAGAAAGAAGATGGGCGTGATTGTGTGTGTGTCACCATGGTAGCGGTAGTAATAGTGTGGGAGGTCAGGGGGGGCAGGAGGATGGGAGTCAGGGAGAAGATGTGTGTATGCCATGTAGGTAAGGTAGTAGTATTGCAGGAGTGGGAGGTGAGTGGGAGAAGAGTGAAAACAGATTCTGATAGTTTCCCCAGCCTCAAGCACAGTCTGAGATATGGATCAGCTGCCTGGGAGAAGGAATTGCAACTGAGTTTCTTGGCTCTCTGTTTGACACTACTTCCTGTTAGAAGGAGGAAGGAGAAGGAGAAGAAGCCGAGGAGAGAGGGAGGTATCTCTTCTTGTCAGGAACAGTCAGGATGGGAGATGTTCAGGACAAATTCTTTCACAGTTCAGATGAACTGAATCCAATTTCCTGTATGTTTCACCAAAGCGTTGTGGTTCCGCCGTTCTCGACCCTCACCGCCCTAGATACACAGAGCCTGAGCGATAGAAGGCTGATTCCTGTACTGCTGAGGCTGACCTGATGGCATTCACCTCTTATGCGGTGTCAGATTTAGTAATCGCTCGGTACTGGCTCGCGCTGATTAGAATGGTTATGGGGTGGATGCCAGAACGCAATAAGCATTTACGACTGCGCCACCGACGCAACTTTACCGCGCATACCAAACACTCGGGTAACAAAACAGCACCACACCGGTGTTGCCCAGCATGTCTGCGCTTTCGGCGTGCATGCTGGAAACATGTGGCCTGGCCAGATGCCGCATGCGCGCAGGCGTTACATACACCACAGACGCCACCCGCCGCCCTCATGCATTTTACCTTCGCGCCTACGGAACTGGGCTCTGCCGAAGAAGAAATCTCAGCGGGGTACTGGAATTCGTAAGCAATCACCTCGGGTGCAACAATCACCACGGGAAAGCCCCAGGTGCCTTTGTTGAACTTAAGCGCCCTCTAAAGAGACTAATTATCTGCTGTTAGTACACTTGATTGTCAGGCAGAATAGCCTCCCTGCTCAGACTCGAGATCACTAGCATGAGGACCCTCACTGCGGCTCACAGTGGAGTGATATATTGCACCACTGACAAGGTATGCATATTATATGCTGTGTTGGAATTTCACTAGAATTTTCACAATAGAGTGTTGTGGTTTCCTGTTTTGTACGGAAAGGAAATTATTAGTATCACCCCGATCATTAAAAAAACCAAAATGTAATGGCTTTGAATTGCATACAACATATTTTCCAAAACAACTACCAGGTGTAAGACATGAAATTTGGGCAAAAAGTTTGAACGAAAAACACAGAATAATGCTGACTTCACAGCAATTATACTCATGGATCATAAAAATGAAATGCAGAAAACAGAAGAAGATATTAAAAACTGTTTCCCTCCTCTGCTCTCAAGGGCTAGGTGGCACTGTTGGGCATGCTTTCAGACACATGCATACATATCCTCCTCTGAGCTCATGAACAGATAATTGGACAGTTTTATGGAGGATATGAACTCTGAAGGGGAACTTAAGCCATCTAATCATTGGCATTCAGCGTATGCTATTCATATGCATAAATACAAATAAAACACATTCTCTGCCTGCACAAAGACGGCCTTTGCTGAAAAGGAAGTCGTACTACAAAACACCCATATTCCTCTGAAATTGAACTAAAGATTATAGGAAGTAAAAGACCTCAGGTAGAATACTCTCTAAATATATTTTTCTCCTCCACAGTGTGTCTGAGTCGGTGATTAATCAGTATAATATATGATTCATAAAGACGCACATTCTCTGTTTATTTTTTTGCACTTGAACAATAGAAGTGCAACAATGCTTCACTCTGATGGCAGCCCATGTGTGTGTGTGTCTGTGCAAGTTAGTGTGTGTGTGTGTGTGTGTGTGTGTTTTCGAGCAGCAGTACAGAATTCATAAAAAGGGTAAGTTTTTCAAAGCATTTACATCTCGAGTGTTTCATGACCATGACAATGATTAAATGAAAATGTTGCGGGATCTTATATGTATTTCACATATTTCAAGTACGTGGACTGGGCACTAGTAGGACAAGGTGCATCAGTTGCAGCAAAACACAAAGGAGGTGTTTTCCTTTTTCAGTGTTCAAGATGTATTAAACAAATCCATTTTTTAAATCTGGTGTTTATGTGTTTACATCATTTCAACTCGTGTCACCTTTCAGCAGAGACTTCCTGCCCGTTTCCCCTCGCGCTGTAGCCACTAATGTAACCAGCCCCATATAATATGCAGATAATGGTGCATCAGCGTGTCTTCTCCATGTCGCCCTCGCTGCATTACAGTGGATCACACGACACGGCCTTGCCCTGCAGGAATACAAGCCCCTTGTAATTGAAATGAATAAGAGAGGGAGGAACATGCCTACTGAGAGCCCAAACTTCTTGCTCTCCCGTCAGTATATTCAGTGGGGATCCAGCCTTTAGCTGGCACCGCCAGTCTCAGCAGCTCTGTCATGGGGGCTGAGGCTCGTCTGCGTGGCTGATCGGAAGTGGCACGGTCGAGGAGAGGAGCTCTCAGCGTGGGGTGCAGGAATGGGGACAGTCCCCTACGGTCTCCTGCTCCCTCTCCCCCTCTTTTCTCTCTCTTTCTCCCTCTCTCTCGTGTGCAAATGCATATGCATCTCTTATGATCTTTCGGTCTTCTTCTTTTCCCTCGCTATGATCTCCGTCTTCCTGTTTCCCTCCCACTCTCTAGGTCCCTCTCTCCTTTTTTCCCTCACTCTCTCCTTCCCCACGGCCCATCCTTTCTTCATCTTAATCCCTCATCCTCCTAGAGTTTTCTAGTCTCTGTGTCTTTTTCTTTTCTTTTTTTTTTGTTGAGAGGTGAGTTTCTTATTGATGAGGAAAGAAAAAGTAGTCCTGTTGTGGGTATTGCAGCACCTGTTAAACTTACTGTACTTTGTAGAAAGAGTAATTCACATCCTTTATACCCTATGCTTATTTTGGACACACAAGCACACACACTTCTTATTCTGTCTTCAACTTTTTTTTCTTTTTTTTTGCCTGTGCTTGCTGAAGTTTTAATATTTCACTGTGACATTTTTTCCGTTTCACCCGGGATGCGCTGTTAACTCATTTGCTTGAGGTTTCTGCAAAGCAAAATAGACGCACATATAGTAGTTCATGCACCCATGGTGCACACTTTTGCTCCCCGCCTCTTCCCCACACCCGCCTCTTGCCTCCTTACACTTCACCCATCTGTGGGGGCAATTACGTGCCCCCCTCTCATCCCAGCGCAGCCACACACACTCAGCAAAACCACATTCATCCCTCAGTGCACCTGCATCCCTCATGTTTCTAACAGTCCCACAATGCCCTCCGTCTACCGGCCTACAACGCCCCGGGTTCCTGTGAGAGCAGATCATTGTCATCTTTCTCTTGTCTCTTTCTTTCTGCTCCCCACTTTGGTGACATACACATTATTTATTTTATGACTGAGGACTCAATTTAAATCCCCTTTCTCCATCAGTCACACGCCACACAATGGCTTTCTCCTTATCTACTGGAGTGTCCTTTTTACAACACATCAGGGCACCGTAACACACCAATAAATTCTACTGTTTCCGTATTCTTACCTACTGAAACCTGCGGTTTAAATTCATCCAGACGGGGAAAGTGGCTGTGAATTTTTTTTTTTACAGTTTGCTCCTCCGTATGTCTGTGTGACAGTTATAAACAAGTAGCTCCTCCCTAACTTTCATTCTTTTTTTTTCACGCTTTGTAAGTTTTGTAAGGATTCCTGCAGGAGAGAATAAACAAGCTGATTATTTTTTCTTGTTATTCAGGAGCTTACTTGGTAACTTTGCACGCGCAGAGGACAAGCGTGTACACGAGTCGGGGTGACATTGCTGACCATGTCCAGCGGCCCAATTACCTCTTTCCAAATATGGCGTACAAAAGCGGGGCCAGTGTATCTGTACACATGGTGTCTGTTACTCCCCAATTATTCCTGCATAAGCAGATTGTGTGGAACATCAAACTGGGGATGTGATGGCTCGTGTGCGGGCTGCCTCCAGCAGAGTGCTCTTTCTTTCCTATCATTTGATCTCGTATTGTAATCCCAGGTGCTTTGAATAATTTATAGGATACAGCTTCTCGTTAAACAATAATTTATATGTGTCTATGAGAATTGATTCCACAGGAATGCACATCTAAATAATGAGAGAAACTGCTGCATTTCATCTATAAGGGGAAGCAGAGAGATAATAATAGCAAAACAAAGGCATTTCAACAACAACAACACTAGCAGCAGCAGCAGCAACAACAACAATAATAATCATGTTAATAATAATAGTAATAATAACATTAATAATGATAATGACAATAAGGGGATTTTATTCGCTATTGGTACAAATGAAATAAGTTAAGCTGACTTCCTGTAATGCGGCTGTAAAGTCCTGTAACGTCGCATTGTTATGAATTCTGAGGAAAATGACATAAAAATTTATGCTGCCACTTTCAAAAATCCAAACATCTCATGTGAATTTGGACATAAAATTGGTGTCCGCATTTGCGCTTTGAGGCTCACTGTGTCATTTCAGCCTCCTTTCACTTTCAAGCCAATATACTGCATTTTCCTATTCACATCCACTTATCAATTCACAGGAGAGGGCCATACTCATGCATGATAAATTTATTGTTAATGCAAAAGGCTTGTACCGCCCAGTGCTGATGCCCTAAGAGATATGATGCAACTGATTCCTTCTGAGGCGGAACAATCAAAATGTTCATCAGAGGAGAAGATGTGAAAGGGTGGGGATGTGTGTGTGGATGAACTGGAACCCAGGTCGTACAGTTCACATAATGTGTTGTCAGACTGTAAAACACCTCATGAAATGCTTCAACACCTTAAATGGCTCCTTGCATTTATTTATTCTTATAAATAAGTTTTTGAATGTCTAGCACTAAAAGATAATTATACTTGGACAGACAAGTACACACACAGAATTAGCTTTCAAAAAGAGGCATTTAAGCCTCTTAAACTGTCACCTGACAACACAGTTCTCACATGCTCTCAGGATTTGATACTGACTGAAATCTGACAAAGAAAAAAAAAACACTTCCTGTGCAGTTTACATTATGGTTTAAACAGCACTGTGGCATGCATAACAATGAATAAGAAAATGCAGTGTTGGTTAAGGTGCAACATTGTGAAGAAAGTTTTATTGGGACCTCTGCAAAGGAGGAAGTTTGCTCGCTTTTTACAGGAAGTGCCGGAGACCAATTATCCAGAAGTGTGACGCTGTCAGAAGTCTCCAGGTTTTGTCAAGTCTTCTGACACCCTGCCAGTGTTGTTCTCTGGGAAATGGAACTGTTGAGATTTTTTTTTCTCCCCAAACGGGCTGGAAAAAAAAAAAAGACTGCATTTGTGAGTAGCCTAAGGGTCTGGATTTAACTTCTCATGGTCGATACATTTTTAATTATCATTTTTTTTCTCAGGATATGTGATAAGCATTTTGTGTTTGTTTGGACTCATCCTCCCTTTTTTCAGAAATTTTACAGTGTCTTGAATTGAAATAACTGACATTAAAACGTGTAAACGTCCCTCATTAGCGACAAGATTCGAGATGTCGTCGCTATCACATGGAAATCAGAAAAATAAGATGATAAAACGTAGATTAGCATTTTAGAACTGCCTGCATCTAGTGCATCATTCTGCTTCAAAGAAGAAAAAGATAAATGATGATGCCATTAAAAGTGAACTAATTAAGGAATGCTTCTTTTAAAAACTCATTAACTGCACCCTCATTTACATAATGATGCATATTAATTAAGTTTTAATGAATCTGAGCTTCCATCAAGTCTCCTCTCCTTGGCAGTGGAGCCATCTCTACAAATGAATAAACACTTCTCTTAAGTATATTTCTCCCTGCAAATGGGAAATGGGTTTTAAACAATAGCAACAAACAAACAAAAGCCTTCAATCTCTGCTCAATAGAAATGCACATAATTCAAGGTCAAACTTCAACAGAAAAATCTACATACACTCCAACTGGTTGAAACAAATATATATATTTTAAAAAGCTCTTAATTGTAATTCTTTCCTATGTAACATATTTATTGAGTGAAACATTTCAACAGCTATTTCTTGAGTTTTTTTTTTCTTTTTTTTTTTTTTTTGGAGAAAATCATTAATTCCACACTGTGTCTTTATACAGGGAAAGAGTACAGTGACAGGCTATGGGTTGCTTCTAATGAGATGCATTTTAAATTAGAGCGCACCTCTCACATTGCCAGCTGGTGCCTGCTCAGGTGCTTCTGTGTTGTGAATGACGGAATGCATACACACACAGACTTGCGCACTTACACACACACACACACACACATCATCATCATCATCATCCTCTGTCCCCACCATAACACATAAACCCCTCCAACAAAAAGAGATTTCCTCAGGCTGGTGACTGGCTGTGGGGTCTGAGTGACTGGTGTTAATCCAAAGCTTTTACCACACTTTAATTATGTCATGCCTCATAGTGAAATAAAAATCATTACAGTCCTGAAAGCCAAGTTTTCCTTACCAAAATGAGATGAGCGCAAGTTTTCTTTAGAGGAGGAAAGAGCCAAATCTCTTGGGGGGGAATAGGATTTTAAGATGAGTTTAGTTCTTGGTTTGTTTGGACCATTTCTGGCTTTGAAAAGGACTCTGCAAGTCAGTTGCTATATCTCATAACTGTGTTGCAAGACAGTGCTTCTCAGAAATAAAAACCCACTATAGCCAAGTAGAAACGAAAGTTGTCATACTGTAAGTTTCAGTTTTACTTTGAATTTTTTTTTAAATTAGTGAATTTTACCACAAGTTTGGCAGGAATAATAACCACTGGAAAAGACAGAAGTGTGGTGTCTGTGCTCCAGATGAACACTGCCTCATTGGTTTGTTTGTTTGCCTGCCCTTGCGTCTCCCCAGCTGCTATGTGGCAGGCAGGTAAGCGGGAAGGAGGATGGGCAGGCGGGCAAATGCAGGCATGCTCGGAGCCAGACGAGCTCGGAGGGGTTAAAGGTCATAACGATCAGATGATTGGAACTACAGAGGGAAAGTGTGTAGCCATGTAGGGAAAATGGGGGAAGCAGATGCCCGTTAATTAGGGGAAATGTGACGGACAAGATTTGATCAGCGAGGGGTACGGCTGCCTCCTGCAGCACGGCAGCTGTTGCGAGGGGGGATGCTGGTGGGGCTGGTGCGTGTGTGTGTGTGTGTTCCTGTCCCCACAGGGCACCGCCACACTTCACAGACATGCCAGGAACCGTCCGCAGGCCAATGCAGTGCCCTACGGAGAGAGACTATTTACAGCACAATACAATTCAACTCATTAAACTCTCAGATGAAGTTGTATTTGTCAGTGTTGACTCTGAGTGGAAAACTTGATTTGTTTCTGTGAATTTTCTACATCCGTAGTTTTGTTTTTTAAAGTTTTGGATGGAAATATTTTCAGTGTACATGCACTTAGCTGGAAGGCAGAAAAAAAAACCCAAGAAGGATCAATTTAGACAATGAGTAGCATAGTTTCAGTCTGTATTTAAACTTTTTTAAAAAACATTTATGACTGTGTAGTCTTAAAAAAATGAAAAGAGTGACTTTTATTTTGATGTCAGACCTTCCTGCACCCAATTTCAAGATATTTTCTTGCAGCCTAAAATTATGCACATGAACATTTATCATGTTAGACAACTGCTTAGTGTGAGGAGTGTATTATTCAATCTACCACACAGGTGCATTGGAAGTTGAAGTCATAGTCAGACCTTGGTAACAAAACTTCTAAAAATACTTCACCTATCTATACCAAGCGATCAAATCTTTACTTTGTCGTTCTGAGTCACACTTTGATAACCACTGACCGAGACATTTGCCGGCAGCCCTTCCACTGACGGCATCTTTTGTCATTCTATTTCTGAAAACATGAATATCCCACGCTATCTGTCACTTTTTGTCCTTTTAGTTGCGAAAACAGTGGAGTTTCACTTGGTTGAGTAACTTCCCCACCAATGACTCTCTGTCTGTCTTTCAGTGTGTCTGCCTCCTTGACAGCACATGTGTCTCTGACTTGCCTGTTTTGTCTAAGAGTGTTTCTATCTATGGTCGTGTCAGGTGTTCATGCTATTTGCCCCTATTCTAACACACTTGTCGTGCACATGCAATTAGCATGCCGTGAGACAGACTCACATGATGTTTGACAACGCTGACAGACTTTACTAATACACACACACTCCACTAGATTATGATTCTTGAAAATCTTCGCTGTAGTTATAACACAGAGAAGTATGACTGACTTAGACTGTGTGTTTTTTTTTGTTTTTTTTTTGAAAATGGCACAAGTGAGAGACACATCGTTACTTGAGAATGAAAATTCTGAAAATTTTGAGCAAGTTCCAAACTTGCCTCTTTCAAAATTGTCTGATTATCAAGTCACTGTGGTCCAATACTGTAATTATTACTGGAACTGAGGTGTAGCTTTTTAATCACATTAACCGCAAGATCAACCTGAGATAAACCTTGTGAGGCAGATAATATCACACTTACACCTTTCAAAACTCAAAATAAAACTCTGAAAATGCTGCACACACAGAAAAAAATGACATTTGAAAGTATTCAAATCACCAAAAAAGGGGACATTTCCAACAAATCTAACATGTTATTTTAATAAAAGTGTATATGATATGTTTTTGTGTGCAGTATGTGAGAAGAAGTACCACTATGTTTATACAAGTTTTAAAAAAATCCTCATTTGCTTCAATACCTAGACTCTTTTTGATACACTTTAGATGTTTTATGTTAAATTTATCATTTCATTGTTACACACAGCAGAATATGGCATGCATAAAGAAATACTGCTGCCAAGAAGAACACCTTCCCCCCGCCTCCCCCCCCACACCCACATCACCCACAACCACCACCTATTAAAACTTATCTTTCTTTAATCAATTGTTAAATGTCATAGACAATCATCATTTAACACTGTCTTCCTGTGTGATTCTTTTTAATCTGGCTGTAAATAGGGCAGCCCTGTCTATCACTTCAGTTTCTGCCATACACCAGAGACTTAAGGTGTTTCAACAATAGCTCGCGAAAAAAAAAACAAAGAAGCACTTTTTTTTTCTTTCCCTCCTCATCTCAAATCCCCGCAGAGAACACCAAAGGTATGAAAAGTGAAGAAAGGAGGAAATAAATCCAGGCGATGATGAATAATTTGAATGTAGAAATGAAGCTGTTTCAGGAGTGAGTGAGATACCGCACAAGGAGCAGCCATGGGGAGCGTACAATTAGGTCACCCAAAATAAAACGCTATCCTTCAGAAAGTCTTTCTTGGAGTTGTCAAATTCAATATATTTCACTGCCAACAGAATTCTTGATTTGGCTGTGAAGTGAGAGGGCGCAAGAAAAAGAGTGAAGGCCTATTTGAGAGAGACAGCTCAGGACCACGTCATAATTTATGTAAAAATGGGGACTTTTCATTTAAAGTCAGACTATCCCCTCAGGAGGGGGACAACAGGCATGGCCATATTGTCTAGCATATGTTGAGAGGCATGATGTGTCTGCAATAATACCTGGTATACTTTGAGTTTATGAAAGCATACAGGGGCATTGTTTGCTCCCAGTGGCTATATATTAGATTTAATGACACTCAAAAAGAGCCCTAGCCATGGAGCATGCATGTGGCCGCCGTGCCACCTCATGTACCTGAGTGCAGTAACAAAACTTTGGGGCGGTGGAAAGTTTACAAAGCATCAATGCGGTGACAAAAGTCAACAAACAGCCCCAGCCAGCCACCATCTCTCCCTCTCTTTCTCTCTCTCTCTCTCTCTCTCTCTCTCTCTCTCTCCCCCCCCCCCACGACACCCAACAGGAAGGCAAGGCTCCTCCGGAGAGCGCGATACGGCAGGTGACAGATATGTCACACCACCTAAAACCCTGTGGCACAATTATACCTCTGTCGCTCTGAAGGGAGAGGGGAGGGAGGGAGGAGGTTGGGGGGTGGGGTGGGGAAGTGGCGGGGGGGTGGGGGTGGGAGGGAGATGGTGGGTACAGAGCAAGAGTGAGTGAGTGAGAGGAGAAGTGGAGGGTGTGTGGCGGGGTTGGTGGTGCTGGTGGATGCTTTACTCCTAGCTTATTCAAAGAGACAGCCCAAGGGATGCCTCTCGCTCTTCTAACAAAGCACTCCTTTTTTTTTTCCTTTTTTTTTTTTTTTTTCCTTGAGTATTGCTGGGTGCGTTCCAGTCAAATCCTCTGGGCCCCAGTCTTCCCCCTCAACCATTTGAGGATGCCTCAGAAACTTTTTCTCGCAGACACTGGGCCTGTTTCAGTGCTGATGTTTCAAATGAATAATCCAATGCTGCTGCGGCCATGCAGAGGGTTACTTGGGGAGTGAGGATAGATGGCGGTTTAATGTCAGACTTACAGCTGAGGGAGTGTCACTTAATTCATTGTAGTGAACGGCACAGTGGTGACAGCCACAGTATTTAGCTAAAGGCCTAATCCTACAGGTGGCTTGGCTACTATGGATGGTCCGGCCCAGGTCATAAATGTCCTTGAGAGTTTTCAAATAAGGTTTGTGAACCTGTGTAATCTGACTACTCTTGTCCAGTTGCACTTGTTTTTGTGCCGCTTGTGACCCTCAACGCTTAACATAGTGAGTACAGTATTAGTACAGATAAAACCCATGCAGTATTGTTGAAGCGATGTTCATATACATACATTTTGTCATTGTGTGAATTTATCACATAGACAACAATGCCGCTTTTACACCTTCTCATGAAAAAATGGCCTTATACAGTGAGAAAATCTGTCACATCCCAATTATACCGAAGTCTTGTTAATGGATGGTTTAAAATGCACTTATTGTAGTAGTTTGTCATGTGTTTGTGTAGAAACCAAGCATTTACTATTTGTAGTAACAACTATACTTGGGACAATGGCTTGAAACAGTGAAACTGTCTCATTCTCTGTCTCTCGGCTGCAAAAATTCAATGATGTTCCTTCCAATACAAAATGAGTGTTTTTGGTAAATCTATGGAACAACTGCTGAGTTTTACGTGATTTGAATTATTCAAATGAACGCTGACTGATCTTTTGTTGCCTCTCTCTCTTCCTGTCACTTCAAAGCTATTAGCTCAAGAGGGGTGTGTTTCATATTTTGGGTGAATTTGGGTATTGATTTTATACTGGATGGGATTTATTAACCATTATTATATTGACTCATTTCATTTTGTTCCCTACAGAAAGTTCAAGTCACATATTTTTGAACAAACTCCTGTGTTTTTCTTATTAGCTTTTATTATAGATTTATGGCGATGCTTCAGGTAAAATAGGATTTCCAGTCACTGCTTACCGAGATGTAATTGGCTATCTGGAGAGAGGTATCGGTGTGGGGCCAACTTTGGGATGGAGCCAGAAATGACTGCCTGAGTGCGCCTGCTCTAACTGTAGGTAGTTATTCTACAACAGAACCCTGCCTCGTGATAATATGCCATTACCTCCCGAGTGATGGTTAGCGAATGTGAAGCTACTAAAATGGGGATCAAAAATAATGACATGTCGACCCATGATGGAAAGATTAAAATGAGATGGATTGTTTTTTGTACAGAAAGAAGCCCAGGATGTTGAACAAGTGGAATTCGCAGATTCAAAGGGACAACTTGCTCCTCTGTGTGGAGGAAGGCGCTAAACAAACCAAGTAATAGTGGTGGCAGACTTCCCAATAATTGCTTTCTTCTAGTATTCAGTTTCAATCTCCATTTGTTGATGTGGGAATTGCATACTCACAGCCCCCGCTCCCTTTGATGGTAGTTTCTGGGGACCAAATAAATTCCACTTGATGGATAGCTATTTGCATGTATCTAAATGCATCTTTTTTCTCCCATTTTATTGAAATAATGGAATGTAAGCAAGTGTGTGTAGGTGGGGCTGTCTGTGCAGGTGTAATATTTGTTAAGTAGAATTCATTTTCCACCAGATCATAATGCAATCATAGTGGGCTTACTTTATTGTGCCAGTCAGCTACATGCACACACACGCGCACACACACAAATACATCTTACTCTGTTTAGGGTTTGATTTTATTATTCCATCTCACTGTGTCCTATTCAAGCATGCACAACAGCCAGGCATTCCTATTTATTTATTCTGAGACTTTTATAATCAGCCATATCAAGCGTGTGCGCCGCTGTTACACACTTCCTTCATGTCGCATGTGAATCATATCGGTTTAAAGCAAAGTATCACTTTGTTGCCAGCACAAAAGCAGGGCTCAATTACATGTTGGCCTGGTGTAAGAAAATTGAAACCCTCTATAATCCCACCTTAAGGAAACTACTTCGATTTCCATGTTCATGGCAATTTCATTATTGATGAGGCAAAGTGAATTGGCAGAGGTGGTGTCGAAAGACCTACATTAAGAGCAATATTCAAATTGTCCCCCTCTCTCAGTATGAGCTGTGACCTTCGGGTGCCATGAAAGCCCAGCCATATAAGCAAGGCAGTTAGTTTGCCTAAGGCATACGAGATATAAGCATATGTATATTGATATATCGAGGTAGTTCGTCCCTCGGCAATGCAATGAAGCGGGATATACATTTCTATCTAGGTGTCCGGTGGACGCAGTGCCTATGTCCGCTGATGAGAATGGGTATCTGGCTCCACAGCATGTGGGTGAATTTACTCGAGTGTAGTGTATGCAGGGGTTTCAATCTCCCTACAAACCATTTGAATATAGGCCGCTGATTTATTACCTTATTTGGTCTGTCTTCTGTATGCAAATGCATTAGTGGGGGGCGGCTAGCAGTAAGGTTGAGGGTGGTGGTAGCGGTGCTTCTAGTGGTGGTGTGTGGGGGCACACTTTGGTTGTATGCATACTGAGATTCCCAGGGTCATCCCTCCGGTGCGTCAGGGACCCATAGTGAAGCGAGCCTCCAGGGGATGTAGAAGAAGATGGGTGGGGGGTGTGAGCTAAGGGGGAGGTTGTAGGGGAATGGGCCCCGCTAGGCAAAGTCCCCAGGTGCCCTCCTACCCCACCACCTCCACCACTCTTCACCCCTCCCTCATAAACTCCTGGCAGTTCCTCAGCCTATCCGCTGCCAGCTCCATCAGCCCCCACTACGCAACCTAGGTTGCGCTAAGTGTCTGCTATGGCTCTTGGCTCAGTGGCAGTGCATTAGCCCTCATGACAATGTATCCCCCTCTCCAGCCAATTATGGATCTGATCTGTGTGTTTACTAATTGCCCTCTTCAGACGCATTCAATTGTGTCCAAATGGGAGTGGAATTGATTTTTTGTAGGATATTAGCCGATTACTTTGAGTGCCCTCGTAATTTGAATCGATGTGAATAATGGTTATTCATGTGATCTTTGCCGTTGCTACTGTGCTGCGCAACAACACGCCCTCAAGGTGCAGCACTGCCACTGTGATAAGTGCACTGTATATGCAAATGTTGGCATGCACACATTATTTGATATTACACAATCTTTCATAACTTGAGAAATGTAAAATGATTAATGCATTACACTGTAAAAACGCCAACTTATATTCTGGCATAAATAATAGCTACAAGCTAATTTAGGCCTTAGAAACCTAAATTATTGATGATAACAACAAATCAAGCTAACAAATCAAGCTAGTCTCTTACTTCAACAAAAGTGAGTGAGTCCTGATAACTTCCTGATCTGTGATTCATTACAAAGCAAGAAAGTTCATTGAACTTTAGGTGAGGAAGGCAAGAGAACCACATTTTCACTGTTTACTTTATCCTTTGCACTGTTAAAAAAAAAAAAGTTATAGTCATATTAGTCAAAATTTGTCGGTTTCAGGCTCAAATTGTTAAATTATCACATTCTGAACTGATAATCATGAGTTCACTACATAAATGTCAAATTGATTGTGTCTGAACTCATCAAATTATATAGAAACATTGTTAGCTCATTTGCCTATTTTCCCCAGCATGCATTGCATTATGGTTAAAAATCTGCAAAAATCTTGATGGAAACTGTTATGTGTGTCTTTGAGGAGTCAGATAGTCATCTCTCTGATCAAAATTAAAACATCACAAACCATGATGAAGGTCTGCACTTCACACACATTCAAGTCTTGAGGTCATGACCAATTGTTCCTGTTAGTAGTACAGCAAAGGCATGAGGTGAGATGTCATGAGGGAAAAAAACAAGTTAACACTCATGACGGAAAAAGACAAGCACAACCTCATTTGTAAACTACAGCATATAGATTTTAAATTGTCTTTCTTGTAATAGGTTAATAGAAGTAAAAAAAAAAAAGTTTTAAAAAAAGTAATAAAAGAACAATTTAAGTTGGATCTACTCAAAGTCTAAACGTAAGAACAAACTCTGAATTTTACTGAAGCTAGTATCCTTGAAATTTTGAGCTTTCTCATGTATTTCATTTTTTACAGTGTAGAGGCTGTGGGATAGAGAGGATACTGCAAGGGCATGGATTTATACAAATCTTAAGACTCATCCTTTCAGCTGGAGATCGAAATCATGTTCATGTTTATCATCAGTGAAGCCAGATTTGGGAGTGCCCTTTCTGTTACTTAAATGGAACTCTATCAGGAATCAACCTTTCATTGTTGCTGTTTAAACTGTAAATGCATATATGGTTTTCATTTGCTTGCTTACATGTGAGGTTTTCAAATGCACAACCCCACTTGATCGGAATGAAAATTTATGAAAAGATGCCCCCACCCTGCCCCCAGACTCTGCTTTTGTTGCGCATATATGCAAAGCGCAGGCCTGGGTGCTCTCATCCATAGCTGAGTGAGCGCTGCCCTGGCCATCATATGTGTCTCAAAGAGAACTGGGGGACACAGACAGTGATTTACCCCCCGAATAGATAGACAATAGGCCTGTCTGACACTTAAAATATTAAAGAGTGGAATATGCACCGCTACGTTGATCTTCACTATCAATATTTAACATCCTCTTATGCATGTATGCTGAGTTGTCCAATTTCATTAAGGCCATTTGTCATCCTGGAGGGCACTGGTCTTGGGCCCTGAGGAGCCCAGGGACAAACCGAGGGGGGCTTGTGTCACCAGCACCCATGTGGGGGAAGTGATCTGCCTTTCTTACAGTATATATACTGAATACAGGCAGTATACAAAGTAAAGTACTGTTTTGTTCTTTGACACTGGTTCAGGTGTTAATTGTATGAGGAGTGTTTTGAGTGGTTGAAACATTCTCAGCAGTGTTGAACATGGAATTAGCATGTTGTCAAAAATGAAAAATATTTATTTTCGCTGTGGATTTCAACCATTTGAAAATGTCTGCATGCCACCTCTCAGCGAAAGTACATAAGCATGTGTTTCTCAGATCTGTCAAATCAGCATTTGGTTTTCATTTACTCAGAATTACGCTTTGAATGTCATTGTGTGGGTACATGTTCCTTTTTTTGTCATTAAAGAGAAAATGTATGAGTTCCAAAGAGAAAGGTGCAAGGAAGCATATAACCACAAATTGTGCATTCATCAGCGTGCGTCTGTTCTGTGGGCGTCGCTGTGAGCACGTTGACTAAGACAACGTGGTATACATGGGGCTCTATTTGCTCCCCGTACATTTGGCTTGTGTTTATCACATTTCCTCTAACAATACATCTCGATTCCTAAAGGCACAGAATCTCAAATGTGACATTTTAACAACCCTTATTCCTTTCACGCTGCACCATTTCCTTTTTGCACTTTAGTGTCATTTTCATTCCAAACCTGAATTACCAATTTGTCTTTGTGGCACGGGCAATTTACATGCATCCGTTTCAGTTTTTTTTATATGCAAAATGCACTAAAGTGTAGCATTTTTCCCATCACAAGGATATTTTCCCGGGTCTAATTTCATGGTTTTGATGGTGAGTGAGTCTGTCTCGGAGGAACTGTACCTCTTGTTCTCATAGCTCCTGGGTGACGTCTTGATGACAAGTGTCTTTAATATGCATGGAGAATGGCAGGTCCCACATTTTGTCCCCACAGTTTTGCATGTTGAGGGGAAATTGCCCAGCGCCGGGGCTGCGGTTACTGTAGGAGACGAATGTCAGTTACCATTCAGAAAGAGTCCCTGGCTTTTTATGATTATTGCCTCTGTGTA
This sequence comes from Lates japonicus, assembly GCA_033238685.1. Lineage (NCBI taxonomy): Eukaryota > Metazoa > Chordata > Actinopteri > Centropomidae > Lates > Lates japonicus. Next base: position 2,560,839 of record BRZM01000038.1, on the reverse strand, counting down.
CTACCATTAAAAAGAGAGTGGGGGGAATTGTCCGTGTGGCATTTTTGGCTAGGTTCCAGTACGAGGGGCTGCTCAGACATTTTGCTCTTATGAAAGAGGTACAGCGATCCCATGCCAGTGCCCAGAGGCCTGTGTCCTACCATGCTACTGCCATGCTTAAATGGAATCTGAGGGCTTGTTTGCTTTCAGAAACACAACACCATGTTTCTCAGGTTTGTAAAGACAACAAAGGCTTGAAGCTCTGCAGAGTGGATAGATTTCTACATCATAGCGTATCAAATAAATGTTTTCAGATATTATTTGCATGCACTGTATCTTGCAATGAGTTGAGAATTGTTGACTTGGAGTAGCATCAGTGTGGGTGCAGGTGTTCTGACTCTGTGGAGGTGCACTGCAATCTAAAACCACTGAGGGTTTGAATCCAGAGCACATCCTTTCCTCCTTTTGTTACTAAATCGGTACCACCATATAACAATCAAACAAGTTAGCAAATATGTGAAACGTGTGCATACAACATGCACTTTTGTTTGAATGTGAGGGGATTTCTGAATTGTTTGGCTATCAAATGTTTGTCTATTCATTCAGATTTTTGTTGCACACTGCTCCCCAGTTAGTTCATTTCAGTGTTGCTGAAGCTGCTGACAGATTTGCTTTCATCTAGCTGAGCAGGGTTTGGTTTTTGCTTTGCATCTTCTTGGTTTGGTGGTGAAGTATTTTCGCTTTCTTGTGAAATCAATATTGTACCGCTACAGTATTACCATTACCACTACTGTTTCTACAGCCTTCACTGCACTGTTTTCTATTACTTCTGTCACTATTGCCAGCATTACCATAAGTACTGTTGCAATTACAGCTTTGACATGACAACTACTATCTGAAGTATCACTACAACCACTTTTGGGAATAACATATTGATTTGTATTTAGTGCAAAAATTACCTTTTTATTGAAATCCACTAGTACTTATTTTTTTAATCACTTGAATCATGTTGCTTTAATTGTTCTTTGAACTTGTGAAAACTGAGTTAAAAAGTAAAAATACCACAGTTTGCTCTGTAGGCCACACACTGCACACTAAAAATATGAAAAGCTATTATATATTTTTTTAAGTTACATTACATTATCTCTTTTACAAAAGAGATCTGGGTGAAAAGGCAGCGTAAAGTGGCTGACACAGAGTCACATAAAAAATAACTCACCTGCAGTACAGCACAATAATATAGAACCTGAGAAACATGTGACCATTTAAAATTTTGCAATATATTAGTGAAATTGGCAGAGTGCTTTCAATGCGATTATCATGCAATTAACTTTAAACCAGTAACAGACACATGCTATGGCATATGAGATACATATAACATTAGTGACAAGCAAAGGACAGTAAGAGATTATTTTGAAAGTATTTTTGATTGTTTAACATTGTGAACTAATGCAGTGTTTAATCTGTATGCTTTTGTGACTGGTGTTAATACATTGTAAGTCTTTTAGTTTTATATTCCGTGCTGAAATCTTACTTAAAAAAAAAAAAAAGAAACTGATCAGTTTTGACAAAGTGAACATGTTCTTCCTTGCACTTTTACTTCTTCCTCGACAGGATTTGTTCAGAAACAAAGACTTATGTCATGAAACAAGGCTGAACGAGACACATCACTCCAACAGTATATAAAACATGACAGGTGATACCCAATTACTGAAAGTTGGCAAAAAAGAGGAAGTCATCTCATTGACTGATCCTTTACTCAAGAATGAATACTAAATCAATTTACTTGTTTTGTGGTGGATCTTACTTTAATGTTTGGTTGTCTTAATGCACTGAATTCATGAAGCAAATGAGATCTTATTTGTATTTTTTTCTCCCTTTCTTCATGTTTTTTTTTTCACCTCTCAGTTCTCCACCATGTCTCATTTCTCACCTGAATGACACTCTCTGCAGTCCATCCAAACGCGTACACGCATATCACGTCGAGCACACCCACACACATGCGCAAATGAGCACAGTCAGATGTCGTGCACATAGTCACACACATGCTTTCACTTTCACCACCAACCTCTTGTCTTTCTCTTACACTCATACAAACACACACACACACACACACACACCTCTGGTCTCCATATCCGCCACACTTCTTACTGGCGCTAATCAATCTTACAATACATTCATCATCAGCACCCCACCGCAGGCTCCGTCCTGCTGAGTGAAATCTCATTTAGGCCTCTTTGGATGTTTCACTGCGGAAATACGCAATTACATCACGGACATGGAGGGACCGGGCCTGGCAGGGAGCAGCCACTGACAATTAGACACCAAACAGACCAGGTGTGAACTGTGCTGCAGCACACCACAGAAGAAGAAGGAGCCTCTTATATAGAAACTTTATGGATTATATCTATCTATCTATCTGTCCAATAAAGTCCATTACAAGCCCATCTGCATTAGTCAGTCTTATTAGATAAATGTACTGAAATTAAAGGCAGAAAAAATAATTAATATTATGGTTGCATATAGAGGTGAAGTTAATTTTAACTACTTTATATACTGTTGGGTAACTTGACCTGTAACAATGACATTTTACATACTAACCACACTATATGTTGTGTGTTTAAATTTACTAAGTAACAAATCAATGTAGTAAAGTAAAAATAAAATATTTCCCTCTGAAAGGAGGGAAGTATAAAGTAGCATGGAATGAAAGTACTCAAGTAGAAGTACTTCAATACTGTTCTGAAATATACTGCTTGAGTAAATGTACTCAATGCATTCTACTTACTGTTTATTCATTAAAAATGGCCTCAATTTACATAATAACAATGCAGCTAATTGGAGGGTAAGTTTAATTTTTCTGACATTTACCCCTCAGTTGCTGCTCATGAAAAATGAGATTCTACATGTTATATTACTGCTTTGCCAAATCTCCTCAAAGCAGCTGTGTTTTGCACTTTCTATGTTACATTGTACAAAAAATGGGAATTACATGAATTAAATTGCAGAGTATCACATCAAATGAGAAGCATGAAGTCAAAGGAATAATCTTTGCTGAAATTAGTAAACTACTTGTCTGGCATCTCTAGTGGACTCAGACTGCAATGTTTGATAAACACATGCAACCTGACCCCAGATTACTGTAATAGTTTGTGGTATCTCGGCACTGACGGTGCCTCTCATACTGCCTAACGATGGCTAAAACACTTATTCCTGTGCACTGGAAGAAGGAGAAGCACACAGTGGCATACTGAGTTTATCAATGCGCTGCACCTTGAAAAAGTCAGTGCTAAAGAATAGACATTTACATGATCTGGCAGCCTCTTACCCATTATCTAAAGCCACAACATTAAACTTAAATGACCATCTTAGGCATATTGCTCTCTTGTTCCCCCATTTTTATTTCCTGTTTTTCTTTCTTCACTAGAGCCGGCTTTGTTTAACAATTAGTGTCCCTTTGATTTAATTCCATTCTATGTCCTTTTATTCTTCCTTTTAACATATTTGAAGGAGGAATAATCTTTCAATGATAAAACATCATGACATTTAGCACAGTTAGGCAGTAACATGAAACACGTAGGTTCATTGATTATCACTTTTCACTCACTATATTTCAAGAAAATAGGATCAATAGATTGTATTTAGATTTTCACAATGGTTGTGATAAAGCTGGATAGATGTGACTCTAATGTAACAGCAGATGACAAAGGTTCTTTCGCTTTCTGACAATCACAAAACCAGTGTCCTTCAGATATGTTTGTGTGTGTATCTCTCTTATACTGCCATTGTGTGTGTGTGTGTGTGTGTGTGTGCACTGTGTACACACAGGCAACTCTAACATATGATTGTGAATGAGCATGCAAAGCAGACATCTTTACAGTGCAGGTGTGTGTGTCTGTGTGTGTGTGTCTGAGTGTGTGTGTCTTTAAATGTGTGCGAGCGCGCACACTTGTGTGTGTGCAGGGTTCACAGGCCCGGGCTTTGACATTCACGCTACACCACCTACGCACTGGGGTCCCATCTCAGGGTCATTTACATATCTTTGAAAGACAGATTGAAAAGAAAGAGAAAGGAGGGAATGGAAGGGTGGAGGAAGGGTGGAAAGAAAAGAGTGGGAAAAGAGATAGATGGGGAGAAAGAGAGTGATAGAGAGAGTGGGAAAAAGAAAGAAAGACCAAGCCTGAAGATTACATTCCCCCCATCTACAAAATGAGGGGAAAAGGCAGGGTGTGTAGGGGCCTTCTGGGAGGATCCTTATTCATATTTGTGTGTGAATTGTTTATCACGGTGACAGAAGCGTGCCAGGGCTGAGATAAAGGCAGCGCTCCATCACGGGGCTGTGACAGCGGGAGGACACGCCGCGCACTCACCGCAGCAGCCCCAGAAATATTATTAATAGATGCTGACTTGATTTGCCACGATTGCAGCGTCTTGGCACCGCTTGATTGTGGCCTGTGAAGTTCCGTCCAAAGGGGAAGCTATTTTTCATGAAGTGACAGAAGTCTTCGCGATTTCTACCCCCCCCCCTCCCCCCCCCCCTTCCTTTTCCCCCCCCCCCCGCCTTCTTCCCTTCAGTTGAGCAGTTGCATCTCTTTCCAAGGAGCTGATATGCAAGGCTGCTTATTATGAGAGCGGTGTCAGATTTAGAGAGAAAAAGCCAGGCAGGGAGCGGGAGAAATAGTCGCTGCTTTGATGGGATGGCCTGTGAGATGGCCTGTAGATGATATCCGGCGTGTGTGTGTGTGTGTGTGTGTGTGTGAAACGCCGTGCTCATGCATGTGTGCATGTGAGTGTGCCAAGCATGCATAAACTTCAGTAGTTTCAAGCAATATCACAGCTTTAAGAATATTGGAAAATTTGTTATCACATGTGCACATACATAAATTCATAAGTTCACACAAAGCTGGTAAACACAGTTTCTTTTTTTTTTCATACACATGTCAGCAGCAGTTATGATGCACACATTAGAGGCCACCTTCCTCACAGTGAGGCTTGGATGGAGGCAGAGCAATTTACAGTACAGAGCAGGAAGCTACAAATCCTTCCCATATTGACAACATGTGATATTTCTCCTTGAACACGTCCACCCTCATTCGACACAATAGCATTGGTCGCATTGTGGGAGGCTTGCTTTCACTTTTCCTCTCCATTTAAACCACACACTGGGTGTATACTTGTGCAGCCATGAGAGGGCATTGCAGTCCCAGATGTGTGAAGAAAGTGTGAATAAACTTGGGGTTTTTTTTGCTGTCAAAGTTCAGCTTATACACACACTGTCTTTGACAAATGGGTTTGCAACTGATTTGAATTTCAATCCTGGGCCACCAACAAGTTTCACAGGCTTCCTCCCCTCTAAGTGCCAAACAGCATGGAAAAGATCAGTGAGGATATTTGACAATGAAATAGAGACAGAAACCTTTGTATTGAACAGTGTCATCTCAAACCGCAGACAAGCCTCGCTGAGCAGGGTTGAAAGCTGGCGAGTACAGTGAGATCACGACATCTGTAGACCGCCATCATAACGGCAGGGTCGCCTCACCCGTTCTGACCTTGTTTGCTTACAGGCTTATCAAAACGACCATGAGATCAGAACGCGGCGGAGTTTCTCAGGTCTCTCTTTGTCGCCGCACACACACCTGCACCTTGCAACCGCAGGCCCTGTCCTCATTGGCGTGGAGACGGGAAGGAGCTGCGGTCATACACACACACACTTTTACACACACACAAACACACACGACAAGCATATATTGCAGCGAAGTGCTGTGCTGGTGGGGCCCTAACCTCATACAGGATGTGCGCTTGTCTCCGTACAGCCCTTATCTCGGTGCGCTGCACTGCTACTGCAGCCCAGAGGCCACAGTGTGGGTGTGACACCTGCCAGGGAGAGAGAGAGGGAGGGACAGAGGAGGGGGGGGGGGAGAGAGAGCAGGAACAACAGAACAAACTGTGATGAAGAGAGCAAGATAACTCTTCACCTTTTACTTTGAAGAAGCTACATTCGTGATTTGACTAAGTATCTAGTCTCAGTCTTTCAGTCTCAGTCTCTCTCATACTGTGAGCTAACGTAATTTAAATGAAGCTGAATTTGTTTTGGGTGACACTGAACACCCTGCAATCCAACCATTGCACTGGTTGCCACCCATGTCGCCCTGACCATGATTTATCCCAGCTGCAGCTTGATACACACAGAAACATTTTCCCTTGCTATATTCCACACATGCATTACTTTGAAAACTGCAGGAGATCTGTTCAGTCTCATGACAAATACTGTGTTCAGTATCGGCTGACAAATTAATTCCAATAATATTCAAATACAGTGGCAGCAGCAGCCGCAGCAGGTCATCTTTATTCAGCATTATGCTTTCTGTGCTGAACATTGTTTATTCAATCTGCAGCCGTGCCGGCCGCCGTCTACTTTGGAGTGTTCTGTTTTTCGAGCAATCTATTTCTGATATTGCTCTATTTTCCTGAGACAGAGTGATATTTTCACACTGGCCTCGTAATATTACACCACCCTTAATGGAATCACGGTGCCGCCACCCCTACACCCCCCCCCCCCACGATTTGAATAAACGCATTCAATTAAATCAAAACCTGGAATACTGTAGCTTTTAATTGAAAGGGAATTATCCTCTATATGATTTCAGAAACGATCTCTGGGGAGGTAGTGGTGCTTTTCAACAACTCACCAATTAGACACTTGTCTCTTAAATGGAAACTACCTCCAAAGGAAATGCCCCGTATTAGGGCTTAATGATTTGGGCACTTACCAATTACAGTAGCAATGAATTTCTTTTCTCGTTAAAACAAGACATCATTTTATGGATTCATAAAAGCTGCAGTTCTGTATACTGTTGCAACAGAGGAAACACTAGGGAAGAAAGCTAGCAGTTACACCATATATACTGTGACATGCTATTTATTTAACACTACATTATTATTCTTGAAAGAGTATGTATAAAAAGAAGGAGATAAAGTTTGAGTTATGGTTACAGCATTTTTATTTGCTTCGTTTAAAACTGTTAAAGTGATAAAAAAAAGAAAAAAAGAATGAGCTTTGGTGCTCCCATCAACATTTGAAAGGGATTTCTCTAATGTAATTCTATGATTCCATTTATTCACTGGGGATCGCAAAAGCTGTTGGCCAATATGTTTTAATTTCACATTAAGTTATATTACTGTGATCAAAATTGTATCCATTCAGTACAGCCATAATATTGACAAAAGAGGGCAGCAGGCTGCTACTGTATGACCAGCCAGACCGTCTGTGTTTGAGAAAAGAGGGAGACTTGGCCAGAGAGAGTCTGGGCCTGGTTTTGCTCACTGAAGAGGGCCTGCCTGTCTGCTCGCCTGCCTCCTTGGCTGCCTGTCTGTGTGAGTGACTGCAAGATTGGTTTATTTTAGTTCATCATCTCCTTCATCAATCTTTTACATGGGACTGGGTCAGCAAAGATGACAAAAGTGAATCGCTTATGTGGTCTAAAGTTTCTGGCAGCGACTCGGTGTGAGTAAACACAAAAGACTTGCTCTTCCCTTTCTTCTTCACCCCCCCCCCCAGTCCCCTCATCCCCCTCCTCCCCTGTCACCCGCTCCCACTTTCAGTCCCCCCCCCTCCCCGCCCCCTCCCCCTCACCCCTCATTCCCCATCACACACCCTCCACTCACCCCTTTCCAGAGATATATGAAGGCAATGTGTGGATCTGGTTGGCTTTGTGAACTAGGTGCCAGACCACATCTGAGAAGCTGTGCTGAGGGAGCAGATTGCGTGGTGACGTCTTTCTCTCCTCTCCCTGTTCTTTCTCTTCTTCTTGCACTCCTCTTTCTCTTTTCTCCTCTCATGAGGTGTTGCAAGTCACCGTTGACTGACATATTTCTTCTCTCTGCCATGCATCTAACTCTTTCACCATGCAACCACTACAAAAAAAAAAAAAAAACTTTACTGCCCTGCAACATGTCCACTGCAGATTAATTCCCATTCATGTATTCTGCTGACTGGCTACTGTACTGTAGCCCGTGAGGGAGGGGTAGGTTATGGGCTGCAGAGTGACGATGGCCCACCGACAGTTCTAATCAAGAACGAGATGCAGAAAGGATGAAAAAAACCCAAATGGATAGATGAGCATGGAAAAAGAGGAGTCTCCACTTGGCCTTTTGAATTCAAACACATGTCAGATGTTGTAAAGACTTGTCAAAAGTGGAAAAGAAAAAAATGGGGGCAGAGGGAATGAAACCCCGGGACACACTGGTTAGCGAGTGCTATTAGTGAAGCCTGAGACATCTCACTGGGCCATATGAAATTACTGAAAATGGAAACCATGTTGAAAACCTCTTCAGCATAATAGCCATAGGTTACCATGAAATACTTAAATAGAATAATATGGGTAAGATTAACTTTTCTTGACCTATTCTGGCCTAAACTCATAGAACTGTTAGGTTGTACTGTGGCTTTTAGTTAGATTTATTTTTTGTGTTTTGTGTGAAGGCATCTCAGTATGGACTATATAGAAAGTATTATATTTCATCAGTGTGAAAAGCACACACACACACACACACACACACACACACACACATACCTATCTTCAGTTTAAATAACTGTTTCTGTGAATTCTGTCTCCCATAGGACGAAGCTGAAAGGAAATTAGGCCTGCGACTAATAATTATTTTTAGTCCTCCACCTCCCTAAAGGCCAAGTTAACATATTCAGTTCATTTTGTCCAGCAACAATCAACAAAAACTCAACAACAACAACAAGTCTGGTTCTTCACTGGTGTATAGGAATCAAAAAGAATAATAAAAAAAAAGACCCAACATGACCCAACATGGCAACCCAGGTTCAAGATTGTGGGTTTGTGCATTAATTTTTAGTTATTTATTTATTTATTTTTTGCCTTCAGAGACCATTCTCTTGGTGTAACAGACACTTATTTAGTGTAATATCTATTAATTTAGCTCTTTATTTTAAGGTTTGATCCACATCTTAAGTTTGTGAAGACACACACACACACACACATCGGTGTATTTACTCTCAAATCGGTGACCGTACCATGATACACTGGTGCATTATGGGAATTCATGTTCTTTGTTTTGCATGGTTGCAGTTCTTGTAGCTGCGTATGTAACAACAAAAATGAATAATAATTTAAATAATTTTAACACTCTGAATTATCTGGAATCCACTGCAGTAATAGTATTTGATGCATTTTAAACTTGCATTTGTATTAACTGGAATGTTTAGACGCAGATTGAAAGTAGCCAGTAGCTAAATCTGGTACACAGCATCTCTTCTCTTTGTATAAGATTAAACCTTTTTGTACGTGGTCCCTGAAAAAAAAAAAGAAAAAGTAATGAAACTAAAACTGACACATGAACTTTTTAACTACTTTGAAGAGTCCAGCTGCATTTATGTCTCATCCTGTTTCAGCTGGACTTTCTGTTTGTGACATTATAGAAGAGACACCAGAGAAATGTTGACTTAAAGGTTATGAACAAACACCAAACAAAACTTGGGGGGAACAGCTGGAAAGAAGAACTCAGACTTAGCCAAACTGTGAAAACTTAACTCTCCAGGAACATGTGACTCACCAAGCAAACTGTGTAGCCACAGACGTGATCTGCTCCTTTCCAATGCAGGCCGGGCCGCCCTTTCGCTCACTAACTCGCACACATATAGCACACACAGAACACGGGTGCAGGGTCGGCCGGCGCACATGAGAGAGACGCTTTGAAAAATAAGCCCTCATTTGGGCAGAGTGGATTCAGATGGCTTGGCTACAGCTCAAAGGCGAGCAGCTCTCTGGGTCAGCTTATTATTTCAATGGATGCAAGGCGCTGATGTTCTCAAGTGTGGTGCACTTCAATCAAGCGGCCCGACAGCTCAGCACATGGGTCAAGGCTGTACGGTCTCATCTATCGGGGTCTAAAGTCGACCGAGGCTCGTCCTGTAGTGGTTTGGACTGAGCTCTCAGTCCCAGTGCCGCTATCCCCAAGTCTCCTGTATGAGGAGAACTGGGCTCCCGCTAAAAAAAAAAAAAAAGTGCAGTAAATTGAATTCGGCTGCGGCAAGGGAATCCCAGACCTGACCATGAAAAAAAAAGAACAAGCAGAAGAAAGAAAAATTACTCAAAGATGCCAAGTTTTGCAGGGGTGAGGGAGAGAAAAGACAGATGTTTAATTTCCTTCAGTGTGTGAGCGGCAGGGCTGAGAGGTGTGGATTTGTGTGTGGGGGTGGGGGGTTGATGGGGGTTGGGGGGGGGGGGGGGGGGGGGGACTTCTCATGTTTGCATTCTGTCAAAGTGTTTGTGTTTGCACTGAAAAATATTTTTGACTCTTATTTTTCTCAAACAGAGGAGAGCGTAATTAACATAAGCAGACTCTCCAAACAAAAACAAACAATTAAACTCATGAGTCACAAAAAAGTATGGAAGTAATCTTTGTTGTTTCGTCTTTATCTTACTTTCTGGCCGGTCTCGAGTGATTCCGCGTACATGCGTTTGCTCATACAAACATACCTTTGTTTGTTCGGCTGAGAACCGATTATTACCATAAAGGATTGCTTTTCCACTTTTAATGTTGTGGTAGTGGGTTTCATAAACACTGGCCGTAATTAAATCACACTACATTTGACAACACGGAAGAGGAGACACCTCACACACACACACACACACACACACACACACACAGATATGTATGTGTAGCCACACACACAGAACGGGACAAAAAAACAAACAGCTAAAACTAATAAACACTTAACACAACAGAGTGAAACACAATCACAGCTGAATGAGAGCCATCATGTGCGCTTGACCGAGCCTGTGCCTCTCTGACTGGTCAAAGGCAGCCTTGCGAGAAGGTTAACCGGACTATATTTGTTGTTATTCCACCATGGGCATCTGTTACATTGCTTACATTAGCAGTTATCGACTGCGCCAATATTAGTCATGGCCCCGGAGTTGTGTAATTCAGACTTACCAAAGCGTACCATCCACCACCATGGTCTGTTTCCCCCTCTAGCCATGCCCTGATAGGGTAATGTGGGGTGTAATGATGGCCAATTAGGAGGGATCACGAAGCAGGACACGCAAACAGAACCCAACAGACCAGACCCGGAGGAGCTGCGCCCTGCTGTGGCTGCCGGCAACTTAGCTATCGCTTTGTTTTTCCTGGCGCTATTCTGTTATCAGTATTAGTTTTCTGTATGGATTTCATCTGAGGCAAACTGATTTGGGATCAGTGTCCTTGAGAAAAAATCATTGGTCTTACAGTACAGCAGTCCCTGACTACGCTGGGCAGTGTCAAATAGTTGGACCACCCAGTTTCTAGCTGCACTATAAGGCCATTGTGCAGCCATGCAGGCAGCACCCTGATTCATAACAGAGCTGATGGTCTACGTCTGAATGAGTGCAGTATGTGGCGAGTGGAGATAACCTCCAGCACTTTGTATCAGTAATTGGCCCTGATGAATTGAACAGCCTTAGAGATTTGTTTGGTGCAAATTGAATAACGGTTGTTTTCCTGCTGTAGATGTGTCAGATAATGATACCGCACAATGACCTGAGCACACACAGGACGATGCTGTGTTTGTGTACTGGTGCAATTGTGTGTCTTTGTACCTGCCCCTCTCATATGTTACAGTATAAACACAGTTTAGCCCTTATGATTTAGTGACTTTGGTTTCACTTCCTCATTGTTTGAGCTCTCACAGATCCCAGCATAAAGTACAAAATCAACCAATTATTTCTTTTAAATATTTTTTTCTTTTTTTCTGACCTTCTAGAGTAGAAAAGTGGTAGCTTTTACCTTTGTAAATGACCATTAAGCATTGTTATTACATCCAACAGGGAAACATTTTGTTTTACATATCACTATGGATTATATATTTGTTTGGCATTGCCTAAACAAATATATAATCCATATATAACCCTTATGTGTCCCAAAATTTCACTCACCGACATGTATAATATAGTATTATATATGTTATCTATATTATTTGGATAACATATAAAATAATATACTGTGCATTTCTTTGGTTTTGGTTGGAGCTAATTAGACCATAGTGAGGTTTAATGTGATGATAGACTAATAAACTGCTGTAAAACTCCATTAACAGGAACCAAAAAAAAAAAAAAAAAAAAAGAAATCTTGTATTTAATCATGTTTTACAGTCAGGACCTGAAACAGTAGTAATGTGTCAATTTCTGTGCCAGACATGTTATCATTTCAAAATCATGTTTATACCTAACTGTCAAAAAATTACTGTCATAAACTATCAAGGTGAAAAAACTAAGTAAAGTGTGTTTTTTGAGCTGCTAAAGAGGGTATGGGTTCTCCAGGACCCAAACAGAAACACGAGGGGAAAACTGTGCCTCAAAAAGAAGTCTTACTTATTCTAACAATTTCCTGGTGACACTTGGGTCTGTGTATGCAAACATGACTAAGTCTCTCCCCAAACTGTAAACCACACATACCAAAATGTTAATTTGTGATGTTTATGACAGAAATGATCTGGAGCTGCAAGAGCTGCAATGAATATGTGACTGGCAAAAATATCATTTTTTTTTTTTTTTTTTAAATCACTCATAAATATGTTTTAAATCTGTATTGTGTTAGCAGTTCTCCAGAAAAAATACCCACAACACAAGGAAATCACCCTGAGAACTGTCTACCCAGTGTCGACACTCAATCTACACAGAATATACAAGTGGCGTCACAAGTGCCTCTTGCCTTATTTGCAGCTATGGGATTAACTCAGTCATGTGCACAATTCATATTGTGAACCGATCGCTGCCAATGAAAAACATATGAATTTAGTTTTCGGGGTGGATATTCGCTTCGTCTGAATCGCATTTGTTGCAACAGAAGATAGAGGAGATACAGAAATGCTTCAGATGTTTTACAGCCAGTTTTACCAGCAGTAAAATTGCCTCACTTCATATACAGTAGTACAATTCAGTGTCTGCTGGGTAACATGTGGGCATCTTGATACAGTATGGAAAACATATAAAGCAAGACCACGGACAGCGGGAGGGGTGTTACTCATTACACGAGATAACATTTGGATAACATGTGAATTCACCTCTAAACGAATGAGTCATGCTGGGCACAAGGAGTCAGCTGCAAAACAAGTTGTAATGCAAGGATGAGAAATATACTTTCATTTTTCATGCAGACTCAGTTCCTGGGTGTTTTCTGAGTAGATTTAAATCGATAAGTGTGTTACAACATATTAGGTTAATTGCTATTAATGATTTGAAACTGCACCATCATCTTGAATTTCTTCAATGTTACCAGAGGGAATATGTTCTAGTGACTCTAATGAAGTTAATATTTTGTGCTAATGTTTGGTTGAAGACAGTTTGAGCTGTTTTGAATGTGTGCCTGCATGGCCAGATTAACCTGTTAGGAGGTCCTGGGGCAAAAATTAGCTTTCAGACCCTTATTTGTTTAACTGTTTTTTGTCTATGCTGTTATAATACCGAGCTCCAGATTTTCAGTACAATCATTTGAAAGAACATTAATTTATGCAGCATTTAGGCACAACTGAGATAGTAAAAAGTGTTCAAACTCTTTTCTCTTTTGTCCCCTCTTTAAGACAGGGCCTCATATCCAGTTAATAAAGCAGGAGCCAACCTAAGGTGATGATCATGTCAGGTGATACTGTTCTTCAGTGGTCCATACTGCCAAATTTTTTTATTTACTACCACAAACCACATGACTCACAGTAAGCCTGTGCCAGGTGCTTTGGGGGCCTCTAGAGGTCTTTAAAGTTGTTAACCCAGTCTTGTCTCTCTAAAATAAGCTTGAGAGCTGACATATTTATTAACTGACCGTTTGCTAAACCCCTCCCTTCAACAGCAGCTGTCCAATCATAACTGTAACTTGGCATGGCAGGTCTGTCAAACTTAGTATTTCTCCACATGTTGAAGTGGTATGCATGGAGCTATAGTAAGAGCAACACTGTATATAAGGCATTTGGAGAGTGGTGTCATTTTTAGGCTTTCAAAAACCAAAAGCCCAAGAGCAAAAGTGTGTGACAAGCGTGTTCATCTACAAGCTGCAAGTGTTAGCACGCACAGCTAAACTACCTACGGTAGTAGCAGTGCTCATCACCATATTATCCTCATAGAATAATATGGTAAAATCCAGTGGTGGGCTGTCAGGGCCAGCCAGGCCTATTAAATTGTTCCCAATAGTCTATTCTCTTCATCTCATGGCCTTCCGGTTGCGCTGCTTCCAATACAGTCTGTTTATGTTAGAGCTTTTATCCAATCAGATTTCAGCCCTGTGTTGCCAAGTAAAGACAGAAATCTGCCTTGGGGCCTTCAGAATCAACAGTGCAGGCCACTGTAATTCAAAATAAATGGCAATGAAACTGTTACCTCGTGGATCCTTTACCCAATCAGATGTTGAGTTGGCGAGATCAGGGCCTTCTAGCAGGCCTACACTAATGGCGACATTTCCATGTGATTTGATGGGATGCTCAGAGATCGTGCTGGTCAGAGCTAGCAAACCACATGTATAGCTACTCGTGCAAGCTAAAACATATTTGTAGTCTGCCCAGTTGTACTTATCAGAGTTTTAATTCGCCTTAGGGCTGATAGAAACAGTTTTTATGATTTGTCTACAAATAATCAGCAGTTTTGCTGAGTAAAATACTTTTTACCTATATTTTTATTGTTTATGTTTTTGTCATTTTATTTGCTAATATTGAAGCTTCTGCTGGAGATAGTGTGTGTGGCGCAGCTGTGGCTGCAGTGTTTGGAGACCCTATTGAATTGCATTAATTGAGTTTTTATAAAATTGCTTTAGTAATGGCTTTTATTCTGGCTACATGGCATGCCTGTCTGTGATGCAAAGCTCCTTTACTGTGTTTCTGTATACTGTTGATGGTTACTATGGCTGTGACATTAAGGTATTAAGGTAGCCTGTTAAGAGGTGGGGTAGGGGTAGGACACCAGTGGAGGCCTAGGTGTGAAATGCTTGCCACTGATAAAATCATGCGTGTTTCCTCAGCTGATTGCAAGTATTTCATTAGGTCATCTACTGCAGGCATAACAAACGGAGAGCGGAGGCATCTGTGATGAAGTTGATCCAGCCTTGCAAAGTGAAGTGATATGGTCCTGTGACAAACAAAACAAACAAACAAACAAAACCCCCACTATTTCTCTGATTTTTTTTTCATGAAAATATACAAGTTTAACCTCAGAAATTCTCCCTCCCACAGCTCTGGTTTTTTTTTCTTTTTTACATGCAATGGTCATAATTCACCATTGCAACTACACCACAACACAAGAACCATACCGCTTCTTTATTTCTGTACTTTTTGTCTGGAACATGCAGCTTTATCCTCAGGCTTTTAACATGACATCATGTAATCCCATGTAGACATCAAGTGATTATTTATTCTTTTATATGGTTTTCATTTTAAAAAGAGACACCTGGAAGCATCCAAAATTCTTCTGGAGACTTACATCCAGTTCATGGATCTAATATTAGTTTAATTTGCTAGCTAGATACAGCTACTTTGTTTGAAAAATAGTTAGTTGGTGGCAAGTGGTAAATCTGCCTCTGTTTTGATTGTAAACTATATTATTATCCATGCAAAGTTTGAAAGGCCTTAGCAACAGTAACTGCTGATTGTTCAGAATGACTGGATGGCCATTAGTGAACACCTAAACCCCTAACTAGTAACACTTATTAAATGAATAAATATGTTTCACTGTTAAGGTGGAATATGTTTCACACTTTAGCTTCTGAAATAAAGACACAGACTTCTCCTCCACTGTGTCGTACTGTGCTGGAGGCTTTGCAGTTTCCCTCCTGTTAACACTGAATGTGCACAACAACTGACAAATCTGACTTTCCCTTCTTCATCATTTCTTTTATCAAGACTTCATCAATAAATCCACATGCGCTCATAAATTACGCTCAGCTATGCACATGCACATGCAAACAAACACACACAGCCGATACACATGCACGCTTTTATTTGCCTTTGAGATGCCTCCACTGGGTCACGAAGCGAAACAGGCGATTGACACCCTCTGGTTTCAACTTCTGTGACCCTTCCAGCAGCCTGTGAAGTAGGCACAGAACAGCCGAGCGAGGCCCTTGGAAATATCTGCGGTCAGCTGCATGGGGAGGAGGGAGCGAAGGAAAGAAACTTGCTTTTAATAAACAAGATAATGGGTGCCATACGCCCCTTCTCACACCACCAGTGCCTGCAATCTCTCTCCAGCTCTCTCCCTGTCCTGCCTTCTCTCTCTCTCTCTCTCTCCAAGCCTCACCCCACTCTATCTCACGTTTTCTATAAAAATTACATTCATTGTTTAAGAATGGGGAGCAAGATGGAGAGGGAGTGTGAGAGAAAGAAAGCAAGGTTGGGGGAGGAAGGGGTGGGGTGGGGGGCTGATCTTCAAACCAACAATTAACTGGCGTCAGGATGTTTATGGGCAGAGTTAGTTTAAGCGACTGGTCCTCAGTCAGTTCAGCTGTGGCCTTAAACACTCATTCTCTTTAATACTGAAATTACGCAGAGAGAAAGAAAAGAAAAAATTGAGAATTCATAATTCATTTGCAGCCCTCTGAGGTCTTTTGTATAGGAAGTAAAAACCTTTTCACACCAAAATCAAAAGACAATTTTTACTCTTTTTACTCTCAGAATGCAGGGAACTTTTCAGCAGTATTTCAGTGAAGTCATTCCCGCAGTGAGAGAAGTCAACAGGTCCTTGAAAGCATGTTCTCCTCTGAATGCTCAGTTATTCATGTATGTCTACGAGAATAGGAACAAATGCCTGACGATACTGTACCCCCCTATCTGCCTCAGTCTGGTTCCAAGAAGTTTGAAACCAGTCTGAGTGCGGTCCAAGAATCACACAGAGGTGAGGATGGGCTGAGGGGCTGACATGTTGCACACAAGAACTCTTACAATGAGATTTTAATTGGAAAAAGACCAAGCACTCACAAGCATGGAAAGTTGTGATGCTGTGTGTACGTGTGTCTGTGTATGTGTGTGTGCTCGTCTCTCGGGGGCCCACCTCTGTGCTCGTGGCCAAAGAGATGGCAGAGCCCCGGTAAGCCAGTAGACAGCCAGTTTGATATGCCGTAGACCCAGCTGTGGTTTTACAAGGAGGGGCTGGCACTTACTGTGGAGTGTGTTTGTGTGTGTGTGTATCTGCATCTGTGTATACTAAGATATGCCAAAGATAATGTGGATCGAATGAGGTGAAACAAATCCTTCTCCAGCCTTGCCCTGATACAAATTAGTAAAGGATTTCACAATGTTCGTAGTGAAGGGTGTGGGAAACCAATGTGAGCATGTCTCGCAGAAAGCTTGTTTTGCTTTTTTTTTTTCTCCTTTTTTTTCTCTACGCACTGTTGGAAAAGTGATCATCTATTTTAGATATGTTCAGACGAGCACAAGCTTGGATGTCATGGAATATCAGAGTAAGATAAGGTAGAATCATTTTCTAGGAGAGGAAGTTGATTTAGTTCACCTAATGTCTCCTTTTGTCTCCTTCATTTCTGTTTTTCTTTTCAAATTGGCAAATTAGACGACAGTTTTTAGGAATATTATTCAAACAGAAATTCATGCCGTCATGTCCTAACCTCATGGCCTTAGTTGTCGAGCTAACAAATTGCCTTGTGTCTGTTTGACTAATCAGCTAAAACATAGTTGTTCAGAATTTCATTAACATCTATTTTTATGTGAACTGCAGGGGATCAGATGAGCTGTCTTTGTCTTTTAAACAGTTGCAGACCTGAGGACGTTAAAAGAACTACAGAGTCAGTGAGTAACCTCGTGCTTCTAGTCAAAAAAGTAGCACAGTAAGTAGAGTGGCTGTGTTTTCTTAACATTCACTGTTTCTCTTATCCCAACTCCACCCTACCAGGCAACACAAACCCTAATAATGCCCAGACTTTTCTAGTTATGAGACATCCATCTACCTTTTTAGGCTTTGTAATACAAATCTGAAGTGCTGTCTGTCTGGTGAGTAAAAAAACACACACAAACACAAGAGGATCAGTGTTTTGGATCCTTCCAGTGTCAGAGCCCACGATTCTGTATGAACACGTAATTTACATCCTAGGCAACAAAGTGGTTTTCACCACAGAGTCATAGCTGTAAAACCACTGCTAACTGGTTGATGTGGATCCCAGCGTCTTGTGAAATGTAACGTCCCACAAGACCCCATCCTGGCCATCGCCCTGCTGCACTGGGGACTCCTATTTTTATTAGCGTGTCCTTTCTTTTTTCTCTCTTTTCTCACCCCCCACCCCCCTTCATTTTCATTGTCTTTCTCTCCCATTTTTGCTCTTGTCTACTGGTGTTGTTAAACCCTCTGAGACCGCCGCTGTGGTGTTGCGCCAAGTATTTTTGGCTCGACACTGCTTACATGCAAAATGCAAATTATGGTGAAATCCGTTGCTCCACGATCTAATTTGCTGCTAAAACCACATTTTATAGTGATATCTTTTCTGTCACCCTCGCTCGTTTCAGATAGATTTTCACTGACACATTAGTTATAGTGCCTCATATTTCTGGCAAGAGAGCATCTGTTTTATTCAATTATATCACTTGACTTGAAATTGACATTTGGTAATGGATACAGTGCTGATATTAAAATGTACTCACCCTACCATATCTGCATAGCTGCCTTTTTATGTGACTTTTCTACTCAATTACATATAATCATAGGATGAGCACATGTCTTCCCAGGTATATCGCCTTGCATTTCAACACAGATGTATTGTTTTCAGCCAACATGGGGGCAGGGGATTCCCCCCCATTTATGCAGTATTAGTGCAGCCCCTTGGCCAGACACTTGGCCGGCCCTCCCCCGTCTGGCACGGCGCGAAGCGGGGCTTGCCAGGACACGCTGGAGAGCCAGGCTGTAGCTGCTCCACTCGCAGGAATGTGTCAGTCATCCTTGCCAGTCCATCGCTGCTGATAATTCAAAATGACAATATAATGAAAGCGGTGAGGTAGAGAGCAATACGGTACTGTGATGTGCTACTCTCACCCTCTCTGTCTATCAGTTGAGTGGGCTTGTTGGGGGTGGAGGGGGTGAACGGTGCCAAGTAAAACGTACATAAAAGAAGGTTTGTGAATGGGGATAAGTGTGAGCAACCATGCCAAATTGTTTGTGGATCTCAAAGCTTTTGGACTTTTCAGCACATTTGGCCTTGCTTTGCTCAGACTATCATGAGCTCCAGACAGAAAAGAGAAGCCGTTTCTTTGTGGCCCATTATTACAAGATGTTTTGTCTCCATTTTTCCAAAACGGTCGCCCAGAAAATGACATCACACATACAAGTATCAGAAAAAGCAAAAACAAGGCGTTTGGCTTCCTCTGGGAAAGCAGAAAAGTTTCAGCTTTTTCCTGATTAATAGATTTTCATTACATGAAATATTAATCAAGATGGATTGTTTAACACAGGGTTGGGTGCAGTGGGGGGATTTGCATACTCAAGCCGCTTTCAGCTCGCCCATTATTTCATCTCCGAAATTCCACCTTGTGGCTTCTGTCAACCAGAGAATACCTCTGATGAAGGTGTCCTAGTCTGTCTCATTCTGGCTCCGTTGCCAGACAGATGTTGGCATTTGAGTCGGAAACCTTAAGGGACTGGCATGTTCCTCTGGGGTGAAGGGGAGAGCAAATTATATTGACAAACATGCATGAGATTCATCCTCTGTCAGACAACCTTTTCAGCAGAGGAAACTTTGAGTGAGTCAGACAGGACATGAATATTCTTTTTTTTTTTATTAATGCCTCACTCCAGTGACACTCTCTCATTTGACTGACAGATAAGTTGTAAAATATGAAAACGGATCATTTTCAGTGTTTCTCCGAACACGAGATTTACTGAAAAACACTACGAAAGCGTTGTCTTTTCACTTAACCAGGAGAGAAGTACAATTGCGAACCTTTAGCCCAGCATCCCATTTCAGCATCCCAGTGAGGGTGTTGAGCCTAATCGGTGGATAAGTGTACAGATACTCTTTGCTTTCCCTGATGCCTCCCAGGGGATGTCCTGGCTTGGCCGTCAGCTCAGGATTAATTAGAACCTCCCGTGTCCCCACAGACGTATTAGTGAGCTCAGTGCCGGTCAAACACCAACCGCATTAGCAACCAGAGGCTAATACCTTGCACTCGAACACATCACCAGGTACTATAATTAATAACTACCTCTCTCCCTGCTCAGGCATCACCAGTTATTATTTACCACGTATGACCTAAAGGCATTTTATTCCTGCTTCCGTAAGAGAATACTTGCATTCTTTTTTTCTTCTACTTCAGTAACGCTCAGGAAGTTGTCGGACATGTGCAGTGTTATAATGTTACATGTGCTTCCTCTTGGTGTGACTTTTTGCAACAAAAACAAGGTTCCTTTTAATGTCAGATTAACAAAAAGCAATATTTTTATTGTGAAATGTGAGTCCTAAAGGTTGACATTTAAAGAATGTGTTCAACAACTATTTTTTAGTTTAGTCTTATCATGTCAGCAAATAGTACAAAATGCCCATTAATTTTCCTCAGAGAAAATGGCATCCTCAAATTGCTTGTTTTTTTTGTTTTTTTGTTTTTTTTTGACAAACACTCCCAAACCTCAAAGATATTAAAATAACAGAATGCAACAAAAAGCAGCCTCACATTTAAGGAGCTGAAATGCGAAAGTTTAACATGTTTGCTTGATCAATAATCTGAATGAGTAGAATTAAAGCTTGAGCCATGATGTAGTGACAGGATTTGTTCCATATTCACATTTGCTTTGGAGAGTGATTGTATTAAAAAAGCGTTTTATGAAATTATAATGAATAATCTATGATTAGTTCCTTTGAGGAACACTAAAATAGAAGAGGTGCCTTTAAAGACAAAAGCAAAAAATTCAAAATTGCAGCTCTGCAGTTTTGCTATGTATCATACTAACCCATCAGAGATTACTGTATATTTATATATAGCTTTTCCCTGTTTTGCTATGCACACTGATTTTCTCCCCAACTCTGCCCTCGGTATTGACAATATTATCCATGTCCCTTGGATAAAATTCCCTTTTTCTTTAGTCTTAAGACTCTGTCTCCAGGCGCGACTAGACCACCTGTCTCTTGAATAAACATGGGCTGAGGAGGATCAGGGCGGCCCGGATTGCCTGGGGTTTGGCGAAATGTCACCACAGAGAGGAGCTGAGGTAGATGCGGGCTTGATCTGCTTGATCACTCAGTCATACCGCGTCCACTGAAGGTTAGGAGCGAGACAGATTTAGGTAGAAGAGCTGTGCGCGCACACACAATAGACACACAAACACACTGTCAGATTCGCAGTGGATCATAGCATATCCCTGCTGTCCAACTAGGAGACAAGGGAAAGACATGGGGCCCTGTATATCCCAGGTTAGAGGACCTGGCCAACACCTTTGAAGGAGTCCATAAGAATACATAAGGGTATGGAGAGGGGATATAAGGAATCCCTGCAATATTAATGTCCAAAATGTCATGAAAAAGCCACAGTATCTTTCACAACACAGCAGACCTGGTTAGAGTTGAAGAGTGACATATAGAGCCGGTGAGAGACTTCCCTTGTATAATGAATGAACTCCGGGTTCCTGCTTTCAATCCCGCTGGACCTGGGTTTGTGAGTAAGCATGGTCAGGACTGTCAAGAGACTCTGTGTCTAGACGTACAGGGAAAACAAACTGCACTCCACAGGGTCCAGTTCAAACAACAAGGCTATCATCTTGAAACTTACTCAAGTAGATTTGTTGTCAAGGCTGCGGTGATTATTCTCCTGATTACTCCCAGCAGAGGAATACGTGTTTATCCACCTCAAATAAAACACCAATTTGCCTTCCTATTTTCTGATCACCTCCCCTATAAATTAAGCTGCTCTCAAATTCAAACACGGGCAGTGTGTACAATGATGAGCGTCAACATTGCTACATCTCTTTTGAGAGTGTGTAAGCTCCTTATATCAAAATGGTTTGTTTGTCCCCCAGTCACAAATCATTAAGTATTTCGCTCTACTTTTTTTAGCTCAGTGGGTTATATGAAAATGAGCGACAAGCCTCCATCCCTCCTGTGTAGGGATTATGAGCCTGTGTTTGTGAGGGTCTGACTCTAATGGGCTAGTAATTACAGTTTGTTTATGAGTTTATCGATGCATACCACCACCATGCCTGCATGGGTTATGGGCAATGGCAGATAAGGATCACACATTTATTTTCATTTCCCCCCTCTAAAGAATGAGTTAGCTCACATTGTGAACTCCCACTGTGATCATATTACAAGGCCCAATACTTTTGATCTACGCTAGTATGGGTCCAGGGCATGAATCTAACTTGACTTTGCAACCTTGGGATACACAAGCTATACCATTTCTCACTTTGATGTGAAGCCAAGAGCTGTGAAAAAGCTAAACACAGAAATAGCTCATTATAGAAAAAGCCCAGATTGTCCAATTTACACTTCCATTATGTCTCCACAGCGATGCTATTGTTCACTTAACAAGGTCAAGACCTACACGTTCCGCGAATTACTAACATCTACTGTAGTATCTCCTCCCGTGTTTACATCTCTCAGTGTTTTGGGCCAAGTCTCGGAGCAGGACCGGATGGTGGGTCATGATCCCGAGCCGTCTCCGGGCTCGGAGGGTATTTTCCACGGTGTGTTGTCAGCAAGGCAACAACAGCAGGCGGCCTCAGATCCTTTCCTTTTTCCCGGGCTCCTGACGACCTGCACGGCATATGCTCTGGGAACCCTTGACGCAGACCCCATTTGTGTTTGTGCGGTCAAATTTAATCAAGATGGCATCTGTTGGTGTTTAATGTGAGTAATTGTCCTATACAGTATGTGTGCGTGTGCGTACGTGTGTGTGTGAGCGCAGAAAGACGATGTTAGCATACACTAAGGGAAAGCATTTAGGGAAATGTCATTTCTTTCTACACACTCACACACTGGATAAATCTCACATTTACTATTGATGCATAATTTTGCCCCATATGCTTTCACCACCTTTAATAGCACCCTGGACTGCTTCTTTTTCTCTGCACCTATGTCTTCTTGTTATAAGTGCATTCCCTCTGTGATGGTGTGTTGGTCTGTGTCAAATCATGTGCCAAAGTAATAACTGTCTTGTATGAATGTACCTGCAACTGGCTGGCTGTGGAAATGAATTTCCTCCTCGACAACAAATAGAGCTCTAATCTAATCTACCCTGCATCTTTCCAGTGTGTGTGAAGATACATGGACATACTGTATATGTGTGTGGTCGTATGTGTATCTCTGTAAGTGTGAGAGCAAAGAGAGAGCGCAAGTGGGTGCATGACTTGTGCGTCTGCGTACAGTATGTGTGTTTGCATTAAGGTTCGCCTAAGAGCCCATTGTTGACTTCAAAAGGATTCCTCCGAGGTTTTAATTATGCTACTGCTTAACTTGGCACCAGAGAAAGAGAGTGATCCTGGCTGAAGCCCGTAAATCTCTCAGCGCAGACACATCCACGCCCTCCAAAGCCCTCGACTCCTCTGGACCTCCCAGACACACTAAGGAGGAGCACTCAGGTTGGCCCCAACCACAGTCACCCTGTTCACAAACACAAACACATACACACATGGACACAAGCAAAGCGCTAGGCACACATGGCCAAACAGCTGCCTGGGCTGACGCAACCAGACTTGCCTTCACAGACATTTGTGTGTGCAAACATGCGTTCACATATGTGCATGCACATTTATGAATGCAGGCACTCATATAGGTACACAGGTACACAGCTTAAAGCTTAATTTACAAGGTATGTCACACACCTTGTTTCACTTGAAGGGATAGTTTGACATGATAAGATTATTTTCATTGTTGCTGAGAGTTACATGAGAACACTGATACCCAGCCGCTGTCACAGTGACAACAAAAGTTTCTCTGTCTCTGACTAAGTAATAGTACAGCACATATCACCCCATAAAAACCCAAATCTTTACACTTTATATGGATTAAAAAAAATATGATGTGTTAATTAGTGAGCTTTAGAGGGGCTGGTTGGCAGATTTTGTTACCTTTTAACAAAGCCAGGCTGGCTGTTTCCTACTGTTTCCTGTGTTTGTGCTAACCTAAGCTAACGAGCTGCTGACTGTAGAGTGAATTTTGGCAAAGACTCGGCTGAAAATGTTTCAATTTGAGGGAAATCTTCACACTCAGAGACGGAAAGAAAAAGGAAAGAGGTCTGTAGGAAAATAACAGTGTGAGCTGGAGTTCCTGGTAAGCTTTGAGTTGTCACACATACACAGACTTATTCCACACGTGCATGGTTGGTGCGAACATAGCTTACTAGTAACAACTAACATCTGCAGTGGTCAAATTTGTGTGAAAAAGGTACGATGAAAATGTACTTTGAGTCATATGAACAGTTTTTCAAATCAAACACGAGTATAGGACAACAAATAAAGGCCACCACATATTACCCTATTTACATTACATTCACCTCAGTCATGCATTGGGCTTATCAGATAGCTCTTTCATAAGAAACACTGGTGTAAATGCATCAAAGAGGCATTAAAGACAGATTGAAATATAATTGGTTTGAAATACATTGTAGCCAGGTGATGAAAAGGGGAAAATGCATCTCTCTCTCCAGGATGCATACAAAATCTTTACTCCTCTGAAGCGTAACCAACTTTGCAATGTATTATTAACTGCCAAGCTAAGCTGTGATTGTTGTAGCTAAAGTGCACAAGTTATTCTTATTTTTGCATTTGTTAGTCACCAGACTTCAGGTGCATCAGCTCCACTATTTAGAATAGAGCAGCTGACCTTGATTTGTACGTTACCTAGGACAACCAAGACTTATTACAATCAGATGTGGCTTGTGATGTGGTTAATGAAGATGCATATAAATGGCTAAGAGCAAACAAAAGTGTATGGCATCTGGACTTTTTCTGGCTATGAGAAACTTAAAAGTGTAAGCAGGGCCTACTGTCTCCACACCTGGTGCCCTTACAGAGGCCTCAGGGCAGGCATGTACACCCCTCGACTCAGTTTCTTATAGAAGTGTTGTTGCAGTGATACAGAAGACAAAACTCAACCATTTAATACTATAGCAATGTGAGGAGAAATTGTTTATTTGTGTCAGCTTTTTTCCTTCCTCACTATGAAATGACTTTCTTGATGTCTTCCAGAGTGGCTGACATATAGTTAATGTAGTGTATCCCCCCTCCTCCTCTGCATTACCCATATGCCTCTAAATCTGAAGTGGAATACCCAGAATTATCTCAAAGGCAAATGATGGTTGTTGGTAGCAGACAATCTTCAAATGACTGTATCTTTTATCTGTGTACCTTTTTCCGGGGTAAAACAGAAGGAGTGAGGGACTTGAAAAGTGATACCTCTGCGTACCTGCTTGAAAGAGTTTTTCCTCTCAGCGAGGGATTAAGAGCAGAATGTTTTTTTCCGTTCTTTTTTTTTTTTTTTTGTTATTCTTCGCCATAGCGCTCCACCCTCCTCATTAAAGACCATGCATATTCTCCCAGGAGAATCCTTCAACATTACAACTCTTCTCCACAGGTACAGCTCTCTTGGGTCCCTCACTTTTTCTCATCCCTTTCCCTCTCCTCCCCTTTCCTCTTCTCTGCTCTCCCTCCATCT
Organism: Lates japonicus; assembly: GCA_033238685.1. Classification (NCBI taxonomy): domain Eukaryota; kingdom Metazoa; phylum Chordata; class Actinopteri; family Centropomidae; genus Lates; species Lates japonicus. The sequence continues at coordinate 2,535,237 of BRZM01000038.1, read as the reverse complement.
CCTCTCCTCGTCTGTCTCCCGATCCGTCGCCCCTTCTTTTCATGTACTTCCCACTCCCTACCCCCTCAGATCCTCTTTACCTCCTTCCCTCCACCTTTACCTCGCTACCTTTACTTTGGCGGCACACAATGCACTCCTTCCCTCTTTCCCTCCTTCCCACCCTCCTTCTCTCTCACCTTCCATCTGCATATGCAAGTGCTTATTTTGAAGTCGTGGCCCACAACAGATATTCAATATTAATGAGGACCCTCATGAATTTTTGAGCTCTAATTAGACGGCTCTCAGTTCGTTAACTGAAAGGGTTTCGGTGCTCACTAGTGGTGATGGAGGGCTTGGGGGGTGGGAGCTGTGTGAGAGAGGGACAGTCCCACCCTCATCTTCCACCTCTGCACTCCCACTCCCCTTCTTCCTCCCCCCCTCAGTGCCCGTAATGTCCCACAGTGGGGACAGCGATGGGGCGATGGGGTAATCAGCGGGCCTGGATCGTCGGGGCTCATTATAAGACAGCTGGCCATTAGTTTGCAGGCCCTGCGCATTGTATCATCTCTGCAAACGGCCTCCTGCTGGGACATTATTTAGCTATTCTATTTCATCGTCACTTCAAATGATGCAATGGTCTTTTCAGGCGCAGACAGACAGACAGACGCAGGAGTGAAACGAGAAGGTGACACCTCCGCCCTCCTGTGACAAGAGAGACATGCCTTTTCACAAGTGCAGATGACCGATGGGTGTGCGCACACCCATGATCCCATCCTTCCATTTCTTGTCTTTCCTTCACCCTACTGACCAAATAAGGATTGAAATTAGGTCTTTAAACAACTGATCCTCTCTTTATCTTTTCCCTTTCTTTTTAAGGTTTTTCAGCACATTGGTTAGCTGTCACCCCTGTGTTATCATCTTCAATGTCACAGGCATGTGCCTTGCCCTTGCAACACCCCCCCACCACTACCACTACCACAAATCCCTCTACTCCAATATCATGCTCCCACTATTTCTCAAGAAGCGTTCCCTCTGTCCTTTGGTTTCTGATTCCCAAAGGTGTGTCAGGATCAGCAGATACCACAGGCATCCGTGGCTTGCCGCCCCCCTCCCCCCCCCCCCTCCATCCAACACCCGCTCCTCACCCTCCACCCCACCCCTGCCTACTTGTGCATATGCAGAGGAAGGAAGCATCTCCACTGTGGCAGCAGCAAAACACCACACTACAAAAGAGATGCGCACCTCTGACAGTAACCATCAAGAAGGGCGTTGACAGAATAAGGGCGGGAGATGATGATCTGAGACGCAGGGATGTGCAGAAGGAGGCAAGAAGGGAAGAGAAAGGGCTTTCTTTCCTCTGTCTCCTTTTTTTTCATACCTTTTTTTTTTTTCATTTTCCCAGGACTCATCAAGCCCCACTTGACACATGTCTGACTGGGGTGGCGTTAATCTCCCCAGAGGGTGGGGTCCCCTTTTCTCCTCTGCATGCCACTCCTTCACGGAGCCCTTTCCTTTTCCCGTCAATTTACATTTCAAAACAGGCGATGAGCCGATCAAAGACGGTCACTAACGATGAGGCCTTTCATCAGTGGCTGGCGTGGTATGCCGAGATAGTATACGGTGAGGTTTCATTGATCATAAGCAGGTGGGTGTGCTGTTTGGCACTGGCTTGTGTGCTGCTGGGCTCCTGTCATTGTCTTATCCTAAGTTTGTCTCTAGGGGCAAGACGTCGCTGGCGGGGGATGTGCCAGTGGGTCTCACAGGAGAATGTCTTTGTCATCCGGAAGCTTTACATGCCAATGAATTAATCAGAAGCATTGCGAGACCTGCGATCGCACTGAATCTGAAAGGATATGAAAACAGCGTTTCTCACCGAATTCTTGATGGATCTTGTTCTTGGCCGTGATTAATAACTCAATTACTGACAATAAGAATCAGTTTCAGGTCAGGTCAGGTCAGCTCTTGATCCATGGCAGGACAATACAAAGGAAAAAGAAATTTGACCTCTGATGACTTACTCAAACAGTGAAATCAAACACAGCAGCACACATGGAACTCCTTTATCTAGAATATGATTTCTGGTAATACCTTTGGACAAATATAAAAAAGCTGCCAAACACATCATGGAAAATTCCTTAACTTCTGAGAAAAATTGATATGTAATTGACCGCTGTGATCAAACTTATCAATTACTCAGTTTTGGAAGAGAAGAAAAAGATACTTGACACACTGACTCTGTTTATATTTTTGCCAAGTGAGGATGGGCAAGTTGGAGAACTTTTGTCTGGTTTGTGGTAAGCACTGGGCTTAAACAAAATTACAACTTTTGAGCGACTCAAAGGGCTGAATACTGCAATGAATACTGAGTCAGACCCTTAATCTTAGGATCATCCCCCCAGGGTGGGAGATTATATTAGCAGAGCCATTCATCTCCAATAATTTAGTAATGTAGATAGTAGATTAGCTCTATTCCCTCTTGTCTGCCAACACCTGGGGCATAGCTCATATTCAATACCTCCTTGTTCTCCTACTGTATATTCTAACTGTTGTAGGTGGCCTGGCCTCCCCACTACGCTCATTTGACTCCAAATTACCGAGCTCTCCAGGGAGACAATTCAACAGCAGTTGACCAGAGGACCCCCCACCCCACCCCTCCTTCACAGGCACACACAAGTCCGCAGACTTTCTCTCAAAGCTATCAAAGATCACACATTGAGGTGTAAAAACAGCTGGATTATGCACATTAATGCCTAATCGGATGTCATTTTATTATATTCACTTGGTATGTAACCCATGCCCTTTTTCCTGTAATTATAGCCACTGAGTGGCAGGAGGAAGGCACGCTGTAATTGTTTTTGAGGGAGGAATGGCAGTGGCAAAGATAGATTTCAGATGGCATATTTGCACTGAGGAATTTGAGCTTTTTCTCCCCCCATCGCTCTCTTTCCAAAAAGGACCCTGTCGTTTTCAGAGCTTGCTGCTCCCGGGGTAGTATGCTTTTTATTATTTTTCCAATTAGAGTCAATTGACCTGACAGAATGGAGGGCAATTAGTGATATTTCCCCCTCCTCGCAGGCCTGCGGGGTAATTTGCTGGAGGTTCTCGGCAGTGCTTTATGTGGATATACGCCCCGCCCCACAAACCCGCTCTGGAGCATAATGGCTTATGATTTTTCAGAATATATCTCCTCTTACTTTATTCTTTTTCCCAGTAAAGTACAATTACAGACTGTTGAAGGGTGTCATCTTTTAAACTGCCTATAATGTCTCTCTCCCTCTCTCTATCATATAAAAAGAGTGGCTATAGTGGCAGTGCTATACTTTTAGTATTTATACACAGAATTTAGATCTTTACTAATGTTAAGGGATTGTTGCCAGAGAAATGGCGGTAGCTGTGTTGGTTTCATAAAACATCCATCCAAAGAGGCATAATTGTAAGCAGATCATTTCTCTCAGTGTATGCAGAATTAACTTGTGCATTGAAACCCAGACTTACCGAAGAGGGGGAGGAGGTGTTGGTAGGGTGAGCTCGTTGGCTTAAATCCCAACTTGCTATTGATAAACTTGATGAATGTAATTTGTGCCTGCAACCCTGGGTTATTGTCCCCCTCTATACCTGCAATGCCAGAACGTTCTGTTCCTGCGTGCAGGAAAGCACAATGGCCCAGTCCGTGTTGGCTCCCTTCTGAATACCTGTATCTGCCTGTGCCTCAGCTGAGGAGTCTGACACACAAAGAGAAAAATAATCTTCAGAACTAAGCTTGTCTGGCATATCCTCTGCTGAGTCTATAAGAGCAGAGAAAATCTCCTCAAACTGATGCACTGAAATAAATACGCTTAATTTACCTATGCAGAAGCCGCGTTGGAGACCGTAAAGGCCGGCAAATAAAAGAGCCATCGATGGAGTTGTTTGGAGATTGAGATACAAGACAGTGTGGGTTAGTGGAGCATGCTATGCATATAGTGAAATGCAAATTCACTGAGAGGGGGAGAGGATGCAACAAAAACACATTTAATACATCGGGTAAAATTTATTCCATGCATGTGAATGTGCCGCCCCAACCCGAGCACATCATTTGCTCGACATTCAGTACATCTGTTGTGTTAAGTGACTGTAATTTAGGTGACATTGGCACAAAGCCTCTTAATGTAGCCCCGGTGGACCCCCTGTAAGAGGGGCACACGGGACCAAACAGAGGCATCTCGCAGCTGGAGCCGCGTCAAGGATCATTTCCCTCTTCACATGATTAATTACAGTTTGATCACTTGAATCTAAATCTGATTAATTTTGGTCACATGTCAGGGAGGCATCAGTGGTCTATAATGTATACCATGGTAATCTGTACCAGGCTCTCCTTGAGAATCATTTCATGAGGTTACAACATGTGAAACTAATGTTGTGCATGTGTGAAGAGCTGAAACGATCACTTTATGTCATTCATGTGTGAATCTTTGGAATTATCATGTGTAAATTGCTGGGATTGTCATCATGGACGTGAGTACATGCTGTCTTTAATGGGCCACCCGTACAATGAAGTGATTTAAGCTATACATTCATTGTCTCCATACTTTGCATACAGTATGCTCTGAAAATGCCTGGGGGGAGGCAGCATGCAAACTGTGAACAACATTAACCATCTCCTGGAAAACGGCTGCTAAGGTGTATTTAAGGGGCTGCATGTCATTCATGGCTGTTATCTTTTACCTTGACCCTCATAACAAAACTCCTCTGGCAAAAAGGATCCAAAACACACACACACACACACACATTCCCTCAGGACGTTGGGCCAGATTCCTGTCCTAAGTGGTTGTTGTGGAACTCCTGAGCTGTCAAAGCCTCACCATAATCCTTCTCATGGGTCAGGGCACAGTGTCAGAACTCAGTTTACTGTACGGCTTTCCACTGTTTACTGGCCCTAGCTTCACTGTGGCTTGAAAACCCACGGGACAGATTTGTTAAATAATTTGTACTGCACTAGTCCAGGTAGCTTCACTACTATTGCTCGACTTTTTTTTTAGAGCTAAAGAAAAGGGAACTTTACTAAGTTTGACCATCCTGCATTTTTAAGTTTATCCAGTGGGTTTTGGAAGAATTTCATAGGAAAGTTATCACCAGACTGTAATTCACTCACTCTAGAAATAAACGTGAGTCCCTTGAATTATTATATAGTGTAAAAATGTTCTCTAATTTCAGAAATCCCCTGTTTGGCACAGTAGAAATTGCAAAAGAGACAGTTAAAGTAGCGCCACAGATACTTATCGCCTGACCCTACAGATATGGCAGGAATGTTTTGTGAGTGACAATAGTACAGTGCAAAGAAAACACAGCGAGGCCAGAGGTCACTTTAACAGTACCTGCATGCCCAGAGGCTTGTTTGTGCCTCTCTATGTGCCTCTGCGTGTGTGTGTGTGTGCGTAGATTTTTGTGGTTACAACTCATCAGCCAGCTACAGGATCAGCTTTTCTGCCAAACCAGTAATTAGATAAGAATGATAAACATACTGAAGCTAACAGGGAAATGAAGGCAGAACTGGATGTCCAGTATTTTACATTGTTTGTTTTTCTACAAGAATATCTAGATGGTGTATTTATGTTTCCCCCACGGGCCTGTTTCAACTGTCAGATGACAGCTTACTCAAAGTAGTGTAATTTTTCAATTCTGAGATGACAAAAGACAGCACGTCCTGAATATCTTGTCAATGTCAAACACTGTTTAGTATAATCAGAATCACCTTGACTTTGCTTTATGGGCAAACAGAGGAGGAACTGTAATTGTAGATATGCTGTACGTTTTAACACAAGAATATGAAAGGGGGGCACAACAACTTGCAGGGAAGCTTTGTGAAGTGTGTGAGCTCTGGAACTGTGATCCTCAAGGGCGAATCAGCGGAAAACAAAAGCACACAACAGTCGTGGCCTACATTCGTGTTGGAGTGCTTTCAACGCCAACAGAGCTTATTTTCATACGCCATTAATTGCTTGAATAGATTGCCTGTTGAATTCTTAATGTGCTATAAATTCCGTGTTTGTTTTCCCCGAGTTGACAGCACACAGGCATACTGTGTCAAGCCTTGTCCTGTAATCAGCACTGGCCTTGGAAGAACTTCAGCTAAAGAAAACCCTTCTCCGTTTTCCTCTCCTCAACCTTATATTCTCTTGGGCTATTGTCCACACGTTTGTCTTGTTTCCTGTGACAATGGAGTCTATCCATTACATCTACGCATGTAATCGATGGCCTTGCGCCATATACAGTAAAAGTATTTCTTTGTGCTCATCTTCTGTATTCATTAGGTAGGTGTGAAAGCTGGAGAGGGTCACAGAGCAGTGTGCAGCAATGCCAAACAGTTTATCCAGCAGCACAGTGAGGAGTTGGACAGCGGTGAAGGGACATCTCTAGTTTTTGTCTCCTCAAAGTGCAGAATCAGTCGTCACTCCTGGGCTTTTACCTGTAGGAGTCAAACCCCGCTTCCAATCCATTTTAATGCATAACCAGCAGGGCTTTCCTTTCCAGCTTAATTCGTACGCAGGGACTTTGCATGTTTTAAGCTCTATGCAAATATTATTGGATTTTCCAAGGATTTGGGCGGATTTCCTGCCATGGATTTTCCTTTACAAATGTCTTTAGAAAATAAAGTGAACCTATTTTATTTAAATTCGGTTTAAGAAGGCAAACAAATATTTAGATGCTAAAAATATTGAAGAGGGATCTTCTGAAGTAGGGACCGAACTTTATTTGAAATTTTTTTGCCCATATTGGCATTTACTTTTCCACTAATCTTTTTTTATGGGAAATGAACTTTGTTTTCGATCAAATTCAAAGCCCACATCAACTGTACTGTCATCACCATATAAACCCATGTGGCTCTGTGGTGCTCAAATTGTCTGTATGCAAAAAAAAAGTGGATTATGGTCCTGCATATCTGTGTAATGATCCTCAGCATTGTTTTTCAGTGGCCTTGACAGCTTTGTACATGGACTCAGCCTTGAAAGGCAGCACTGACAACAGCACATCCTTGAGCAAACCAAAAGGCTGTCCAGAATAATGGGCTGCTGTTGCAGTCGTGTCATCTGAGAGGGTGTCGTGTTCAGGAGCGGCAGCGAGGAATACGACGGGGGTTTATTTGGACATGACCATGGTGGATACACCATCCCCTCTGGCCATGGAAGATGAAACTGGAAAGGGAGAAAGCACACAAAAGCAGGTACTGCTGGCCCCTGAGAATGTATCTAAAGCAGCCCCCTGAGAAAGAAAGCCTAATTCCTCTGAAAGATGTTGACTGTGTACACAATATTCATAATCGCAACTCTCACCCCCTTGCCACCAACAAATGTCCTGACAAAGGCCTTAATCAGACAATGCTATGAGTGGAATTTGAGGTGCACATGTTTTTGATTAGTGCTCCCTTGTGTACTCTTCCTGCGCTGCCATCTTTTAACGGTGCCAGAACTTTCAGCAATAATGTTTTCCCAAACAAACTGCAGCAATCCCTGTATTTAAAACATTATGCTTGTGTTCTCTCAGCATACAGGGCACAGTTTTAATGACTATCTCTCACACCCCGCTCGCCTCCTTCTGTCTCTGCCCTTCATTTCTCTCATAGTTTAGTCTGTTGGTGGCTTTTTGGGCTGGGAGGGGGGTAGGCCCTGGCCACAAGCTGAAGGCTTGATTACAGTCCTGGCAAGAGAACAGAAAGCTGAGGGGCAGGAGGGATGAAGGGATGGAAGGGGATGGGGAAGGGGAGGGGAGAGGATGGAGGGACCTCAGGCCCTGACTAAAAGCAGCTGTGGAGCGGGCGGGGGTGAAGGCCCCGTGTGCTCTTAAAGGGCTCAGGAAGACTGACCTCAGCAGAGCTACACGTGGAAGTGCTAAGACGTCCATGTTAGCTAACTTGGCGGACATCTCCGCTCTTAATCACTTTAGTACTTCCTGTGTTTCTTATTTGGATTCTCATTTAAAGGATAATACCAGTTTATTGCAACGTACTTTTTTTTTTTTATCTTTGGCTTTTGTGTTTCGATGTCTTATACTCACCACAGTAGTGCTGAGATCAGGGAAAATAGCGACATTGCTAAAATGAAGTCCGATGTGGAAAGAAACACAAAGCGGTTAGACAATCAGACAAGTTGTAAACAAAGTTGATCCAGATTATCAAACACTTTATTCAGAGGTAAAACTGAAAGTGAGCACAATCAGTGTTTGCTTTCATTTCCTCTTCAATCACACTACTCTTTAATCCTTTTATAAAGGGTTCATGCATTGTAATGCGTGGCTATAGTATTGGTTTATAAATCATTCACCCATAGTTTACAGATCAGATAAAGCCAAAAATTTAAACAAAGTCTGAGTTGGTTTGAAAAATCTCCTTAGCCAGTGTTTGCAGTTATAAATATTGGTAATCCATTAATGAGTGTTGGTCCAGATCCTCCTTGCTCCAGCAAGTGGCCAGTCCCACACAGTCCAATTAGTCTAGGGTTTTTAAACAACACAGCAGCTTGAAAAATTGGACTTATCTTTGTAGCTTTGTAAATGATATATTAACCACTAGTAAACCTTTAATTAAAACCTCTCATAAAGAGCAGGTTATTAGAAAATTGTACCTTCAAATAAACTACTTTGAGGGATTTGTTTGAAATCTGTGATCATCTGGCTAACTGTGTTCCCCGTTGGACACTTTCTAGCATTCCCAATTAACTTGGTGAATGTGATATTTATCATAAATGATACTAATAGTGCCAAAACTACAAAAAATAAGAATGATATTTTTACAGCCCGGCATACCAAACATGTAAATGACTAGCATATACCTAAATATTTTGAAAGAGATCTTGCATTCAAAAATCGGTAAAATGTGGACCAACACTGGAGACATATAAACCTCAAGAGCAAATGAATCTGGCTATCCAGTAGCGTCAGTACTTCAAGTGACTTGATGCTCTCTTCTCCGCAGGCTTTTATGTATTCAAAACAAAGAAAAAAGAAAAATGGTGATGAGCTGGATGTGATAGTGCTGCCAGTAAAATGATATATTCAAAATAATGGCTGTGAGAGGAGCTCTAATGGCAATGTTCAGGAGTGAGCATTGTAAGCACAGCGACAGGGCTAAACTTGTATGCGATGGATTTACATGGGGAAATAATAGCGACTCCCTCATTTTCCTCACAAGAAAATAAAGGGGTTGGGGAATTGGTGGTGGTGGGGTTCCCTACATAAAAGATGTGCAATAGCCAACGGGTGTCTCGTATAGTTTTCTCACACTCCACAGGAAGCCTTCTGTCGATGCAACAATATCATGGGAGAGAGGCACCAAATGTAGGATCTCTAAATTTGTGAAGCCACTGGCCCTGAACAGGATGCACAATAAAATTATACATTCAGGAATGATAAGTCTAACAATATGGCACCTTCATATATCACTTAACTGCTGTCATTTTGCTGGCGGCGAAATGGGCACCTCTCCGAAGGGTCTTGCTGTTACTTGCTGGTGTGAGGACAGTCAGCCTTATTAAAGGGATATTTCATCCAAACCACGGGGTCCATTCTCCTCCTGATTTTTGATTGACGGCGCAACTCCAGCAGAAAATCAAAGCAATCTGGGATGCATTTGGATTAAAGTAAGAGGTCATCCTCAAAGGCTAAGGTTAGGCACACTCGGATCTCTCATTGAAGTAACACACATTTGAGCACGGATCAAGCGCCTTTGTTTGAACAGGGCTTTAATGTGAAGATAACATGTTGTTGTTTGGAAATGTTGAAATGCAATCTTAAGTATCCTCTTGAATGTGAATCATCTCATTACCGGAAGAGCATTCTCACACACACAAGAGATAATGTAAAGAAGCATAATGTGTTTATATCATCATGGTATGAAACAGATGACAGTGCACTGTGTAAAATCCTTCAGTGGCATTACACTGGTCGTGGTAGCATAAATTTGGATGTGAGAAACATCAAAACCCCCATATAATCCTTTCTCTTCATGTTGTCATCCTATCTTTTGGTTACTCCTCCCCCTAGGGCCATGGTTATTTACATTTTCAAATCTGCATTTTTCATATAGATCTGTCTGCCTCTGATTTTAATATCAGTGATGTTTCCCACGACACCTTTTGTTTTATTATGCATTATGAATTTCTTCCCCTCTCACTCCTCCCTCTCTCTCCTTCTCTCACCCTCTCTCTCTCTCTCTCTCGCCTCCATCTTTTTCTAATCCCTATCCCCCACACTAGGCTTATGAGTCCCAGTGTTTTATCATGGGGAGAGAGATTTATCATTTCAATCTCATTTCAATAAATAAAATAATCTCTCTTCCTATGCGTGACGGCAGCTAATAGTATTTTGTTATGATAGGTGAAACTTTGCAGACTTAGTGCACTTGCTGAAATACTTTGCGTGGCATTCTGCACCATACAGTCGCGTGCCTGCATCTTGAGGAATACTTATCGCATTATAAACTGCGCTATGATACATTTAAAGATATATGATCGGCCCACTTCATTAAAGTGAAGCGTGATGTGTCAAAACATTTTCATTTGTTGATTTAATGGATGTAATAATGTCATGCTCCTGTTACAACATGCATTCCATTGGATGTTAAACTGACAGAGGTTAATCTGCAACATCATGTTAGATACTTAGTAATTAAATGAATAATGCACTTAATGGGTTTGGTTTGTACTATTGAGCTGCAGTATAGGAACCCTCTTGTACCAATTCCATCCTCTTAAAAGCTACTGGGCTGCACTCGCCTTATGCTTTTATCTTTCAGCCAGGATATGTTCTTAACACGGTCTGTGATCCGCTGCACTGTGGTGTGTAGAAGAACAAGAGCAGCCATCAAGGCGACAGTTTTATTTTAGTGCTATCTCCCTTTCCTCCCGGTCCTTCATTTTCCCTTACCCCTGGAGCAAATCAACAGAAAAATGTAAAAGGACTGACAGGAAAACAATTGCGTTTCAAATTGAACTCCCTGCAGAGTGTGTTCACTTCATAACCTGACATCCTCCTTCCCCACACATGGAGGAGAAAGGCAAAAGCGGCCGGCAGCCACACTAAAGCGGAGAGAGGGGGCCGTCCTTTTGAATATGTGTTTCTGTTTATCATTAGCTGACTAGGTGCTTCATCATTGGTAAAAATCCTATCTGCTGAACATAAGGCCGAGAGACAGCGGGGAATCAATCTTTGTGGGCAGATAAACACAGGGCGCAATCAGGGAGCCGGGCCAGCCGGAGCAGGCAGCGGGACTTTCACGCCGCCCGGTGATGGATGGCGGAAGTGAAAGTGTCAGGATGGCATTATGCAAATGGGGAGGCATCCGAGCATCGCCCGGTGATTATGGGAGATGGGAGAGCAGCCTGTGGTCCCCCCTGGCACCAAGGCAGCCATTTGAGGGCTCGTTGTCTCTACCAGGAGGAGGAGGAGGAGGAGGAGGGGTGTGGATAGAGGTGGACGGGAGGGAGAGAAGAAGGAGGAGATGAAGGAGGAGGAGGAAAGGGAGGGGAGAGCGTGTCTGGTATCATTCCCTCATGCGCCACGCCTCACCCTGCCCAAGGGGAGGAATAAGTCTATAAGGAGTGAGAGGCATCTGTGTCATTTGCGACAAATGACCAGCCTTCTCTTTCTGTATGGGGTTTGAATGAGGAGGGTGAAACTGTGCTGAATGATAGAGATAGAGACACTGATGGAACAATCATGAATAATGAACTTGAACTGGACAGAAATAAAAAGCTGGTTAGGGTGATTGCGACGGCCATGTGTTTTAAGGCAAGTCATGACGACTGCATGCGAGCAGCTCTCAAATAACGTGACCCCTGGGTACAATGGTATCCATCCGGCTGTATGTCCACTTTCACGACCATCTAGACTCTCACACGCACACACACCAATCTCAATGACAAGCGAGCAGGACCTCCCACTGCAATGACCAAGGATGCTTGTATTCAAATGAGGGTTGAAGTGAGAGCAAGGCAGATGCTGAGGGAGCAGCGGGCCCAGAGGGAGATCCAGCCACAGTCGCTGTGCTGTTAGTAGATTGGATGAAGATGGAGACATGGAAAATATGATGGTGTATGAGCTGATGGGGACGGGCGCAAGGAGAATGCCGCCCAGATAATGATTTATGCGGATCCCACGTGCGGCGGTTGTGTGCATCCCAGAGACAGATAGTGAGCTAGTGTGTGTTTGTGTGATGTAAGTGGCAGCTGTAGTCAGGCAGGCGTTTTCTCCTGCTTTACACAAGGAGAGGTGTGCATATTGTTTGATATAAGGGCACAAGAGAGAGTCATTGATCATGCACGAAAGTGTAATTCTTTTGAATGAGCGTCTGCCACCAATCTCTGGCGTCATTGTCTCTCTCTCCCACACTGGAATACAATTAACCACCCAGACTCATCTTTACGATCTCAAATTGTTGTCCTGTTTCTCCTTTGAGCCTGCATCCATTTTTAGTCCCTGTCCTAGCGAGACAAAGCAGGCTGAAGTGCCCGTCCTCCACCTCTAACTTTACCACTCGCCACAACACACAGACAATACCACTCCGTTCCGCCTGATTGGATCCATTTGCATTGGACACCTCCTCTGCATATTGATTGATGGGTTTAATCAACGAATCAGGGGGAGCACTCAGACATCAATCTCTGTCAGGCCCCTACCTTTTTTCCGAGCCTGTGATTCCCTGCTAGGACTCATCAAGGAAAGCAAGTTTAGACAGAAAGAGAGAGGGAGGTAGGGGAGAGGGGAACAGAAAGAGAGAGAGAAAAAAGAAGAAGGCATGTGGGGTGGAGGACAGTAGTAGAAATAACTGGTGGATTTTGCGACTGGCGCGGTAAAAGTAGATCCAGGTGCTTAGCATAAAGGAAGGTTGGCTAACTGTGAAGCCATGTAGCAAATTTAGAAATGAAATAGCAGCCAGACAGAGCAGAATTTATACAAGCTATACCTGTACAGTAATGCAGAAAATGTATGAGTCGAGCATGAAAAAATTGAGTTTGACAAGGCTCACTAGAGAATGATCAGCCAGATTAAATATGGTGTTTACATACATGTTAACATTAATCATATAATTCATGTAATTTAACACAGTTTAAATCTAAATATAACATTTAAACTTCTTTTTTGACATTGATGTGAAGACAAATTAATACTGCACGAAAGATGTCCCTCCTCTTCAAATTAAACTTTTCTTCCTTTTCTCCCCACCTTAACTTTCGTGTGGAAGTGGGGATGACAAAACAGTTAACTAATTGGCGATCTAACCCGACTCAACTCTTAAGAAGCGTTCACCTCTTTCCTGTCTAATTTCACAGGTCCTACAACAGGTGTAGCTGTCAAGTCACAGGATCAATAGAAAAGGGTTGGAAACAGCCTTTCCTCCTCTCCCCGCTGTTTATGTGTGCGTGTGTATCTGTGTGTCTGTCGTGCACAGTTGTGTATATATAGAAAGTGTTAATTGAGTTGTGATTGCCATTGTGTGCCTCATCAGGGGAGATGAGGCCCCCCTACCCTTCCCATGTCAAAGGTGAGTGTGCCTGTGCGTGGGCTGACAGATATCGATTTTCTTCTCCTTGATAATTACTGTAATACAAACTCAGTTAAAGTAAGCAGCTCTAAGAGGGAAGGAGATGAGTTGATTAAAACGAATAAAAAATACAGATTGAGAACACATATTTTTACAGACCCTGTCCCCAAGATTGTGTGAGATTTGCACAAATTAATACGTGTATCTCTAATTTCTGTCATAAGGAGACAGTTAGTAGTCTAGAACAATACTGTGTTTTTAAGGAAACACTGCTTTAGATTTGGAGAAAAGGTGTCTTGTTTTTGGGCTGGGAAATCTGACTTTAGCTAAGCTGACAATTAACTGAATCATGAGTAGCAATAAATAAATGGTGACTCCTCTCTGTCACAAAGTAAACACTCACCCTCTATTAGCGGAGTGCTGAGGTTGGTTTAATAACGACCAGATAATTGTCATGAAACAACATCACAGACAACTAGTAAAAACAGTAAATGAACTCTATCCCTCTGTATTTCAACATTTGTTCAGGCTGAGAGTATTTTATTTCTTCTATTAAACTCAATTACTTCCCTCATGAACCTGGCCTTGATGGAAAGGGCCCATAATTCCAGTTCTGGAGAGGAGAGAGAAGAAAAAATAAAACACATTGCAACATGCTCGTTTTTTGGAGGAAAAACTTTTAATACCCACAGCTCTGTAATGACGGCACTGCAATTAGAGTGGCTGCACATTTTACTCTAGCCATGAGTCAAAGGAAAACAAATAAAAGCAGCTGATTTAGAAACCTTGTGAACTTTGAGTCCCTGAGCAATTAAGTATTACAGCTGAAGTGCTTCTGTGAACCCACGTGGAAAGCATTTATAGGTCGGTCTCTACTTTACTGGTGGTCTGTTGCAGGCTTTTTCTCTCTTTTTCTTGTTGCACCATTCAGAGCTGCAGTCGTTTCATTGTTTGTGTGTAAGCATGTTGTGAAAAGGCACTGGACAATAAAAAGCTCTTGATATTATACTGTCTGTCCGGACAAATTGTACCATTGTTCCACTGGCTTCTACTTGCCCTACGGATACATAAGATTATGACAAAATGTAATGTCACGATACAGATGTGAACAACAAATAACTGATTTAAGGCTTAATTTCCTTAAGAAAATGATTGAAATAAATACAACTCATCTTTTATCAGTCATTCTCTAATCTTCTATCTTAGCGCTTGCCCCAGTGTCTAAATTGGCTTGGCTGGTGGTACCCTTTGCAATGCAATCTCTCCAATTTGATGGCTTATCAAATTACTAACCCAAAGAAATTAATGGTATCATCTGTGTCAAGGCATTGATGTGATTTCACTTAGCCTGAAACACTATGGTCCTAATTGAATGATTAAGATTCCTCTAGATTTTCTATCCATCTTTATACTCATTACAATTTAAAGAGGAAAACCCAAGTCCCTTACATATCAATATAACAAATAAAACCCGGGTAAAATGTGGAAACAAAAAGATGTTTCAGTCACAGAATTTAATAATAGATAATTGTAATTGGCTGTAATTGGAGTGGAAGTGTTCTGAAGACAAGGAGAATTTCATATTCTTAGGCCTGTTTTATTTTAATGAGTTGTATTATATTTTGGAAAACACAGTAATAAAAGACTAAATCTGATGTGCCACTAGGGGAAATTGGTGATGCTTTTTAGTCGTGCGAGCACATGGGTTGGTATGCTAACAATACAGTACATTCAAATGTTGTCTCTCATTCACACATATGCTCACGCACACTGTTACTTTCCCACAAGAGAGAGAGAAGGTGGCTGGGTTTAGGCAGAATGAAGAGGAGAAAAGAAAAAAGTAGGGGAATGTGGTCACATAAACTACTTGCATTACTGCCACAGCTCTATCTCGACTAACCGGCGTGGTTTCACCTCCGCCTGCTAATACCATAATCCCCGGTGACCTCCTCCTCTGTGACCACTCCTGACACCTCCTGCTCGGCCACCTCTGCTCCAACTCCTCCCCACTGATCACTCAGCAAGAGTCCCCGCCATAACTGACTAATGACCCCATATCAATATTTGGCTGTGGTCACAGGCTTTCAGTACCGTTGTAATTTAAAGTGGATTAGTGTTCGCCTCAGCACGTTTCTTTTGGCAGCCAGCCAGTGGGACTAGCTCTTGATAACAGGTTCCTTCTTGAGTGTGTTTCCAGTGTAAGTGTGTGGGGGTGTGTGTGTGTGTGTGGGTGTGTGTATGCATGTCTGCTTTGTGTGTGTGTTTGTGTGAACTACATAAGCTGCCCATTGCCCTACGGGACTTAAACAGCAAAGCAGCAAAAAGGGCTGCAGTTTTTCCTGATGAGGAGATGGGAAGACACACGCGCAGGCGCTGGCTGACTGACTTACTGCCCAAGCCTGTTTCTGTGAAATGCTGAGGTCTCAGGCCAAGTATTTATGGTGCTCTCCCACTGTGAACGACTCATGAAGGTGGAGACGGCACCAAACAAAACAACTACTTTGAATACTTGTGAAAATTAAAGGACAACTGAGACGGTTGAGCAAGTTAAATCAAGTATAACTAACCAGGTGAGATAATGCTGGTAACTAACTATTCTCATACTAGATCAGACCTTTTTCACCTCATCACAGGTTTCTTGAATTCAGCTTAAACTTTATACACACACATATATGTATCTTTTGTGTGTCTTTTATTTATTTATTTTTTAAAATCTCTTTATCTCTCTTGACCTCTCAGATATATCCAGGGGCCTCAGACAGCCCTGTTGGGATCCAGAGTTAATTCAACAAAAACAAAGCGTTCAGCTGTGTTTTTATTGTTGTTCAACCATATTAAGATTTATAGATTTTCCGCCCTTTTTATGTCTGTACTGCTGTGGCTGATCAGACACAACCAGGTCCAGACTTGTCAGGATACACTGTCTGTCTGTTTGCTGCACTGAACAAACCGCACAGCTCTACTACGGCAATACCCAGACAGACAGACAGAAAGACAAACAGAAAAAAGAAAAGACTCTGACCGTGTCTTACCTTGTCCCTGCACCGTTTTCTGTATGCAGAACGCGGAGGCAGGAGTGTTTATCTCGCTTGCTGGTGGAATGTTTGTGTAACTGAATGCTACGCTGATCGAGTTCAAATCACGGCAGGATAATTAAAACATGTTGATCCCTTCAGTCATGGGAAAGGGGCAGATTTATTAATGATACACTTACCACAGCCCGTGGACTGCGCGCACAGCTGAGAAATGGTAATATTGCATGAAATCGTTGGTTAGATTGTCATTTACCTGCAGGCCCGTGCCAGTGTGAGAGGTCTTTCATGTAAATGAATTTGTCTAGAGAATGAGAGAAATGAGAGACAGAGGGAGGAGTGAGAGATGAAATTAATAGCTTCGGGTCATGGGGATAATGATTTCTTCATGGACCCAGTCAGAGTCAAATGGCCCGGGCATCTCGTTTGGCTTTTTTGAAAGGAGGAATGAATGTAAGGGTGAACATTACATTGAACAGGGGCATTTCCTGAATATGTAAACGCATTTGGTTTTATGACAGGGTCTACATGCCAACAACGCTTCCAAATGACCCACTTTGTATTCACGCAATGCAAATTTGCCACTGCATCGTTAGATCTCGTTGATTGAGTGGTGCTCCCATATGTTGAACAAGAGAACATATAATTTACTCATGATATCAAAATATTATGACATGTAGGGGTGAAAAAAAATGCCTTCCATAAATCTAGCCAAACCTACCTGGTCAAGTTCAGCCAGGTCAAACAGACTCGTCCCATTCCAGCCTGATTGAAAGTTGATCTCAGGCCTGATTCCAAACTTCCAAGTCATCAAGAACAGACATACCCCTCTAGCATTAACTGTGAACCCACACACATAAAGGTGCAGGTGTGTTTTTCCACCCATGCTCATTCATATCTGAATGGGGGTGGCCACGTCAAAAGCTGCTGGTCAATCTCTTTGCACGTCTTTTGTGAAGGGGGCAAGTCTGACAGAGTAAAGCAGCATGGACACATGTGAACATAAAGGGCGTACCTCACACCCCCACCACCCCATGCTGAAAGGACCCAGTGGGGGTGTGAGCAGGAGGGAGAGAGGAGGGGACAAGGAAAAAGGGCCGAGGCCAGGGCCTAATGGTGGGAAGAGTGCGTAGGTGAAGCCGTCTTTTTGTTCGCAACGGATAAAGGAGGCTTTTGAGAGGCAGCGTGTGTTTTTGTTCCACGGAGGGCCATCGAAGCTGCAGGCCATGCTTGCCTCCTGGGTTGTGTTGTTGGATGGGGTGGGGGACAGGAGTGTGGACCTGGGCAGGAGACAAGTTACTTGTGGGAAAGTATGAGGTGGTAGGAAGGAGGACAGCGTATCATCTGTCTATGAAAAAAAGAAGGAGGGTGACAGAGTGGACAGAACAGAAGGGGCAGATGGAGGGTAGACAGAGAAAGAAGGAAAGAGAGAGAAGGAGAGGCGTGAAGGTGCTTTCATGGGGTACCTAGTGGCTCATGTATCCAAGCTGCTGTCATTTCAGGTCAGCCATTGTACTGTGTGCAGCTGTACACACCTGATGTTCCCTCAAAATATTCCAAGATATTCTACAATTTATTTAATTCCTGAATCATCCAAATAACTGGCTTTGATTTTTGGACCAAGACTGCCAATTAAAATTAGGAATACGCGACTACCTTCTTGTGACAATGACCTATTGTTCAAAATGACGAAGAGACAGCTTCAGGCAGCCAGCAGTGAACTCTTAGTGCTCCCTGACCTGTCTGACCTTTCCAACAGTTCAACTTCCACAGACCACCACTGATTGATCTGCCTTTAGGGCCCTTAAATTGCCCCTTGTCTCCTCCGCTGACAGGGAACAAAAATCTGTGATTCCTATACTGAAATCTGATCCTCACATAAAATCTTAACGTGGGAACAAAACTGGGCATTCTTGCCACGGTATTAGCTTACACAGAGTTACACCTCAAGCTCTAAAATGGCTAAGTATGTTAAACTTAAAAACACACAGATTTATACATCTATTTTGCATCTGAGGAAACAATTTTGGTGGTTTTATACTGAAATGCTGCATGGCAAATCGAACATTTATATATATATACATATATATATATACACACACACACACATATATATATACACACACACACATATATATATATATGACAAATTCTCTATTGTTTTTTCCTAAACAGGTTATTTACTTAATTTGTCAACATCAATACTCTAATTCCAATACAAACAACGAAAAAAAACAAAAACAAAAAAACTCAAAATATCCTTATGTTACTGTCCACAAAAACATTCATCTCTGAATTTGGTGATTTTGTATTTTCAGATAAACTAAAAAAAAAACTGATAAAATGAATCAATGAATGGATAAAACCATTGTCATCCTTTAGAGAACTTGTTTACTGTACAATCACTCGCTCCATCTCTTAAATGACCCCAGGTGACTTCTTTCCACTCTTTTGGCCTTTCAGTTGATTGTCAGACATCTAATCTCTTAAAATGTCTATTAAGGTGTGAGAGAGAGTTTGTCTGTAGAGCAGATTGTAATTGATGGGATCAGATGACATTTCAAACTGGTAAAGGGGAGGACAGATTCCTTTACGGGCTGCACAGAAATGGAATTAAATGACGAGATGACTGCAAGGATCGCTGCTCTTTTGCTGAGGGTACACCACAATACAGTACAGTAGAATACAAGGCAAGTCAAAACTACAAATATAGACTGTGCCTTAAATGTTTCCTCAAATGTACCTTCTGATGACTGTAAAATCAATAAACTCTTTAAAGGTAAGCTTGGACATGAATGAAATGATTTTGTTAAGGTAGCTGCTTAAAAAATGACCTGCCAACTATAAGATGAGATCACCAGAGTAAGAACTGGCAGCACTAATTAGTCCGCAATACGTTTTCCACATTTTACATGGCAGTATATCACAGTTTGATATATTGTTACATGGCCAATTAGCATCTCATAATGCTCAGTCAGCCACAGAGCTCAGGGTCAGAGGTCATGTTCGCTCTAGTCTGAGAGTGAATGAGACAGAAGCAGAAGCAGCGCAGCAAAGAGGAAGCAGAAACAGACTATTTCAAGGCTCATTTTATTGTGATGGATCAAAGATAAGCAGGAACTTCCATTATTATTAATATAAATAACACTCAATGCAGGGAAATGGCAGATGATATCTCATAGCGTCAGCATGTGAGAAACATCACAGTGTCTAGATAGCCTGTAGATTAAACATTGACTTCCTCAAGCCATACTTTATCTTGCATTAGATTCAATCTTCACACAGGTACTGTGTAAATGTTCCTCAAAAAGGCATTACATTGCACACAGTCATCTGTAAAAGGTAAATGAACTCTAATAATAGCCTTTATCTGAGCGCTAATTGCCATAATCCATAAATCATCCTTAGAGATTACATCACCTAAGGGCTGTCAAGTATCATAGATGCATGATAAAGCATTAGAATCAGTTAATCACCTCTGACAAAGAATATAAAGTGATTGAATGACTCCTCTTTAAAAAGGAGCTCTGTTTGGATAGGCTAGGACACGCAGTGACTGAGGAAAAAGGCCAAGTATTTTGAGGCCTCTTAAGTGGTAAAGAGCTAGTGTGTGTGTGTGTGTGTGCGTGTGTTGGGCGTGTAGTTCACAGCACTGCTCATTTGGCATCGGTTACAGATACGCACTAAAAAACATCCCAATCGCAGCATCACACAACGAGCAGGATTTCACACCTCCGGCGCTCGTTCTCGTACCTACCAGGACCCTCCATTAGCCTGCCTGTGTGTTTACATTCCAGGGGTCTGTTCACAAATGATTTGAATGTATTTTTGCTGGCTACTGTTATTTATCACATGCAAAATGGGCTGGGACATGGTGATGTATGCTATCAGCAGTGACAATGATAACCAGGACAATAATTACACAAAGCCCGGCTCATCCATCACCGTCACTTATCACTTAAACAATCAGACGTTGAAGAGAAAGAAGGGTGGAGAGGAAAGAGAGGATCCTGGACTGGGATTCTCTGTTCCGTATATCAGCTGAAGCCAATCCAGTTTGGTTGCTATTATAAACACAGTGTGAGGGGGGTCACTTAAGACATATAGATAGGGATACTGAATTAAGCTTAAAGACAATAGCTTTCACATTTGTTACACTGTTGATTGATTATTGAGAAAACAAGCTTTCAGTCATATCAGATGATCTTCATTTGCCCAGAAAATATATATCTGATGGCTCCTTCATGAGCAACCATAGCAAGATATTATATTTTTTTAAAATTCAAAGAAAAGATCATTTAAGAAAAATGCATTCACTGTACACTGCCACCTTTTCCACCAACACATACAGGACTGTACAACAGATACACACAGAAAAGGCAAATTCTCACAGTGTTTTGCTTTAGACAAGGTGCTGGATAGCCTCAACATGTCTGGGCTGCG
This sequence comes from Lates japonicus, assembly GCA_033238685.1. Taxonomy (NCBI): domain Eukaryota; kingdom Metazoa; phylum Chordata; class Actinopteri; family Centropomidae; genus Lates; species Lates japonicus. Next base: position 2,514,270 of record BRZM01000038.1, on the reverse strand, counting down.
CTGACAGTGAACTTGAACCCTGAAGCCCCTGGAAGAAAGGAGTAAACTGGAGAGTGAAGGACGGCTTGAACGACAGAAAGGAGATTCCCTAGTAGAGAGAGGTCAGGGGTTACGTAAATACTAAGAAAGCCCTCTGGACTGGGCTGATGTGCTCTCGGGTAATGAGGTTGACACCTCCTGGGACTCATAACCTTTGAACCCTGAACCTACAATGCCTGTAGGGGAAAAGAGGAATTTCACTTGAGAAGCTACATCCTCATGCCTATAGTCAAGAGGAGATACAAGGGGAGTCTGACCTTCAACCCACAGTTTCTTTTGCTGTGAAACTTACTATCATCAGTTAAACAGCATAATGTGCAGTGGCTATATGACCTGTTTAAAATGTGTTTTAAAAAAAACTGTACTAAAGGAGGAGTGAAGAGCTAACATCTGCTGCATGCAAGTACCAAATGAAAAGCACTTTACACCAGTGTTTCATTCCCTTGTTTATTGCAGCAAGATTGTGAATACGTTTCCTTTGAACATGATGGATCATTAAAGTAATGGTGTACCGTGGTTTTGTTCTTTTTTTGCTTAGATGTTTCTTCTTTTTAATACAAATTTTTATCTGTGTCTGTGTCTCTCTTGAGAGCTGCCATTGCTCTACTTACCAGGAAATACTTTCTAGATATGCAAATTTTTAGTCATGAGAGAAAGCAAAAGTGTGTGTGTGTGTGTGTGCATGTGTGCTGAAAAAGAGAGGAAGAGAGATGCATGGTTAGGTATCTTGTAGTACCAGCAAAGTACAAGCACTTAAGTAACTCATAGCAGCACATGTTGTGTCTCTTATGCATATACTGTATATGTGTGGGTGTGTCTTTGTGTGTCTATTTATGTACATACTTGCAGCCTGTACCTACATGACTCTTTGAGACAGTATCTCATTGTGTGTTTTATACTCTTTGTACTCTTTTAACTTAAAGGAATACTTTGATATTCTGGGAAATTCAAAATTTTCTCACTGAAAGTTGAATGAAAGGATTAATGCCATTCTCATATCTATGCATTCAACACAAATCTATAGAAGAGTGACTGCATAGCTATCCATAAAGACAACAAAAACTAGAAATATACTTATTTGCTCTATTGGCGAGAATAAGATGAGAAGATTGACATAGGAAGCTACTATTAACATATTGTTAGCTTACCTAGCTTAAAGACTGGAAACAAGGGGTAACAGCTTGTCTGGCTCTGTCCAAAGGTAACAAATCCTGCCTACCAGCACTTGTAAAGCTCACCAATTAACACATTCTATCTTATCAGTGTAAAAACGACACATTGTAGTTCTACAGGGTGTTATGCGCTGGCCTATTTGCTAGCCAAGTGTCAAGTTCCTGAAGTTGTTGCTTGGCTAACAAATAGTGTTTTTACACTTTTTTGCACAGCCTAAACATCAAGATATAACATGCTAATTGTGGACTTTTAGTGAGTGATGCTTGTAGGCAAATTATTTTACTGTTGGACAAAGCCAGTGTGGCTATTTCCTCTATTTCAATGTCGTGAGTAATTTTGATTTAAATCTTAGCAAATATACACATCATAAAAAAGGCAAAGATACTGGTGTCATCATTGACAGTAGCCTCGATGGCCAACAATACAGTACAGCCTCAAGACATGTTGTGTCTGAGAAATATATAGTGATGTTATATAACGTGGGACAAGTTTGAGGATAGTGTACTAAGTACTAAGTAGCATTCGGGGCCACTATTATAAATATTGCAACTCCTACAAAAAATGGCAACTAGATATTTTTAAAAAATATTTTTGCAGTACTGTAATGTCTCTCAATCTTCAGTGATTTGACCCAGATGACATAATATCACTCCAGGTATGAAATCCCCCTCGTTCATCTTCTCCGCTGACACATCAGAGACCTCCCTCCCTCTCATGATGTGTGGTCTCCTCCTGCTTTCCTCAGCCTTCTCTGAATCTCTGGGTAGAGTTCACCAGCACTAAAGCGGCTTAGAAAAAAGTACTGGTGGCTAGTCAGTGGTCTCAGAGTGGTCATTTCCCAACTTGGCCCATTCTTTTAACTTTGAACTGTTTCTATTTTGTGATATACCACCAAATGTATGTCAAGCACAATACACGCAATACACCCACATACTGCCGCTACTGCTGCAGCTGGTGATGGGGTGGGGGGTAACATAACATTTAAATGACAAACCACAACACCCAGTAACATACAGTATACCGGAATCTATGGAGCAAGGGAGAGTACTAGTAAAACTTGTATTTTCAGTTCAAACACAATAAATAAAGCTCATGTGGTAAGCATTCTCATTATTGCTGGACCAGTTTTTTCCCCCTTTTTCTACTTCCGTAGTCTTTACTTTGTGAATTCTCACAATAAAAAGCTGCATAATCACAACATCCTGCAAGCACTGTAACTATTCCACCAGAAAGCATATGTGCTGGTATCTATCTCTGAACAATTCATTTCTTAACTGCTGTCAAACTAGCCAACAATTTATGTAGTGCTGAATTTAATGGCATAGAATCATCATCATGAACAAACAGTAGAATATCTCCTCCTATTGATTTGACAGTAGATCAAATCTTTGGAAAATGTAAAGACAGATGGACACCATATGTTAGTAAGTGCCAAGAGTCCCCTGGGAGCACAAATCAAAACCTTTACTTGAAATTATCTTCATATTGTCAAAAATGACATCTAATAAATGTTATATTTTTGGATGAGTTAAAAATCACATAAAGCCAACAATCACTGACCTAACAGTGTAACATGTTAGCAGTATCAGCTTCATTGTCTGACTGGAAGACATACGCAGCATTAGCATTGCTAGTACACTATGTCTTAGGCTTCCAGATCCTTCTGCCTTCTGTTAAAGGAATAGTTTATTTTGGGAGATCCGCTTGTTTGCTTTCTTGCCAAGAGTTGAATGAGAAGATTGACACCACTCTCGTATCTGTGTGCTTAATATGGAGCTAGAGTGACGGGATGATTAACCTAGCTTAGCATAAAGACTGGAAACAGGGGCAACTGCTAGTCTGGATCCCTCCAAATTGAGTTTAAAAATATGCCTGCCCACACCTGTAAATTAACACGTTGTATCTTGTTTGTTTAAGGCGTAAGTGAGTCTTGTTGCTAGGAGGTTGCCAGTGATTGGTTACCAAGCAGATTTGAAGAGAGCCATACTAGCTGTTTCCCACTGTCTTTACTCTAAGCTAAGCTAAGCTAAGCTAATCACCCCCTGGTTCTTGCTCCATATGTAAAATAAGTATTGCACATGAGAGTGGTATCAATCTGCTCATTTAACTCTCACCAAGAAAGCGAATAAATGTCTTTTTCAAAATGTTGAATCATTCCCTATCTTATATTTTTCTTGCTGCTGAATGTAGCGCTAATCATATTAGCCTCTGCTGGAGGCCAAGGTGTCTTGTTCACTCACATCTGAACAATCCAACATTGTAAAACATTAGAAAACAAAGAACATGATTAAAGAATAGACCAACAGGGAAAGTATGAGCATGTGGGTCACATGATCTTCCTCGGTCAGCTCTTCGAGTGGACCAGCATTATCAGTGACAAAAGAGTCTGTGACACTCTCGTCAGAAAGTCAATACCATGATAAACACTGCCCTTCACTTGAGCCCCGGTTCACCACTTTAGCAGCCAATTGCCTCGACAGTCATTACCTAACTAGTAAATCACCACAACCAGGATACAAGTAAATAACAGAGCCAGTGAATGAATAACTCAAGAAAAGAGGTGAGCAGCCGCGAGAGGAAACATGTTGCCCTGTATTTTTACACAAACTCATTCTAAGTGGTAAGTGAGCATATGTTATAGAAAATGAGCCTGTAAAACGTTTTTTGTTTTTTTTTTTGTTTTTTTTTCCCCAATGGCTCTGGCAGTGAGTGTCATTCAAGATGTGGCCTTTCCACACTCATAAAGAACACATAAAACACACATTGTGCTCTCGTAAAGCACTTACAGAGGTGAGATTTATGTGCCGGGGTCTGGATTTCCAAATAGAGACCAGTGCTGTCTCTAAAATGTTTGTGATTTACGCAGCAAATGTATTGGCATGAATACCAATGTGATTGCTTAAATCTGGGAGATGAAATCTGATTTGAATGAGCTCAGCAATCTAAGTGTACGCTGTGGGAGGGTCCCATGTGCACGGCAACACATTTCTTTAAAAAACATGCAGTGTTCATCACCCAGGAGCCCTTTTTCTTCCCCCATTGTCATTTTGAGAGGCAACCTTGCTCCTCCCATAGGCCAGGCTAAATGTGTGTGCCATCATGCATACAGTCATTAAACACTCCTCTGCTCATACAAAACTAAATACTCTACAACTACAAAGAAAAGAAGTCAGTGCAGCTCAGACCTGCTGGTAGAATGAGCACAGGTGATCAGCTCTGCTTCAGCTGAGAAAAGACTCAATTCCCTCCTCAGCAGAAGGTGTCACTAACTTTGCTAATGTGTCTTTAATGCGGCCCGTTACATCCTTGGATGTGGATATCAAAACGTTTAAATCGACCTGCTCACTGGAGGCAGAAGTGAGTCTTGTAAAATGAATTATTGATGCCACGCGAGGCTCCTCGCTGACTGGGAACAATGTAACTTGCACTGCTGAATTCATCTGAGCTCTTTAAAATCAAGGTCTCGCTGCTCGCTTTCATGTTCTGACGAGGGTTCAGTCTCCAAGCCACAAGACATTCCTTGATTGCCGGTGATGTCCAAGTCTTTCTGAGAGGCACCGCAGTCCTGTCGGGACAGAGCACGTTATTGTTGGGATACCTGCATAGTTGCATGATTGGTGTCAAATAAACATGGTGCTGAGCTACAGTGCTAGAGGTCTTTTTACCTGTAATTATGGCATGGCTAGCTTTCCACTGTGGGACGGCTGCCAGCTTGCCTTGGCTTTTATGGGGCTTCTGGTCCTTTCTTGTGGTTGTCATGCTGCAATTAAAACTGTCTCCAATCGCTGGGTGGCAAAAGGCGCTGAGACAGACTCTTGTCTCTCTCACACACAGACACACATATGCATGTGTACTCATACACACACACACAAACACACTGTGGAGCCTCTGGCTGGAGGCGATGGGAAAGCGTATGATATAGGAAAAACATAGTTAATTACATTTGACAGGTATCTATTAAAGTGCATTCTTAGACCTTAGAGGCCTTCACACATCTAATGGAAATACACACTCAACTGCTGCCCATGAATAATAGGCCTTCCAAGCCAAAAGCTTTGGCATTTTTTTTTCTTCTTCCTTATCTTGCCAGCATCTAGCGTCTGTCAGCGAATAGACAAATCACCACTAATCAAATCCACAAAAGTATAAACCAAGGTCTTATGCTGGTATTCAGATGCCTTTTAATTAGTTATTCAGGGATTCTTTTCACTTTATAGTGAACGAGCACTTGAATCCCTCCTCCACAGGAGCACCGGCTCTCCTGTTTATTACAGACAATAGTAGTATGATTGTAATCATGCCACTTTCCCCTCATTTTGCAGTTAGAGAAAGGATGTATGCATTGCAGATACACTTGAATTGTGACCTGCAGGTGAAATGTCCAGATGCATGGGTGTACATATCTGTCAGATAAGCCAGGACAATGCATGGCAGGGATAGCGGTCTGTCTGTCTGTCTGTCTGTCTGGTGCATTTGCCATTCTGTCTTGTCTTTCTCTCTCAGTCTGTCTGCCCATCTACCTTTCTGTCTGGTTTGTGGGTTCACCCCTGTCTGTCTCCCCCATTCTTTACTGGTCTTTCATCTAATCTGCCTGAAGACTCTGTCAGATCAGCTGTCTTCAAAATCCAATTTAGCTGCTTGATAAAAAATATTCTCGGCAACACGGAAGGAGACAGACTCATCTTTAAAATAACATACATGGTTTCCTTGAGGAATTAGACGATGTGTCATGATTGGTTATTGCACAGTTTAAATCTTGTATTACATGAGTGAGCACACCGTATTAGTCTTTGTATTCTGTCTTCTTTCTTAAAAGTTTGTGTACTGAAGAGCTCATTATGTAGAAACTAAAGGGAGACTAAGAGAATCGCAATAAAACAGAATTTCTTGCTTCATGCTCTTTGAAAATATTTTAATTTACATGAAGAAGAATATATTTTGGAATCTTGGATTTTCCTCCACACTCTGGCTTTACACCTTGCTAAATAAGGGGCCCATTACTTTGTATAGTGGCAATGAACGTAGGCACCAAATGTAAATTATGAGGTGCTGAATTTGTCGATATTGATGTAAATCTTAGAGACACTGGGTTGAATAAATAATATGCTCAGATCAAATCTTAATCATAAAGGCAGCCACACCTTTACCAGTATGCTTGACATTTAGCTTTTGTCACAGCAAACAGAGAGAAGAATAGCAGTGGGCGAGAAGGCAGATGTGTAACATCACCAGGCAGTGTGTGGAAGCTTGTGGGGAAGAAAAGACCATTTAAACACACAAGAAAATCTTGAAAAACGCAATTTAGACTCTGCCCCGTCAGGAGTGGCCCTCCCACCAAATTTTGCTGTCTGAAATGATTGGCATGTCTTATTTAGTTTTGTTGTGGATAAAATATTGTCTGGTATGAAAAAGTAATGATGTAACGTCTAATGTCAAAAACTAGTGTCAGGGCTAGGTGGCCACCATGTTTATACACCTGGGCCCTGGTGGGCCTACAGGGAAATATTTGGCGTAACATGTAGTGCCATCAGACAAATTTGTGCATGCTCTTTGGCTGTAGGCATTTTCTGTAAAACCTGGGACACGTGTGCAATGACTGTTTGCTGCCTGGACCCACTCTTTTTTTTACTTTTTCTAGATTTGATTATTAGATTTTAAGATATTTCAGATAGTAAACCACTGAGCTACTGTGCCAGGTGGGTGTGCCAAATTTTTCTTCTTCCTGATTTACACCTTAGTCTTAGTCCACTTGCTCTATATTTTCTGTTTTGTTAAACACTTTCTTCCCCTCCTCCCACACTCCTGTGTTTCTTCCCGGCCTCTCTCCTCTCATTAAAAGGGCTCGAGGATCACACACAAAGCCAGGGAGAGATTATGATGATAGTTTTGTAGCCTGCCCCCCCTTTGTCTCCGTCCACATTCCTCCCAAATGAAAGATGGCAACAATTACCTTAGTGTCTGATGCTTGACGTCTTATGACATCTACCTTGAAGAGCAGGTCTGGTTCCCAGCCCATGGCGATAGGTTTGTCTTTTGTGGCAGTTACTGTCCATGTCAAGATGGCTGACAAACTGGGAGTGCCCATCTCTTTTGCAAAGTTGTATTTGTTGACAGCCAGCATTTGTTGGCATGGAAAGCTGCTCTTCATGTGCAGGCCAATCTTTTGTAATACAACTGACAGTACAAGTTCTTTATGTATTAGTTATTGCAATGGACAGCTAGTCCGGATTCACTCTTAATATTACCACAGGTCAGGGAAAAGGGGCTGTGTGGGTATTTAAATAGGCTGTACATCAAAGCGTGGCAATTTGAGAGTGACATGTGGGTCTGGAAAGTGCTAATAGCCTTCCTGAGCTGATTCCATCCAACCTCCTGCCAATGTCAGAATCCAGCTGAATTTGCTCTCCAAGATGTTCTTCTGAGGTGAAAGCCAGCAGTCAGTTGTAGCTCCACTGGTAGCCGTTTCCGATGCTTTGGTAGCGTAGCATCAAAGTCACGGGGCACACATATATTCCGCAGGATTAGAGTAGCGTAAAAGGACAGCCCCAGCCCATTCACTGTTGGCACGGCCGCCACAGCCTCGGCACAAGTGAGTTTTTAATGCATTCCATTTAACTTTAATTACTCCAATCTCTGCGAGGGCACACAGGAAGAAAAGGCCCGGGCATTTGTGCCGAGCAGATTACCCCACTGCCCTGCCAAGTCCGCGGCGCGCTGCATCCTAAGATAGAATTCAAATTCAAATGTGGGCTAAAGAAAGTGCAGCTGTCACCCCTCTGGCCTGCGAAGCCCCAACCGGATCAAAGATGAGCTGTCCTCCTCCCCTGCCCGTGTAAAAATGAGCTGTCCTGGCCGTGCCAGTGTCTCGTCCCCCTGGGGCACCTAATCCTCCTCTCCTGACTCCACACTGACAGTCTGAATAAAGGCATTAAACCCCGCAAAATAATTACCAATTAAAACGGATGGAGAAGTCATCAGGTAGTGACTGGGGGGAGAGCAGGCAGAGGCGGCAGAGAGGGATGGAGCCGTGGTGGGTTTCTCTCCTCCCTGCCAAGAACAACCTGTATTTTCTCCTTTATGGGTTATGGTTTTGCAGTTCTGGATGAGTGAGTGACCTTACAGAGTGGTATCAGACCAGGAACAGACTTCTGAGAGCTTCCAGGCTGTCGAAGAAAGTTTGTGTGAGGCATCCCAACTGTACGCAAGCCAGAAATCAGTACAGAAGTTTTATAAGCCCCTGGAATTAAGAGTAGTTGTTTTATCTGGTGCTTTTCTATCTGGGTTGCTGCTGCATAGACCTTAGATGTTGTGAAAGTACAGGCATCACTGGGCATTTGTTTGTGTGTTTTGGCATGAGGATATACGTTGGCATATTTGCAGGTACACGAAAATGGATTTCAAAATATAGGTTTGTTTGGGTGTGAGGGCAAACCACATGTGGATATGCAAAATGAACCTCACTGTGTGTGTTTGTGTGTTTACTGGCCACTGTGCCGTCAACGAGAGAGAGTGCGTGTGTGTGAATGTGTGTTCATACCTGTAGGAGAGTGTTATGGGGGTGTTTGCAGACTAGCGTGCCACGAGGCCCGGGGCACTAATCCACCAGCGCCACACTGCCGAATCCAGGTAAAGTGATCCTAAAGCCCTTCTTACCCCTCTCCCTCCTCTGTTCTCCCTGCTCCCCTTTGAGCTCTGTCTATTAGCAGTGGCGGAGATCAGACTAGTGAATATCCACTCAAAAGACCAGTCTGGACCAGGACCCACATTTTGACAACTTAATCTCCTCTTTGACGGCAGGCAGAAAAGGAGTGAATTGCCATGTGACAAAAGGGGTTCTGACTTGACCATATTCTTTTGAAATTCTTTCCTCTGGTATGAGAGACAACCTGTATTCCTGTTCTCGAGCATAAACATAAGACTAATACTTTTCTATTTTTCAGTGCTCACTTGTTTAGTGCTATTATTTCTACACAATCAGTGACGGAAACTTATTTTCAAATAATTTCTCTGAACTGTGTGAGTCTCATCATGAGAGGACAGATAGGGACACAACATGAAATACTTGCTTGACTCCCACAGCCAATAAAAGCACACACTATAAATCAATCTTATATTCAAATGCATGTTTATCACTGTCTGTTTCATAACACTGATTGAGCAAGGTGGCTCATTCCAGAGCCTCAACATAACTGCTCTTCAGTCTGCTCCACTGATGTTGATCACTTTTGACCTGAGGGACGGTTTGCATTGCTGATATGACTTGTCTTTTGGTTTCTGTATCTGTGCCAGAATCACCCTGGGCTAAGTACACTGGGCGTGTACACCACTGTGGACGTTGCAGTGTGTATGATACATACATGTGTATGTGGAAGTGTGTGAGAAGAAGAGAGAAATAATTTTTGTGTCTATTCTTTGGAGCCTATAATTAGACCTCAACTTAGACTCCCAGCCAAAAACATATTTGCCATACATATACATACTGTACTGTACACACAGAATATGTACACTACATTTACCTTCATCAGAAATTTAGAGATGATCCCTTGTGGGTGTTTTCATCTTTCTTTTACTCTCTGTGATTATGCCCAGGATCAATTTAAGTTTGCTCTTTTTTCATCTCCGTATCCCACAATTATCATGTTATGGACAAATTATTATCTTGATTTACAAACTCAGCTTTGCTGTTGAGGGGCCAAGTCAGTTCAGTGGTGCAACTTTTATTCCATTTATTGTAAAGTGCAGCCCCAGGCATTTTATGGCTAAAACCTTGATCCTCTGAGATGACAAGACTTGCTGTAGCTAGACCTCATCTTCAATCCCTTTCCAAACTTCAATCAAATATTTTGTCACCCTGGTTATAAGGAAAATACATTGGAGTTAACAAAGACATTTCTTTGGGGTTATGCTATTTTCATTGCAGACCGGCTTATTAATGATTTAAATATACATACTTTAATATATTAATAAAATACCCACTTTTTACACCATCTAAGCAACATGATTCATATTTTGCGGTTTCAGTGGTGTGTGTTGTTCTGTCCTTCTTCTGTGCAACTAAATGAAACACATTTTTTTTGCAATTAAAAATAATTTAATGTAGGTGCTTTTGAATTAATGTCATAGCAGGAGCTGTTATATACTGTAACCTTCTCATTGTGATAACAGTTTGAGAAACAGGCCTGTGTGTCATTGCCAGACAAACTGGTGGAGCAGCTTCTGTGCCACTGGCAAGTTTACATGTGAATGGACTTACAATACTAACTGTAACATGCTATAAAAAAGCATGAGAGAACTTTACTTTTGCGGACAAAAATGTCACGATGTCTAAAAACAACTTTCTTTTGTATAATAGTATTTTAAAATGTTTGTTTCTGTTAATCTGTAATTGACTAGACTTTCTTATTTGGAAGTGAGAAGTAAGAATTAGCTGTAAGTACTGGTGTGATGATGAATCAAAAATTGAGCCCAGGCTTAAGAAAATATTAAATTATGTCAGCATAGTGACAGCTGAGAAAAAGATCATTGTGCATTATTCTAAGCTATACTGGTGCTGTAGAAGGTGCTGAGACATACATCAATCTACATGATGTTAAAATGTGATTGGGTAATTAGCTTTTCTTCAGATTTCTACTATGTAGACACAGTAATCTTACAGCAGAATTTGAGCCAGTCATTAGCATGCGATTGCTTCAAACATCAGCTGAGGCCACTTTCCATGGCTGTCATCCATTAAGTTTCAAAAGAGAGGACTCCAAAATCAAATATGCCACTTAAGCAAACACATCGTTCAGTGTGCTTGAAAGTGTCTTTAATAGAAAGACAAGAAACTTTGTGCCATGCTAAGGTCGAAGGACAATTTGATAATTTAAGGAGGGCAAGGATTTCTCTTTTCATAAAAAGAAAGAGTTCCATATAAAAGAAAAAGAAGGCCTTCGGGCCTCGTCAAACATCTTTATTAGAAGCCCCACTTTGGTCTTAATGCATTTCTAGTCATTAGCCAGGGCACAATATGTCACAATCCTCTTCAAAAGAGTACATACACATTGTTCAAATAATTGCCCTGTGAAGGACAAACAACTAGCATGTAAAAAGGCATCATTATTCGGGCGCAATCAGTGACGGGGACTTTAAGGCCTTCTTCTTTGCCATTGTTGTAGAAGGCCATCTGATGTCAGAGTGCCTCTCTGTAGAAATAAGAATTAAAGACAGAGAGATTTGCCAAACAGCAGCATGAGAGCGCCTGTGTGGACTTTAACACTCTCTGAGCTGCTGCAGCAATGATCATCAGTTAAAGACTCACTGCTATAAGAGGCACAGTCTCTGGTCTAATGATATTGTTTCATACAGGGCGTTAAATGTAAACTCACACAAAACAGTGGTAACTGTCAGTATTGTGGACATTTGACACCCTTTGATAAACACCATCCCCCCTGCCTGTCAATCAAATTGTTGTAGATATGAAATTGGTCCCATTTACTCAGGTTTTTTAATTAATATGCATAGCTAATGAGCAGTTTTCTCTCAGACAGCAGTAAAATGGCAGCTTGCTGAAATAACCAAAATCACCAGGCATGAATGACTGACATATTGTTTTGTGCATTATCATTACTCTCATTCTTAAAGTTCTATCCATCCATAGAGCATATACAGCTGCTGACCTCCCCTACCAGTCCAGCTGCCTGACTTGACATGACCTAACCTTCCCAGACACACACACACACACAGGCCGGCTTTACATCACACCGTTTACATCACGTACGGTGCTCAAGGATTTCTGCCTCTTGTGAATTATGTAACTCCTCTGAGCGGTGTGCACAGGCAAAAAGAGATACCATAAAAGAAAGAAATAACCAAAATCACCATGCATGAGAAATACACCACCTGTTGTTTCTGTATGCATTAATCAAATGAGATACAACAAGATCCTTGTCAATCATTAAGCTTTGGCGATGCTGATAGCCAGAGAGTTTCCCCCTGTTTCCAGTCTTTGTGCTAAGCTAAGCTAACTGGCTGCTGGCAGTAGCCTCATATTGGTATTGATCTACACTTTTCTTATTGCACAACCCTGACTGATTGATTCATGCATGTGAGCTACAGAGTCTGTAAGGGGAGAAAGTTAAAGCTCAGAAGATATTTGAGATTTCAAATGATTATTATTAAATATTCAATATCATAATGTTTTTTTTCCAGGAAGAATTTTCTCCAGCATTGATTACACCATGAAGATTCATTAATTAGATTCTTCCATTTATGATATGTTGCCTAACATAAAATCTGTGGTGCTGAGGTTGCAGGATGGCTTTGGTCAATATACTGATGCCACGTCAAGCTTCCAAAAAACTGGCTGTGCATGCAGAAATGAGCCCCAAAACTGTCTTAATATTAAAAATTGCACTGGGTCTTAAGTGATATCCAGCAAGAGCCAGGGTGACTATGCAGATGAAAAGTTTAATACCCACACTTCGTCTGCCAAAACAGGGGAAGCAAGGGTAGAAAAGGACACATTTTTGGCAGCCCTTCATCAAAAGCATAAAGCAGTGGCCACAAGGGGAGAAGTAAACAGATTAGAAAAGCTATTGACATTTCCCCGTAGCAAGGAAGGGGTGTCGAATGGCAGCAAGGATGATAAGGTGTACAGGCATTCAGTCCCCCCTCTCATGTTTTATGTATCTGTGATCACAACTGATCGTGAGAGAAATTAATCAATAACAATGCCGCCGGGATGTGTGGATGACACATGCCACTGCCCACCCCGCCACCTTATGCCGCCACCCCCTCCCTCCCTCCCTCCTCCTCCTCCTCCCTCCTCCCCCTCCCCCACCTTCAACACCCCCTTGCCACACTCCTCCATTCTCCACCCTCCTTCTTTTCTCCTCACCCCATCCATTTTGATTCGGGGGGCCTGTTGTTCGCCCACGTCTAGGTGAGGGATTTTTACATCCCCGGCGTGCTTGGAGGAACTCCATATGGCCGGGATCAAAGGTGTTGCTGGGTGCATGGTTCTGCTTGGTTGCCAGCCACCGCCGTTAATTAGAAAACAAGATCAGAGGCGGTATTAAAATCCAATTAAGCCCGTATGAACAGATTGCCAAGTGATGTTCACTAATGCATTACTGAGCACCATGCAAATTTTAGTGGCAGCATTTGGCTTTATGTTATGTGTTTGTGTCATTAAGAGTGTGCGTGTGTGCGTGTATTTGGTAGTGTATCTGAGTGTGTGCGGGAGTGTGTCTACACACGTGTCACTTGCTGGCTATCCAAGGCTCTGTGACATTGCCTGATCTTTTCCTTGATACACAGCTCTAATCTCATATAAACAATCAGCTAAAGCTCTGCAGAACAACAAACACCTATCCACACAATAAGATTGGGTGATATTGCTTCTTACAATTAAAGCATAATTGAGAATGCTGAATTATTGATCCATCATAATTGAGTTCTCTTCATTTGATTTGTATGAGAAACTAATATGATGCACAGAAAATCCAGCAGATTCAGATAAATTGCCTCAGAGTATTTGGGTTTGATACAAAGATCTATAGCCTTTTCTACTTGGTCTCACTGGCCACTCAAAGACATAAATTACAAGAGGGACAGGAGCGTTTCATTGAAATCATTTTCAAATTTGAGATGGCTGTCAGCAGATAAAATTAAACGATGTTAAGGAATTGGATGAGGCACATTAAAAATGCGTACATAAAATCATTCCGCACAATAAGTGCCAATTTAGTCCATGAGTTTCATTCGCCACAGCAGACAGACAGGGCATCTGTACCAAAGACTGACAAGTGGATGCAGCTGGTGGCCTATGGCCCGAAGCATCCACATTATCACAGACGAGGGCTGTTAATGTTGGGCTGAATGGAGCCCCTTTTGAGATACAAAATAGCATTCTGATTAGAAAGCCAGGAAATACACATCTGAAGTGCCGGAAATTGTCACAATGCAGAGCCACGGCACATTTGGCACAGTCTCAAGCTGGGTATAGAGGAGTAAGATCTTAATGAAGGGATGTGCCACTATCAAAACACATTTAGATTTCTCATATAGTGGTGCAGGTTTTTTCAGGAGTGTTCTTCAGGTTATGGGTAGGGTCAGTGTTTTCTTCTCAGTATGATTATGTGACAAGAAACTGCTGTAGTGTAGTTTTAGGTTTACAGAGATGATTGCTTTATATTTGTAGTTAAAATTTTTCTGAGATCTAATGTTTACTCTCGTAGAGGAGTGACATGATAAGTCTCTTGGCTTTTTTGGCTGGGCCAGCATGTGGCAGCTTTCCTTGTGTTTTAACCTGTCAAAAATGTTGCTGTGATTGTTTTTCTTTTAACTTAAAACTTGTAGAAGATTTGCTTAACAATTAAACTGAGGATGTACCAAAATTATCTGCCCCACCTGCATCACAGTAAATCATTTGTAACTGTTCAGGGGAAGTAAAATAGTTGTTAGGTTTGGATCTTGCTTAGACATGTTAGATGAGACTGGTACATGGAACGGAGAAACAAAAATCACTAGAATAACAAGGAGCGCACACAAACACACACATACAAACATGAAGTAAGGAGACTTAGCTAGGCTGAAAAACAAAAGGTACAGAACTGTACATAACAATTAACATTTGCAAAAGCTGAGACAACTGGGCCAACTGTGATCCACTCACTGTTTCAGCCTCAGCTTGGGGGATCCACCTTCGTTAGGATTAACTTGCCAACAGCTCTGTGTAGTTGACACATTATGTTCTCATTGGTCAGGGCAGGTCACAGCCACGTATATAAAACTCTGACAGAGTAACAGTGATATTAGAGCTGCTCTTTTAATACAATGGCTGTTTGGGTCTCTTCAGGGTAAGCTGTTGGTTCTTTGTGATCTTTTGACTGGTTTCTGATAAGATGGTGTAGTTATGCTTTGTCTCTTTCAATAGGGCTTTGCTCCTTCTGATGCTGACTGGTGCAAGTTACAGCTACCCTGCAAAAAAAGGTAAAATAACAGTTTTTTTATGAACTTCCAAGTTGTTTGAACTTGTGAACTCACATCTCTTGCCACCTCCAGGTTTTGATCCTAGCTCCTCCCATGGCAGCAGTCATGACGCAATCCCTTCTTCTGCTGGCTCTAGCTGGGAAGTGCCTTCCTCTGGTGGTTTTGCAGCTTCTGGTTCTGGGGCTGCCTCAACTTCAGCTTACCCTGCAAGTGCTCCACACAGCAGGTACTCTCAACCCAGTGGGAGAGAACTGACAGCACCCTATTACAGCTCTAACACTCAGCCAGGTCCTCCTCAACCTGCTGCTGAATCAGGTAACTGCAGCTAATGTGACTGTAAAACCAGAGGACTTGAATGTTTGAACTGCTCTGTATAGTGCAGTGGTTGCTCTGTACTAAATTCAACTTGGCAAAGGACTGTCTGCCAATGTAAAAATCTTTTTTTTTTTTTTTTTTTTTTTTTTTTTTTTTTTCCTTAAACTTCTGCTCCTAGACTTCACCTGGGCAATCTCACCTTCTGGTCCTTTTTCTGGTGAGGAAACTTCAAGACCAAGTGCTCCCAGACCCCATCTTGCTGCTCCTGAACTACATGGCCCCATCATCCCTCCTCCTCCAGTATATCAAGCAGGTGAATTGTCGCATGCAGAAAACCTCTATGAGCATGGAGATTACTTTCGTGAGACCGAAGAGCAAGGCTTCCAGCCACCACCTCCTGTTGTCCACGCTGTAGGAGGGCCTACTGTAGGACGACATGCTAGCCCTGGTCTTCCATCAGACCAAGGACATTACAATCCTTACCCTTATTACGACTACAGGCTCCTGACAGGCCAGTATCCTCCAGGCACATACACTCACTTCAGCAGCAGCTTTGAGCAGGGGAGGGACTACTGGGAAGACTCCCACTACTTAAGATACCACTATCCTGCCAACCCCGTTACTCAGGAGGTTGAGATCCCTGCTGATGTTCAAGCTCCTCAGCCCAGCCAACCTGTAAAGCAGCCTGTTGGGAGTACAAGCCGTGGTGCAGTGACCAGACGAAACCAGCCACACAGCAGTGTTGGCCTTTCAGGGTCTTATGCCCCAGCAGGTCGTTTCAACCTAGGCACGGTACGGTCTTGGTCACAGTTAAAACATTTACCTATAAAATTTGACATGTCTAATGTGGGTTTTTCTTTTGTCTTTCAGGCTGGCATTAAGGAATGAATCCCTGTGGATCTAGTTTGCTGAATTCAATAAAGATCACTTTAAACTCATGCCCACATGGTTTTCAGTGTATTATAGTCAAGGTCATTAGTCTAAGTCTCTCTGAAGCATTTGTTGATCCTAATTTATTTTTTTGTTTTTTTTTTTTTAAATGGGGGCAGTCAGCTCAGATGTCTAGTATTGTGCACTGGCAAGTCATACCTGTACTTTTCTTGCTATGACAAACCACTGTAGTTCAATTGTACATAACCACTTGGAATTTAAAGTGTAAAATGACCCATAGGTGTTTGAGTACAATGGGCATGAAATCGACAGCTTCTTTACACTGTCTTGCAGATCTATAATGTCTCACTGAATCAGGATGTGGAAGTGATGCACTTCAGGTTTTCAGATCCTTGACTCCAGCATCAGAAAGATATATGCCACCTATTCATCTACTGATGCAATTTTAGTTTACATAAAAGCCAAACATCTGGGGTGGGAGATATTAAAGGGTCTCTGTTTTACCATGCTGTGAAAAAAAGGCATGCATAAACAAATCCCACTATCTTGGGCAGTCATGATCTACAGTTTGGTTTGAGCTGTGGCTCAAACAAGGGTGAATCAATACCCAATCTGTTACAGTGACATTGCCTGATGTTGTTAATGGACAGTGGGCATCCTAATTCATATAACAAATCACCTCAGAAAGACTCTCCATTGATCTTTAATTAGAAGCAGCTGTTAATCACCTTTATGACTTTCCTCAGTGGCACC
The DNA here is from genome assembly GCA_033238685.1 of Lates japonicus. NCBI lineage: Eukaryota > Metazoa > Chordata > Actinopteri > Centropomidae > Lates > Lates japonicus. Next base: position 2,497,125 of record BRZM01000038.1, on the reverse strand, counting down.
ATAATGGTTTCTGCAGTGAAGCCATGGCAGCATCAGCAGGGTGTGTTTACTGTCTGTGTTTATGTACAATGCACCACACTGTTAATGGATCTACTCAAGTTTTCAGAATATTTTGAATATTTTATAATTATGAATTTTATTCAGTTTATGCCAGAGAGAACAAGAGAAGCACAGAGTCTTCATCTCTGACTCTGCTCCTGTAACAACCTAAAACCCTCTTTTTCTAATGGTCTTTTCAGGCATAGGGACAAACAATGACCCACAGGAGAGAAATGGCAATTACCTCTAGTAAGGTGCCCACTTCACACACCTGTCACAACACAGATGAACCCATCATAAAAGACCAGTGGAGAGGGACAAAGACGAGGGAGTTCTCCCTCTGTGACCCTTCAGCTTTCATAGTCTCCCCTCTTTTTCAGCTCAACTATTAAGACATAAAGGGGTCAGTCCCCAGACAGCTCCATCCTTTATCCCTCCCTCACACGCTCATCTCTGACAACTCCCGCCGTGCTCCAGCATTGGTGGCCACTGAGCATCGGCATCAAGATTATAATTGTATCCTGTTTTTTTTTATTCAGAGAAAATGGCTCTTTCTGGTTTTTGGATTTTGTCAATTACCATTTGCTTTGTAAGTTTTATGAATGAGGTTTTTATTCTTTTAATGATCAACTGCTTGTCCTTATGGGTAGCTGTTTTCGCTTTAATCATACACAATTCTGAAATCATATTAATGAACGATCAGTTTGATATATAACACATGATACACAGTGCAAATCGCTTAATCGTTTGAGTGATTTGAAGCAGCGCTCCAAAACATATTGCATGAAGCACGGCAAAAAAAAAAAAAAAAAATATGAATATACATATTGCCATATGTTGTGATTTGGCATCTGGCATCCTCCTGTGTGAGTTGATGTGAAGGTGGAATCTGGTTTGACTTAGCCATGTGGCAAATGTGGCAAATGTAGGCCTAAGCAAACATGTATTTCAGATGTCTGGCTGTAAAAACCAGATAAAAAGCCACGGCGATATGAGAAAATAATTTGCTCATAAAATTCATAGATCTTCATACTTGAGTGTTATTCCTTCAAGTGTTTTATGGTTCCCTCTCTTAAGATAATGAAACAGAAATAAAATCTCATGGGCAAAAGATCTAAGTTTTATTTACAGTCATTCACATCAGCGTGATTTCTTTTGATGAGATTTGGTCATTTATTGTCAAATGTACCTATTTATCTGTCTAACCTCACACACTCAATTTGAAGTGCACAAAGAACAGCAAATCCTTTATTCTCAGCAGAGATTTTTTTTTCCTTTTTTTTTTTTTTTTTGCATTTGAATACCTTTGTGGTATGAAAACCATATCATTAAGTACACCACAGAAATAGAGGAGGCATCAGCTTCTATTACCATGTACAACTGCTTAACTCTTGACTTTTTTTTTTTTTTTCCAGAATATGCAGGATGTGTACAGACCAGTGTTAAAATCTACCCCCAGCCATTGCAAACGGCCCAATTGCCTTGTGATTAACGCACAATAAAAGAATGTGATGGCTTAAAGAAGCAGCAGGAAAAGCTGCCCAGTGAAAGATGGGTGTATGGCGCACTCTATAATTAAGCCAGTCTGCACTTGATGAAAGTAGATCACACTGGCGGGCCACGGCTTCACAGCCAGTTTGTTTTTACGACATAATTACAGTCCAAATCAAATGAGAAGATTTAATATTGCACCACGACAAGCATGTGTCCAATGTCAACAATGACACTGACCCCCCTGAGGCAAGGTGTGCATGTGTGTGTGTGTGTGTGTGTGTGTGTGTGTGGAGGAGGGGGGGGTGGGCAGGTTGGGCGTCAGGAAGCCGACAGCACAGAAGCTTCCCCACCGCGGCAGCTATCTACCTGTGTCTGGGCCCACCTGGGAGGTCTGACACCAATGGAATTACACTGACAGTGGGACAGAGGGAAGGAGAGAGCAAGAGAGAGAAAAGAGTTTGTCTCTGAAATAGAAGGAAGGGAGGAGAATTGGAGAGGGAGCAGGGCGAGCTTATGAGGGGAGAAAGTTTATTTGAAAAGAATCTATCTGGTAGAAGCAGGTGAGGGAGAGGAAGCAGAGAAGAAATGACTGAGAAATGAAAAGAGGTACAAGCGAGGTTATGACTGTGAGCAAGTGATGAAGAGACTGGAGGAAAAGAAGAAGACTTAAATATGCAGACAGCGAGGGTGTGGCAGGAGCACAAAGATAAACAAACGTTTTGCTTGACTGTGATTCCATGGCGAGGTGATGGCCACTGTTTAGAAGGGCTTGTGCAGTCATGGCCCACTGAGTTGTTTTAGTGATTAAAAGAGTATCAGTGAAGAGAGAAATCAGTGTTAAAGTTGATCACATCAGGTGTCTCTGTCCATCCTTCCGTATTTTTGTTTGCAGTGCAAGAAGGTTTTAAAAAAATGAAGGAAACTATGATGTCTAATCATCAAACAATAGATTCTAGTTTTCCTGCAGTTAAGGAATTGTCTGATTATACGTGAGGCAATTATAGCAACCCAAAGTTGTCATTTCTGTTTTGAGATGAGTGCCGTTTTGATTCTTGATGACATGGTTGCGCCGTAAACGACCAAAACCTCCCACTGAGTGGCTTTAGTGTTTTTCCTCTCTCTGAAAAAGTCTGCATTTCCTGTCCTTTAGTTACACGCTCGACATGACCGCAAAGCCTTTGTTCCTCTGGGTCAGATTCTCCCAGAAGAGAGAATCTTCCCAACTCGCAGCTGTTGAGTGACCACGCTCGACCACACTGCTCTCTGTCTCCTGACCACCCTTCTAAATTGCTCTTCCTGCTCTCCCTCCATCCATGCCTCCCTCCACCCTTCCCCTATTTCCCTGCCTTTTTCCACCCCCTTTTTCCCCCCCTGTTCCCAGGAACAGCCAGCTGGGCCAGATTTACTCTGGTCGCTGTGTCGCAGGGCGAAGCCCAGTCTGCTCGCTGGGCGGGCAGCGTCATTTGACTTGGTACTGGTCAGGGCCGGTAGATTAGTAACTGGATATCTACAGAGAGGCCAGTGGGGCCTGAGCCCTGTGATCCACTGGAAAGTAGGGTCTGTGTGGTGGCCTTGTGGTTCTGTGTGGCCCAGGACTTGAGCCGCAATCCCTGCTGACACCCTGTTCCCCAAGGACGTGGTTTTACTACAAATGATGATTTCCCATCTCCCGCTCTGCGACTCACTGTCTGTGACTATAGGGCCTCTGCCCAGTGCATTTCTGGTGAAGAGGATACGGCACCTCCTCACCGCTGGCGCTGGAGGCCACTTTTCTCCCACGGAGCTGGGCACACAGGAGGAGGCCTGCTCCTAAACAAGCTTAAAAGAGTGTTTTTTAACCTCATGTCACATTTGAACTGTGCAAGACTGGCTGGTGGCAGAGAAGTGGCCGGAATGGATATGTGAGCACACATTTGTGTGGCCTTTGATTATATGGAGAGTAGCCCTAGATAATAAACAGTTCAGTATGGGCATAAATATGGTTCCGCCAAAATAAGTTTTATAATAAGATGTTAGAGGTTGTAATATGATTTACAATTTTGCAAGAAAAATACACAGCTTTGCTCTCCAGCATGTCAGATTGATAAGAAAAATATGAGTAATGCCATACAAATTACATCCTTTATGTTTTCAATAGATATATGAAAAGTGAGAAATAAGCCGAGCAGAGAGAATCATTTGACATTTGAGCTTATATCAATTTTTTTTTTTTTTTTTTACCTTTTTCGAATCACTAAAAACATCTGTAGCCACTAATCATCTGCAGAGAGTCGTGCTATACCAAATGTTATGTCAATAGTTCTGCCATTGCTAGGATAAGAGCTGTGGGAATGTGACATCTTCTCAACATGCACATTTCTGCTGACCAGAAGACCAGAATCATCAACATGGCACCCAGATGTCAGCCTTCAGGCACAAACACACACACACACGCACACACACACACACATACACAGACATTGTCGGGAAAGTCGCAATCAGATCCCTCCTACAAATACCAAATCCTCCAAGCATAATCTGTGTAGGCAATTTGTAGCTGCTTGTTTGATTATTTTCAGAATATTTTGACGTAATAATTACATTTTTACGGTGAATCATCCATAATTTTGAGACACCGAGACACTTCATGGGTCGTTGTGTGTGGCAAGAGTTGGCATGCATTGAGAATTCCTCCTGATTTGACTTTCTCACACAAACCCACCCTACACAATCCCCCTTTCCTTTCTTTACTCCTTTATCTCCACTCTATTGTTGTGTGTCTTCTCTGTCTTTGAGCGAGTGCACACACAAAACGCACCGCACACGCACTGTTTCTGTTATACTATCCAAATGGCACCGAGGCTCAAGCAAGGACAGGCTTGACTGTCATTGGCTTGGTATCAAGAAATACCTGATGGGTCCCCATGCTCATGCCAGGACTCATTTATGAAGCATGAGACTGTCAACCACCACCTTCACAAATAAAACCTAATATAATGCCAAATAACTGCAAGCTAGCAGGATTCCTCAGTGACATTTCTTAAATTTCAACCATAAAAACAAGCAACTTTTCAGACATCACATTGAGAATGATCCAACATTATCCACTGCTGTTTGCATTCCCTCTCATGACTGAGGAGAGACGCCTTAAATGATGTGTTTTATTACACCGGACTCTACTCTTATCTGGCATAAATTCTATGAACATTGCAGTGTTTGAAAATATGAGTGTGTAGCTGCTAATTGAAGCGGCATTAATTTATAATGTTTTGAATGTGACATAGGGGATTTATCTCCAGTAAGTGTCTGGTTTGAGATTGGACAGCATCATAAAAGTGTGAATTTTGAAGTTTTGTCAAACAAAGACATGCTTGATGGCTTGATGATGTACCTACTGTCTCTCAGAAAGCCAAAACAGCAATAGTGTAAATACAGTAGTTTGAAGTCATCATATACTATACATACAGTAAGTTAAATGTGAAAATGGTGTATCATTTTATAATACTCTAAGTTCCACAATATACAAAATAAACAATAGGGGGAATATATTAGTTTTTGTTGTTGAAGTCAACATCAGATTAGAGGTCATACTAAATTATTAAGAGCACTTTATGATGGTTTGAATATATTACTGTTGATGGCATACAAAGGCATTATACACGCGTGGAATGTAAAGATGTAGCCATTTCCTCACAGTTTTTGGTGCATGCTGGCTGAAATGATTTTGTTATTTTTATTTAATCTATTACAGATATTGTGAAAATTTTTCTGCCTATTCAGATGTGGTACATTACAACAGTTGGAAAGCGGAGAGCTTTGTTTTATTAGTTACAGTATAACTGCACACTAAAACCATTAGTGGTCCCTATAGCTGTTGCAATATTATGTTATTATTTGCGATGAAATAATCAGAATGAAAAGTGGTTTCAGTCATAGAGCAATTGCAACATTTATTGAAGTGTTGGCTTTCTTGTATTGATTTTTCAACACATTACAAAAATACATATATGTTCAAAACAGCAGATGTGTACTGTTCTGAAATCACTTTTTTCACAATGATGCACTCCCCCCAAAAAGAACAAGGAAACTATTTTGTACAAAGAGTGTAAGTGAAAGTTGTGAAAAGTGAAATATGAAAATGTATTTCAAATTACATAGCTGTAAGTGCCATCACAAGACCTTCAGCCAACCATGAGGAAAAACAGCAAAAAACATAACGTCCATGGATGTCTCAGAATGAATTTGAAATAAAGCATTCCCTCACAAACCATTGTATTCCCCTGCCGAAGGTTCAGCTTTTAGGTTCATTCCTCTCATTTTTTGTCAAATCATTTTTGTTTTACATCCTTGAGGGATAGCTTCACCAAACCCACAACAGTTAAAAAATCTAAAAAAAAAAAAAAAAAAAGACTGAAGAGACCAAAAGTCAATAATGGCACCACTCTTGTTAGAAAAAAATAATAATAATCTGGCATGATTTCTGCAATATTACATTTAAAAAAAATCATCTTCCCATACAGTGAACAAGTAATCATACAGAAACATATTCATGAAGATAAAATCCCTCCACCAGGATAATCATACAAAACTGCTATGGTATTCAAAAACATTTGAAAGAACATTGGAGAAAACAATACTTTATTATCATTTTAAACACTTACACAGAGTATTTCATCAATGGCATACTTCAACACTGTAAACATATTGTAAGACTGAATGTCCATGTGTGATTTGGATCTCTGTCAGGGTTCCACGGTTCCTCGTTTCAATGTGATGTATTTCATAGTCATATGGCTCATTTTGGCCTAACTCTGAACTGAATTCTCCTGGGATGAATACACTGTGCATTTACAAAAGGACTCTGATTTTATGCACTCATGCATCAACATTTGTAAGCAAACCGAACATAGCTCTTCAGCCGCCGTCACCTTTTGTGTTAAATTCACTAAAACATATTGAACTACATGGTAACTGAATAGCTTATGGAGAGCTACTGTGGCCTTAACATCATTTCCTCTCTGCAACCTCAATAAGAGAAATTTGAAGTGAAGGTACACTATATTCCTTTTTCTATCAAAACAAAATGGCGCACATAAAACCTGACAATAGGCCAAAAAAAGCAGGTCAAACTTTCAAGTGAAGATGATTTTGATGACTGAGAATTGCAGTAGTAAAATGAAAGATGTAGTCTCAATCTCCTTTCATGTGGCTTTGCTGTCTCCCTCCCTCTCATGCTCACTCTGTCTCACTCTGATGGTCCGTTATAAGATGTGGCCACTAGATGTGCTTTTGGGTACAAAATAAAAAAAAAAGAGAAAAAGAAAAGAAACACACTTTTCATATGCTTCCAATTTCATTTGAATGACTCTTCTCCCTGGTCAAGGTCTTGCTCTCTCTCCCTTCATTTCTTAGTTCCAATCTTTCATTTTTACCATAAGAATAGCCCCTACTCAAGGTCGCCCGGCCATCCCCCAGTGCAGCTGTGCTCAAAATTATCATAACTCATATAGCCAATTTTTTTTTTTGCTTTGCACCAGATTCATTTCAGGAGGAACGATGCAGAAAATAAAAACCGTAATCCCCAAAAGTCACGAACATGCACACTGTCTCAAAATCTGTTACTGGGAGTTAAACCCATATCACTTTGTGAGGCGAATGAACAGGCTTCCCTTTTAAAAGCCGCTCTAATGCATGAATCTGAGCTAGTGAACTGTGAAAAGACGCCGTCGGAGAGAGGCTTAGAGCACGCTGCAGCGAGAAGAACACACACACGCTAACACATATTGATATGAATTTCATTTGAAACCATTTTGTGGGTCCTAAGGGGACATGGGGAAGTTAGCCTGGGTCAGAGAGAGAGAGAGAGATGCCACGCCAGACAGGAGAGGGAGAGAGAGAAAGATTCAGAAAGTGTTACAATTGTTGAAGTAGCTTTCGGTTAACAAATTGCCTTTGAGTAAGCACACATGAGGTGGGGGAGTGGGGGAGGTAATCAAGTGGGTCTGATAAAGCAATAATGTATGGTAGTTACACTTAGCATATACTGTGGATGATGCAAGCAGCTGGTCTTCTGATTGTTTAATTTTAGGCCATCTTTCACGTACAGTCGGGGCTACTTTAACATATAAAAAAAAAGAATATATTTACAAACCATAAACAGGACTGTTCTCCTTCTCACATTAATCACAAGTAGTCTTAACTTATTCAACATATTAAATATGTTGCTTTAATCCTACACTGGGAATGTTCTGAGCATCAGTTAAGGGTACCTCCATTAAGTGCAACCTTTATTTATGTCCTGGCTGAAGCAAGGACAGCGATACAGTAATTACATTTTTGATATTATTCACATGCCAATATTTAAAAGAAAAAAGGACAAATTCCCTGAATAAATTAAAAGTAACTTATCAGGTCTATAAGACAATGTTGGATTTTTAAAATCCAGCATGATGTTTTATTGTCAGGCTGACATTCAGTGCTTTAGGCCTGTATGAGGGAATGGATTGTAGTCCGCTGCTGCAGTTAATATAGAAAACAATTATTTTTACTTTTAAAAGCTAACTGCTTCACACAATTTTACTCTCACATGATAAGCTTCCTTAAAGGAAAAAAAAGAAAATTTGTATTAAGGGTGACTTCTTTCCAGTTATCGCATTTTAGAAAAAAAAAGTTTTTTTCTTTTTTTTAAGCACATTTCAAAACTAACTCCATATGAAATCCCACAAAGATGTACCTGCACATGCCAAATATCATTACAAAAATCCAATAAATACAGAAATTATTGCACAGTAGAAAGGCTCCATGGATTCCTAACTGATAAAATCCTCAGACAGTTTGCCAAGAAACACCAAGTTGGGCATTCCAGACAAGTTCTCATTAAAGTTTCCCTTTGTTTATATTCTCAGGTGGCAGTTTCTGTGACAAGAAAAAAAGATGAACATCAATCAGTCTCAAAATTTTTTTTAAGAGAGAGATTATCCAGCCAAGCCCCATAGCTGAAGAAGTGGTTATAGGGAATTTGTGTGTGCATGTGTGCTTTTGTGTGTGTGTGTGTGTGTGTGTGTGTGAGAGAGAGAGAGTGTTTGCTTGTGTACACTGTAGGCTGTATAAGTAATGGTTGCTGGCTTAACCTCTGTCCGCCTGCTCCAGTTTGACCTCACTGGCCATCAAATGTTCGCCATGCCATTTCTTCATGTGTTTCTCCAGTGTGCTGTAGACACTGAAGGGCATGTGGCAGATGTCGCAGCGGTACACCTCTTTTCCAAACTGCCCATGGGTCTTCATGTGGCGTGTCAGCTTGGAGCTCTGGGCGCAGGCGTAGCTGCACAGGTCGCACTTGTAGGGCCGCTCCCCCGTGTGGCTGCGTCGGTGCACCGTCAGGTTGCTGCAGTTCTTGAACACCTTGCCGCAGTACTCGCAGGTGTCGTTCCTCCTCTCCTTGGAGCTCGGGGGCCGCCCCGGTCCCGGTCCCCGCAGGAGGTGAGGAGTGCTGCTGCCGCTGCGGCCCGAGGCGCTCCCTCCCTCCATCATCTCACCAGGTGGGGTGGAGAAGCGGAGACTTCCTGTCTCTGAAGAGGAGTGCTCGGAGGAGGTGGCGAACGGCGACTGACGGGAGTCGGTGAATCCCAAGAAGGGTTCTCTGATGAAGTGGCGCGAAGCAGCGTAGCCAGCCAGGAGCTGAGAGTAGACGTTCTCCGGGGAGATAAGGGGTATGGTTGGGGGAAGCTCCAGCTGTTCCTTCTCAATCTTGATCCTCTTGTTGTTTGAGGGGCTCGGGCTGGTAATGGGGGTGGGCCGACGTTGGAACAACCCAGGGAAGGAGTCTGCTTCAGATACACTAATTCTGCCATTCATCACAGGCCTCTGGTCCTCCTGCTCATCTCGCTCTCTGTCCTGCTCCCTCTCATTCTCTCTTTCTCTTTCTGCTTCACCCCTCTCTCCACCATCTCCATTAGGTTGTCTCTCCAGGCCTCTCTTATTAGGGTTAAGTCTAAGATGATTGTCCATATGGTTATACGGGTGCATGATGCCCACCCCGCCACTGTCATTTACTCTATCCCTGCTCAGGGGCTTGTCATCGGGAGACTGTCTTGGGCCATTCTCCCTGTTCTGGCTGAACTCCTGAGAGTCCTCACTTAAGTTGGAATCTGGCCGACTTCCATTTCTCAGTTCTTCCTCCTCTTCTTCTTCCTCCTCTTCCTCCTCCTCTTCTTCCTCCTCTTCCTCCTCATTGTCCATTCCCATCCCTCTTGAACCTCCCTCCCTGCTCTTTTCTTCACCCTCTCCTCCCTCTCCTCTACTTCCTTGTTCCGGGGAGCCACTCATAGACCCAGACTTGTTGTGCATATGTGTCTTCATGTGCCTTTTGAGCTTGCTCGCCTGGGAGCAGGCATGGTCGCATAGGTGACACTTGTATGGCCTCTCTCCTGTGTGGCTGCGCCTGTGGACGATCAGGTTGCTCTGGAACTTGAAAATTTTGCCACAGAACTCACAGGATTTTGCTTTCCCCGGAGCCTGGTTCTGACCCTGGTTGTCAGGAGAGCTGGAAGAACCGTGTCCCCCCTGAGAGGTGGGTGGCTGAGGGGTGTAGCTGAGAAATGCCGGAGGCTTGGCGCCAGGTTGGAAAAGCGTGGGACTCAGCAGGCGGTGCATGGGTGGCACACGGTTAGGTGAGAGAGGGGGCGTGGGCCCCCCATTGTTGGTGGTGTTGCCCGCCAGTTCCCTCAGACGTCGGGAGAAGTCCATGGAGGGGGGCTCCATGGGGGTCATCCGCATCACCCTCTCAAAGGCACTGGGGTGCTGGGACAGCAACCCCATCTCCTCTGGACCTAGCCGCTCTAGAGGGGGTCTTGGGGGAGGTGGAGGGCTGACAAAGGGTGGCGTTGCAGGCAGCCGGGTCTCCATGTACCCCGGAGGAGGGGGGTGTTCCCTGAGCAGGGGCGCAGCCATGCGGAGGAGGTGGAATGGGTTGTTGGTGTCACCGAGGAAAGTGGGGAGAGGGGAGCGGGGCAGGGCATCAGCGCCGGGCGGCGGAGGCAGAGCCATGCGGGGAGTGAGGGAGCAGTTGACTGGGTGGTTGTCCAGGTAGATGCGGATGCCATGAGTGTGCTGGGCATGCTGAAGCAGGAACCAGGCGCTGGTGAAGGTCTGCTTACAGGTAGTGCAGATGTAGCTGGATGGCTCATCTTTATCTGTGGGCCGAGAGAAATAAATCATTAATGTTGTAAAAATCACTCCATGTAAAATATGCAAAGAAAAACATTTTATTCAACGTTTTAAACCATGTTACTTTACATTGCCTGTATGTTTATCAATTACCTGTGTGTATATGTGTGGGTATGTTTAAGAAAATTAATTGTACAGTTATATTAGCTTTCTGTGTGTGTCTGTGTTTGAGGGTCTTCTATGGGCTTTGTCTGGGTGCGTATTAAATTTTGAGAGTGTGTGTCTACAGGCTAATGCAGATGGCAGGTACTGCCCTAAGGCCATGACACATTATGCTAATTCTAATGTCAGCTAGGCTTTAATATACAGATCCATCTCGTCTACTCTGTCATTTCCATATGGAGACAGGGGAGGCAGCCATGGAAAAAAAAAAGAAAACACCAATGGGGAAAAAAGAAAATATGGGAGAGGGGGAAGGAGGGAGGGTGAGATGTGGCATTAGAGAGAAAGAGAGACACACAAAAGGAGAGACGGCAGAGGTGATGGAGACGATGTGTAAACAGTAAAGACCCCTCCGGTCTTGACGCCGCATCCACATTAAATAAAGCTCTACGTCACTGGTGTAATAACAAGTACAGTAAAGTGATCTGTTGTGGCTGCACACACATGCACACACACACAAACTGTGCGTCCCTCACTGACAAATTGCCCCTTTAAATGGCGTGACTTAATAATGCCAAATGAATCTATCAGTCACTGTTGCACGGCCCTGTCAGCCTGCTTGTGACTCATAAAAAGAGCTTGGGTTAGGATTCATCTAATTCAACACAGGCTAGCACTGAAGAGGCATTTCCACAGTCTTGCGTTCGCTTGCAAGGCATCTGCATCTACTTTATCATCAGCAGCTACCGCAAGCAGAGTCAAGTTGGTACGGTGGTCCCAAAGCTTAGAGCCCGGAGGGAGAAAACAAAGACGGAGACGTTGTTCTTGCCCAAAAGTCTTACGTGATCAAGAAAAGAGCCCTTAAGATGGCTGACTGTCTCAAAGCCACCCATTGTCATGGAATGTAAAACACACATGCAGACACTGATACGTACGCAACAATATTTTCTTTTCACTTTCCGTCTCTGTCTCCTGCCTCTCTCGCAGCACACCTCGGTACACTCTCTCTCACACACACACATACACACACACACACACACACACACGTACCATGCTAGAACAGATGAGCGAAAGCTGATGTTGGATCAGTGTCTAGTACAGGAAGCTGATTTGGCGGTGTGATTGGTTTGGCTTTCCCCAGGGGAGACGGGGTCAGAAAAAGTTAATGAGGGGCTCATTTACTGATTCTGTCTGTTTTTCTCTGCCATTAGTGGGGCTCTGGTGTAGCCGTCACTCTCACTGTTTGTGTGAGGTGGGACATGACCTGACTCCTGCTACTGGCGCACGTGCACGCACATGCATACGGGCATGTGTGTGGACACGTATGTGAACGTAATTTTCAAGCATGCATGTGTATGTGTATGCATGTGTAAAAGCGTGTGGGCGGAGTGGCGGCTGCCTGCCCAAGCGACGGCTGGGCTTCACACGGCCGCTTGGGAGCAGAGAGCTGGACAGCTTAACAGCCTGGACCGCGAGAAGAGAGCGAGAGAGGGAATGGAAGAGGAGGAGGAGAGGGGGTAAGAAGAGAGGTGGAGGGACTTTAAGGGCCAGACGTGCTTGAGCACACACGCACATACGCACACACATTGACACACACACACACACACACAGAGAGCATTTACATGCCCCCTAGGGACCGAGACAGGTCTATAGACTTGGAGGCCGTGTAATCCCATCAACACACGAGGATCAATATGAAGCGAAGATGTGAGATTGGGAGAGGGACTGATGATCTCACTAAATGTATCAAATTGTGTTTTTTTTTTTTAACTCTCTATCTGTATTTTGGTCTGCTCTCGTGGCCTCATCAATACTACAAGCTATCCAATCATATACCACCACCCCCACAACCTTCCTTCCGCCACCATTACAGCAGCGCATGTGCATCTTGTCGTATCTTACACCGCCGAGCCATATGTTGTTAAAGGAAGCGTGGCAGCTAATAGAGGGTAGTTACGGCTACTGCCCAATATACCTAAGACAAATTTTATCAACTTCCCAAACAAGCCGGTAAGCAGGGGAGGGGAGGCCGGAAGGAAAGAAAGACTGGAAAAGAAAAGAGACTGGAGCATTAAATAAGAGAATCAAAAGAGCAGATAGAGAGATAGGATACTTATGTGATACTACTCTCCTCGTTACTCCACTAAAGATGTACAAGATACACACTTTTAGGCTGTGTGCATCTCATTCCATCTTTCCCTCACACACACACACACAAAAGTCATTGCCACACTTGCACACATGCTGGGAGAGTGTGAATATTTGTCGCTGCTCAGCTCCAGCCAATAAAAGCTCGCTGTTAAATCATGTGGGCCGCATGCTTCAGCTCAGGTAATTATAGTCGCCTGGCCTGAAGGCAGGCAGGGACTCCTCCACCGCTGACCGCCAAGGTCAACTACCATTTAGAATAGTTACATTCTCTTCCCACGCAGTCGCTGGATGCTGGACCTAATCACTAATTTACTGCGGTACACACCATATGCACAGACACACACACAGACACTGTCGAGAATATGACTGAGATGTATAAATGAAAATGGAGTCGTTGGTGATTCTAAGGATAGTGCTGGGTGTTACACAGTGAATTATGCTGTTTTTTGTGTTACCAGCCATACAACAACCTGTAAATGCCAGTGTGATGGATCTACCCAAAAAACATGTCTCAGTTATATTTCAGCCCAGGTGTCCAACCAAGACTTTTCCATGAAACACAGAACACAATGCAAACCTGAGACCAGGCTTTAGTGCCTTGTCCTGTGCAACAAAAAATGAGGCTGGCGCTGGAGGCCTGAGGGTTATTAAAACATTGGCACATGCGGAGCTGAGGTGTGGCCAGTAATAATGCCTCCTTCTCTCCTGGGTTGGTTTTTTTTACTAAACCACTGGGCCAATTAACCCAGTCTCAGGGACTAAGATCTGAGCTTTACATCGATTTTCATTCTTTCCAGATTGGTTTTATAGCCATATTATTTTCCTTAAAAGTACAAACAAAGTTTCAGTGAATGAAGGGAAGCCACGGTATTGACTGTCTTCGTGATATGGCCAGTGTAGAAAAGTTGGTGTGAGCTTAAGGGCTGAAGTAGACACCAGGCGACAGCAGACATGTGGATTTGGGTTTAATTTAGAATTCACATATGCCATCCCTCCAAGATGGAGTCGATTTATTTCACATGAGCCCTTCCCATTTATATTACACTTACATTTTGGGGCCTTTTATCAGATGCCTAATCCAGCGGACTTATAATAAGACCATGAAGAAGTAACAAAATCTGCAAGCTCAGCCTTCGGCTAAGATGGCAAACTGAAGTTTCGCAGCTGACAGTGAAACAGAGAGTGAATAGAGAGTGGATGGTATGAATGTCACTGATGCCAAATTTACTCACAAAGCTCAGGGAAAAAATCATAATTGTGCACAAGTGAAATTTGAACGCTAGCCCACCAACGCCTCTACTGTACTCAGACTCAGGGTGAAAACGAGAAAAATATCGTTACCCAGGGAGCAAAGTTTGGAGTGTGTAGAATAATGTTGTTTTAGTGTAGAAACAGGAAGACAGAGCAGGTCTTGGTTGTTAACAAGGAGGTGAGTCGTGGGAAGTTTGAGGATATGTTACAGTAGGTGATATTAATGTAAAGCACTATATGTGTACAGCAACATGTAAATCGAACGTAAGCACAACATGAATGGGACCAATAGTTAGTCTAAATACTAAATGTGTCAGGTGGGTGGGAGACGAGATGCGCCTAACCCCTTTTCAACACAAAACAGACTGAATGAGTTACATCATGAACTTCTGCAATGAATTACCCAGATTAGGCCTGTGAAATTGGTTGAAGCAAAAGCGGAAGCGCTGGGAGATGAAGGTTAGTTGATATAATTGATTAGAATTGGTTATGTTCAAAAATAAAAAAAAATAAAAATCATGCCTCAGATTTAATACATGCAATTTAATCACATTTTTTGGTTGTAGCAATGAAAGCATCAAACGAGTTCTGACCCTCTGTTTTAAAATATCGCATTAATTATAAAAGTTCAGACTCTTGTCAACTTGTGTGTGGTGTTTTCTTTTTACGTGTGATTGCAAGCAGAACTTATTTTCGTGCACAGTTTGATTTTTGGTATTACTTACAATGTTATCTTTAAGTACAGATAGGCCTGTGTGTATCAGGAAAAATAAAATTGAGACTGTGTGTGTGTGTGTGTGAGAGTGTGTGTTGGACAGAAAGAGCGAGTGCGGAAGAGAGAACAAGAGGGTTATTATTCAAAATAGAAATACATTTAAATTAAGATGCAGGTCACCTCGTACAAAGTCACAAAATAAATAACTCTGCATTGAAAAATCAATGAAATGTTAAGCAAAGTGGACATAAACACACACAGTGGCACATGTTGCAATATGCTGAGGGAAAAAAATGCAAAATTGTGTTGTGATGAAATGTTGGATTACACACTCATACACGCGCGACGCACGTGCGTGCACACTCGATCACACGATCACACACACTCTCTTTCTCTCTCTCACACACACACACACACTACTCACTTTGCCAGACAGTCTCACTGTAGTTGTCATTAGATCATCTCTCGTAGTAAAGTCATATGAAGCTGCAAAGGGCGCATTTGGAATATGAGTGGATTGTGTTCGTAAAATGTTAAAGTGTGAAACCATTTTAACTCGTGTAATTACTCAAATTCAGTTCAAAAGCGTGTTAAAACGAACAATCAGTTGCAGTGTTTTTCACTTTATCACTTATCATTTATTATTGTCACAAATCAGAGTTATTGTGGGTAATTAGCTTCTTTGTTTGGCGAATTTTCAAACACTAAAAACAAAGCATGGCCACGATTTGAATCCTCTCCCCATTCAATACTTTTATTCTGTCCTGAAATTTGCCATTAATAAAAACGCTAACGTATAAATCATTTAAATGAGTAGAGTAAATTATATAAGAAGTGAAAAGAATCCTCTCACCTTGTATTGTCTCCCTGTGCGTCAACGATAAGTGCTGCGGGTTCACCTGCTTGCGGCGGGACATTGCCCCGGCATTTACTCTGGCATCGCCCGGTGAACGGCACTTGGAGTCGGCTTGGACCGTGGTGTCGGTCCTCTCTGGATCGCTGGAGACCAACTCTCCCTCCTCCTAATCCCCTCTGCTATTATTCACAGTCTTCAGCCGCAACTTTTTTTTTTTTTTTTGGATGCGCGTTTCGGAAGGTGAAGAAGAGTCGGACGGGAGCGCGACAAGGATGGAAGACCAGTTTGCCCACAAATGTCCGGCAGCGTCTTCGGAGGACGCAACACCTGAATTGAGGAAGCCAAAGTGCAGTTTTAGGAAGCAGTTGGCTAATAGTGGCCGATGAGCTGATATGTGCGCAGGTAGGTAATATATTTTTTTTTTTTTGCAATGACCTTTTTTCAGATAAAAAATCCCGGACTGCCCACCTCTGCAGCGACCGTGGTGACAGATGAAGTACGGTGCACTCCACCGGTGATATGTACTGGCTCTTATTTGGCTCCTTTCTCTTAATTCTAATGATATGATTATATCATGCAGGGTCAGATGGCTGCTGTTTATTCTAGGATTCCCTACAGTCCTTCGATTTCAGCGGTGGTGCGCTAAAATGACCCTTTGGCACTGACTCCTCCTGCGCGTTTTGGCATCGGTGCGCGGAACGGCAACTCTTGGCTCTGGTGGCAGTAGCCTCGCTGATTGAGAGAGAGAAAGAGAGAGCGAGCGAGAGAGAGAGAGAGAGAGCGCGAGAAAGCAGGCGGGCAGACAAGACACCTCCTCCTCCTTCTCGTCCAACAAGCAGAGGTCCAATGTTTCCCAGTTTCCTACGGTGTCGAGGCTACTTCTTGTTGACTCACACGATGAAAGAGGCTCTGTTTGGGAGGACCCCGCATTTGTGTGTGTGTGTGTGTGTGTGTGTGCAGACTATATGCAGCCTGTGTTTTTGTGTATGTGGGTGTGTGTGGTTGGGGTTGCCTTCAGTGGAGTGGAGTGGGATGGGATTCAAGTTCAAGTGCGTCCGTGACGTTTGCGCGTCAGACAGCACAGACATGCGAGGGCGGCGGACAACAACACACGGGCACACCGGGGGCAGCTGTGGCTCCCCGGGAGCTCAGCGGCGGGGCTCCGTACAAAAAGTAATTATCACTCAAAGACATGGTCATAATGTCTGCCTTTTGAAGCAGTGTTAACTTACCACCCACCCGAAAATTTACCAGCTCTAATGGTCATTATGTTTTTTTTTTTTTAAAGAAAGAAAGAAAAAAAGCACGATGTCTAACAGCCTTATCATTTCCCTTTATCGCCTTGCATTTTTCCCACATCCTTTCATCAGTTTAGTGACTATTACAACTTCCTTCCTTTTATACAATGCCAGCTGATATTCTGTAAGCATATCAGGAGGAAATTGTTTTAAAGATCGCTGGCAGAGCAGGACCACGCTCACTTAGATCAGACTAAATAACCCGCTAGGGTTCAAAGGTCACCTTTAATTTACATAATTAATATTTGGATGTTATTGTGGCATTCTAGGCTATGAAAATGACCAGGGAACGCTGCTACATGATTAATATGAATGCAAAGCACACCTATTTCCCAACACTGGATCAGAGGGGGGAAAAACAGCATGCTGCATCTTTTGTTGTTTGGATAATTTAAACATGTTGTGAGGCAACAGTACCCTCTGTTGGCACAGTCAGGAGACATTACAAAGCTGTTTAGGGGGCGTGATACCTTAACACAGCCTTGCTATACTTTATTCTTATTTTTAGAATGAAGCCTCAATTCAGAATCTAAGAGAGTCCTTGAAGAGCAGATCAGGTTCACTCAGTGGCAATTAATGGCACTAATGGGCAATCACTCCCCACATAATTCACTGTATTCATTTAGATCAGTGTATGCACTGATGAGTGCTTTGTACAGGCTTCAGCTTAGCTAAGAACATACTCAAATTTCTTTTAATTTTTTTTTTTTTTACCATACCATACAATTCAAACATGTGCCGCACTGTAAGTTGGTTGAAATACATTGTTGAATAAAAATAAAAGCCTAATATGGCCATTTAAAGTTGACACTATTTCCTGGTGGATCAGCAGAGAAGTATGCAGCTATAGCAATACATTTTATAGTCTGCCATTAATAAAACATGGTGGGCAATTTTAAGAGCATTAGAAGTTTGATTGCTTCAGGGCAGGCCTAGGGGACTTTCAGGACAGTAATTATTTATATAAATGAAATGTCATCTCAGCTCTGGCTCAAGTAGACATAACCTCAGCAGACTCCACATGGAAACGCTACAGCACAACAGCTATCTTTCACAGATAGGCCGAGCATGTTGTCAAGCATATTGCTTTGACTGGAGCGCATAAATTCGGCATGTGATATTACATGAAATGTCTTCTTCTTCGCATCAGGCCAAGAGAGCAACAGCAGTCGTGGACACACTGGATGCTGAAGGAAAACATTATCCTGAGTTCACACACACTCTCTTGCCATCCCTTCTGGCTGCGAGCAGCTCCTTGATCCTTACCCATGGGTTTCTCAATAATACATCAATGTCTCCATTATAGCTTGTATCTGCTGGCTCCGGGCAAAGGCAGTTTAAGCTGGGTTGCACAGGGCCAACATACCACAAATACCCTGCTTGTGGACACAGGAAAGGTTTTAAGTCCAAAGTGTTGCCTCCAAGGAGACACGCATCTTGCATGGTAAGTGCCATCTCTGAATGCGAGATACCTGAACACACCGCAGGGCACAACCTACACAAGAGATGAGGATGTGGTGAAACGAAAGGTTTGTCCAAGTAACAAGACAGTCATTATGTTGACATTTTTGCTCTTTTCCAAAATGACCCAAGATTTAAGGAGATTCCAGGCACTTATAATTCATGTTAAAAACATAAAAATGAGCCCAAGGACTAAGTTTAAGCCTTGCACATCAGTGGGCAAAAGTGCATGCAACTTTAACCGGCTTTGATTCTGGGTCACAACCTTCGTCACATCCTTTTGTCTTCCATTTTTCATGTCTCTCCCAGCTGTTTACTCTCTAAAGAATACCAAACTAACATTAATGTCTTAAAATAGACCAATGTACATGAAAGAAAACTGTATATGATACAACTTTTAAGAGCAAAAAGAGGATTTGGTGTTAACGAGGTTAAGTGTACAAACTGGTCAAAGGAGCCATTTTGATGTGTTTAACCACAATGTGACAGGACCCACATAAACAATGAAAGGAGGTCCACTCTAGGACAGCTCATGGTAATATGAATATTGCTCTGGGATTTGCTTATAGTCGGTGCTTCATTATGCAATGTTTAATATTAATAAAGAAAGTACAAGTATATATTATTCATAAGCTGATTTACTGTGCTTGGTGTGTGTGTGTGTGTGTGTGTGTGTGTGTGGACTTGAGTGACAGATTGAGATGCTCCCTTGCTACGGGCAATACAACTAGACAAGGCTTTTACTTTTCTACAGGACACATCCTGACAATTTCTCCCACAGTTAAGAGGATTTGTCCGAGCACGGGTGAATATATAATGCATGCAGATCCCAAATTTTAATTTGGACGAAGTAAATGATTCAATGCTGGCTTTTCTCTGAAGTGAGTCTAGGAGGGGAGCAGAGAGGGCACAAGATGTTACATATAGTCTACCCTTAAACTGTTACATGGAAAACAAGCTAAGGTGAAGATGATCATGAGTTTTTAGTCATATCAACTTCAAAAGACAAAGGAAATATTATATAAATATATAACGTTTTTTGTATTTACCATAAAATTTTCAATCATTAAATCCATGTTTGTTTGTTTTTTTACATGGTTCTGCAAAAGTTGCTACTACAGTAGATTTTGTGCATTTCATAGCTGTAGCCTACATGTATTTAAAGAACATTAGTAATTATGACTTGATGTGTCAATAAAAGCATCAGAATTTTTTTTTTGTTTTAGTCATCAACCAAAAGTATGGTATCGCTTCAGTCTTGTTCTTATCTGTTACTTCAGCACTTTTTTCAACACTACTACAGCACTACAGGACTTAGATATTATTCGTCTACAACCACTATAACCGAAGACAAAGGAAATCACCTTCCTTCGTGTACATTGATTCATAGCACTACATGCTGCTGCTTGTGTAACGTCCCTCTCTCACCCCACTTCCTCTGATTTGTGTTTTTGATATCCTATGGTTGTGATTAAAACAAACATATTGATACAGGGGGATTTTATGTCTTTGCGGAACTACACACTTAGGCCATCTGTGTGCAATACAAACCTCCATCAGCACAGACCTACTTGTCTGTATGTGTGTGTGTGACAAACTCCACTATGAGATAAGCATTCAAAATATTGTCTGAAAATATTCATGACGTGTGTTGCCTAAATGTTTGTGTTTGTTTGCTTTCTTTTCATCTGCATTTCGAAGCATTTTTTTTTTTGTTTGTTTTTTTTTTACAGACACTGTGCTGAATTTGCAAGTGAAGCGCCTTCTTTCAAGTGTCTGGTCAAATCATGGGCTGCATGTGCCAAAAATCCAGTCCTGTCTGCTCAGGTCCACAAGTAATTATTTGTCTCCCTCTAGTGGAAATTATTGAAAATAACATATATTTATCGTAGTCAAAGGAAAATATCAGTTTATCACACTTCTGTTCTCTTTGAGGTTTCCGAGCAGCAGTAGTAGTAGTGATTAATGCTTCGAGCAAATTGATACAGCTGACGAAAGGTAAAACTACAATCTAACCACAGCACACGTGTACCCGATAACCTGCGTAATGACGTCGGCCAGCAGACTCTGACGTACCCCTTGATGGCGGTGCCCTTGTTACAATGGGGACTGTTGTTGATCACTTGTTAGCCAACTTACTGTGAATAACTGCGGATTATTCATACAGCCGTCTGTTTTGGGTGATTAACTCCGACGGCTACATGTTAAAGGTAAGAGTCATGTTTCATTACAAACAGGCGGGCGATGATCGGGGTGAATTCTAACTACTACACGTTACCGTGCTCCGAGCCTCAGCGAGGGGAGCAAGTTTGCTAGCCGAGGTTAGCTAGCCGCAGCGGCCGGCTAAGACACTCACCTGCCGAAAGTGACAACTTTAACTGGCTTTATTTCGAAAGTTTCAGTAATTTTGGCCTGCTGCTGTGTTTAAGCGACATTACTGGTTACGACATATTCGTACAAGCCCACGCACGGTTGGTTATTTTAGTCCTAGTAGGCTAACTTTTAAGTTATCGTTAGCACAGCTAACATTAGCGTATGTTAGCGCAAAGCAATTTGGTTATACTAACTGAAGGAAACCGTCTCTGTTACCATCGGCATCCACGTTTATCTGTCTGTTATGTCATACAATTAATGTTTTGCTAGATCCATAATTACAGGCTTAACTGTAGACTCAGTTTACAATAAATGGAAGAGATAGTGCTGTGCCAAACATTACGTCTGCGTCAGAATAAGTTCTCTCTGTGCTGTTCTCCTGTGTGTTGGTTGTACAAACTGTTGAGAGTTAGCTCAGTAGCCTCTACTGTAACTGGATATGAGTAAAATGCGTACGGATATATAATGATCCCTTCTCTTTCCATATTTGACGCACCGTGGATTAGAAGACGTTGGTTGTGGATTTAGCTACATTCTGCATTAATAGTGGCTGTATATGAAAATGGCCTCAAAGAGCTTAACTTCATATGTAGAAGTACGCTAAACCAAAGGTAGCAGTTTTGCAACTCAAGTTGTATGGTTGTCGTAGTCTGTCAAAATTTGAACGTATCTCCCTCTAAATTTCAGTGAACATGACACTCCTGTCACTCTTTGGATGAGCATCAGTGTTGTTCAGACAGTTTTCCACATTAACCAACACTATTATCGCGCCGAGGAAGTCCTACTCCTGAATGTTTAATGCTTGTGAATAACAATGGCCATAACCATAGTCTTTCTACCTTCTTAGCAGTCCAGTGCAGCGGGTCCTTCCACCGTTGCCTCTCCTCAACCAATGAAGGAATCCAAGGATAACTTATCAATGACTGGCCAAGCAATTCTGGACCACATCAAGCCATGCTGGTACTGGGACAAGAAAGATTTGGCCCACACCCCGTCTCAATCTGAGGGCCTGGACCCTGGCACAGAGGCTCGGTATCGGCGAGAAGGAGCCCGCTTCATATTTGACGTGGGCACAAGACTTGGCCTGTATCCTTGATTGACTGAGTGATTGATTGAACTGAATACTGTGAAAACAGTTAGATATATCAGTTCAACAAAAATACAGTATCTGTATCTTTTATTGTTCTTTTTCACAGGCATTATTAATGTCGTCTTCTAAAGACATTCATATGAATTGTTTACAGGAAGCAATGTTGAGTATTGTAATAATCATAGCAGTCCAGTCCATGAAAAACTTTGTTGTTAGGATTTATTTTACATAGCTGCTGTTATCTGAAAAATATGTAAATAACTGTACATGGTTTCCCGTGATGTCCTTGACTGTCATCAGACATTATGACACTCTGGCAACTGGCATCATATATTTCCATCGTTTCTACATGTTTCACTCTTTCAAGCAGTTTCCCAGATATGTAGGTTCAATTAATGGTTAACTTAAATTTTATTTGTCATTCCTGGACATGGACTAAATGTGAAGGCTTAACATTGCAATTTGTTTCTCAACAGGTGACGGGTGCTTGCTGTCTTTTCCTGGCAGGGAAAGTGGAGGAAACCCCAAAGAAGTGTAAAGACATCATCAAAACAGCTCGCAGCTTACTGAATGATGTGCAGTTTGCCCAATTTGGAGATGACCCCAAGGTGCAGTCTCTTTCATTTTTACTCTGTTGTCTTGAGACATTGTCCCTGTTGACACTGTGCATTTTAAGTGCAAAGAGACAGTATTCTGTGCCGTGCAGTCTCAGTCAGGGAATTAGTTGTGGTCTCTGAGTTCAGAAAAAAAATAAAGCGTAAACCTAAAATCTGTTTTAAGCCAGCATTATAGAGCCCTGCCATAATATCATGTAGCTCTGGAAAGGAAAAGAAAAACAAACATGCTTCAGCCTAATTGCTGTTAATCTGCTGTAACAAGCAACCGTACAGTAATCTTATATTGTATATTGTATTCTGTCCCCAGTTATAAACGTTAACGTAGCATGTACTGTAGATGTCCTGCCAACAGAAGTAATTTATAAATTTGTATTTTCTTTAACAGGAAGAGGTGATGGTGTTGGAGAGAATTTTGCTCCAGACTATCAAATTTGACCTGCAGGTGGAGCACCCCTACATGTTCCTGCTGCGTTACGTCAAGCAGCTCAAAGGTGAGACAGGATAAGTGTGGCATCAGATCCACACAGAGTCTCATACATGTGCCAGGAACCAGTAAAGCACATGTTTTGTTTTCTCTTTTTGTTGCAGGGGAGAAGAACAAAGTGTGCAAAGTGCTGCAAATGGCGTGGACGTTTGTTAACGACAGGTGAGCAGCTGGCGTGTAAAGTCTGTCTCTCAGTCACACTCTTTGTGTCATGGATCACTTCCTCTGTGGTGTTAGGCATTTGATTCACTTGATGTTTAAAATTCTATCACCTAACCTGTCAGCTGGTAAATACTGTGCTTTGCTGATGAGATAAATCACTAACACAGGCTTTACAGTCTGGGACGTGTATTTATAAAGAGACTGTAATGTTTGGGGGCGTCATAGTACAGAGTGGTTTGAGACGCACACCACATAACCGCAGTGGCCCCGATTTGAATCCGGCCAGGGAGCTTTGTTGCCTGTCAACACCTTTTCTCTCTCTCCCCCACATTTCCTGTCAGCCCCTCTGCTGGGTGTTGACAAATAAAAGCAAAATAATTTCAAGAGTGTACAGCGAGACATAAAAATTGGAATGTTCAGTAGTGTCCTTTAAGGTTCCAAATCGAAATAATTTTGTAGACAAAACTCATTTCTGACTGGGACCATTTTCCCTGTGTCCCTTCCAGCCTGTGCACCATGCTGTCTCTGCAGTGGGAGCCAGAGATTATTGCAGTAGCAGTCATGTATCTGGCTGGCCGCCTCTGCAAGTTTGACATCCAGGAGTGGACCGCCAAGCAGTCGTCACGTCGCTGGTGGGAGCAGTTTGTCCAGGATGTCCCAGTTGAGCTGCTTGAAGGTGCTCATCATAAAGCCGCAACACTTCACAACTCTGCTACGATATTTGTTTCATCTCCTTTCAGACTTGTCTCAACAAAAACATCTCTTTGTCTTCCAGACATTTGCCACCAGATCTTGGATCTGTACTCCCAGGGCAACAAGCCCATCCCTCAGCAGATGCAGGAGAAGGAGCGGGCAGCTGCTCCTCCTGCCCCTGCTCCTCCGGCTCCACCACAGGGACAGCCCCCGGCCTCGAACCCTCCTCCCCCACCGCCAAAGAAGACTTCCCCTCAGGGTGGTAGCCCTGCACGCCAGCTCAAACGCTCACATGTGAGTCTGTTACATTGACGGCTTAAAACCATGGCCAATTGAAAGTGCCTCGCCCCCCCCAATTTTAAATTTCTTTATTTGTTCATGTAAAACGTTCATTAGATCCTACAATTTGTGCATGTGTTTAACTTGATTTACATCAACACTCAACATGAGCTTATCTCAAAGTACCACTGAGCATTTGAATGCATTTTTCTTTGTTTCAGGCATCCCCCAAAGATGAACCAAAGGCTCCAGGTAATATTCTTGTTAAAGTCAATGCAGGAAAAAATCTGCTCATTTGGATTTTAAATAGTTGAAATCTTATAAATGTCTGTCCACCCACTGAAAAACCTTCAAGAAATGTTTGCTAATTTGCATCATTTTTGCATCTTATTTACTGGTCTGTTACTTTACAGAGCAAGTTGGGTCAAAGATTCCTAGACTGGAGAGCCCAATGCCTCCTCTGCCTACATCACAGCCTCCCTCAGGTAACTGGTTATCATCTGTTGTCCTCCTGTCTAATTTGCAGGGAAGTTACAATGATTCAGATTTAGACTGGGGTAAATCATAGGTATGTGCTGGCATCCTCTCAGCACCCCGCCATGTGTTTGCGTGTGTCACCAAATAGGCCCATAATGAACAGCCAGGACCCCCTGCCTGGGACTCAAGCTTAGAAAGCAACCCAAAGTCTTTAGTCCTCTCAGTCTGCTTACATAACCAGCAACTTGTCTGGACAGTATGTTTCCTAACACACACGTACCTCTAACCTCTCCCAGACCAATCTGATTAGTGCTTGAGCCTGATAATGAGACCTCCTATTGAGCCTGGCAGTGTTGGTCTGGCTGTGTGTTCACTGTCTGGGAATGGAGAGGTTATTTGAGATCATGTGGGAACGAGTAGCCCTGCGTTATTTTCGGGCAAGATGATGGCGGATTTTATAACAAGTTGTTTTCTCTTTGCTGTTTCCTGTCGCTCACCAGACCGAAAAGCTCCAGCTCCAGCACCTCCCACAGAAGCCCGAACCAGGAGCGAGACCTCCTCACCACCGCATGCCCACCGCCACCAGCCTCCTCCCTGCCCCATCGCCTCCTCCACCCCGCCTCAACCATCATGTCACCAGCTCCCTACATGTCCGGGAGGCTATCAGAGACCTGCAGTGATGATGAGACAGAGGTCCCTCCCTCGCCTATGCCTTATTCGCGCCCCCAATGCGCCATACCACCCCACTATCCACCGCCTGCAGCGCCCCTCAGGAGCCTCCATGGCCTCCTTCCACCTACCCACACGCCTAACACCAATATCTCCTCCAGGTTGCAACAGCTACCTCCACCACAGCCTCCGCATGCCGCAGGCCATGTACCCCTCAGGGATTGGCCTTCCACCTGCTGGGTACCCTCCTCCCCTGCCCCAGGACAGTCACAGGTCCTGCCCCCTCACTGGCACCCCTGAATAAGTGGGGGATGGATGAGATGAGAGTGTGATAGCAGTCTGGGCAGGGCAGTGCAGGCAACAACTGGGAGAGCTCTGAGAGGAGGTAACAGGAACTAGCCATTATTCTGGCACAAACAAAGGAAGGTGCCTTTCACCTCCAGTACAACTTCTGATAAACACCTGGGGCTGCTGAATAGAAACTTATCAATAAAATAGACTTGAAAGGAAAATTGAGGTCTGGACAGTATTGTTATGAGAGCCAGAGGTGGTGCTCAGAGTTGTTACAGGAATCCTGAAATAATTTGAAACAAGTAAGCAAAAGCTACTGGGATGGAACTTAGTGTACCAGGATCACAACAAATACTGTCCAATGTGTGATGTTTGAGATACTGAAATAGTATTTCTTTTCTTTTAGTGTTTATTCTTTTCCACTAATTGTGAGGGGATGAGCTCGTGTTTGGATTTTCCTAGTTTTCAATCACCCAGTGTTGTCCTTCTTTTCTCAACATTCCGCTGTTTTGGCTGCGAAACAGAGCTAAGAAAATCTTGAGATGGTTTAGCGTGCAGTAGTCAAATATAAAAGGACTGTCACTGAAGACTTAGAAAGAAACGTACTGTGTATTCAAACATGTTCTTCAATGTGCAGTGTGTTCAAACATGCTGTATATTATTTTAATCTTATTACATTTATTCCGGAAACACAAGAGTCATATTGCAGATGTTTTCTACTACTGTAGACATCAGTTTTCTCATTTTTCTCATTCTTATTTCTGTTTAGTTTTAAAAATGTAACTGCACTGCAACAGTATTACAGACTACAGAACAGAAATCCTGTGCTTATCAACACTGGAGGAGTCTAAGGTATGTTGTACATATCTGATCTTTCATTTAGACATTTTTGGAAGTTTCTGTCATATGTACCTCTTTTCACTGTATCCTGCAAGCTTTGGTTTTTGTGTCTAGGTAGCACCGGGCAATAAAAACTTGCTTTTCCTACTTTAAAGCAGAGTAGTATAACAATTATATAAGATGAAAATGTGTGTTTGGTCGGTATGTACTTCGTTCACCATGCAGCAAGGTTAAACTTTTGTCTGACAAAGCCTATAGCCTTGTCAGATGGGTTTTCCCTCAGTGCCACTCCTTTGTTTATTTAAAAGATTGTCAACTGGACTTTAGTTCACACTGTTGTACTGTCACTGTACATGTCGGTTACTTTTAGCTCTTCAACCATTTATCCATTAATTTTAACAAACTAGTTGTTATCCATCACACCAGCTATTTAAACTATTTGTCATTACTTAACTAACTAAACCTCTGCCCACTTACTAACTTGACTTTCCACCATTTACAAGTTATGTTAATGTCATTAAACGACTGGTTCCATTACAGCTAAATGAACTTTAATTTGCCATCATGACGGCTGTTGCTTTTCCTTTACACAAATGGATGTTTTTGTTTTTAAAAACCAGCAAAACCTAATTACTTTTGTAGTTGGTGGACAAAGTCCCATGTGCCTGTATCCCTATAACAATTTTAGAGTTTGGGAATCACCAGTGTGGACTTTGCAGAAAATTTTACTTCGGTTTGTACCAACAGAGGGCATGCGCTCATCCACTAAGAAACAACCTTACTAAAATGTCTGCTTCATCAAGTCAAGGCAGCACTTCACGGTATCATTGGCAACAACTTTGTTTATTTCTTTTCCAAATCTTTCTAAAGTGGCTTTCCTTTTAATTCTATACTATCTTATAGTGAAATTCATGAAAAAGTTACAGCCATACTAGCTACTGCAGGAATTGACATTCACCTTGGTAGATTCTAGGATTCTGTGCTGGTTTTAGCATATAGGCAGAAAAAACACTAGATGTTTTTTAAAAGACAGTTGGGTTAAAATCAAAATACCATGCAGAAAAAATGTGGCACATCTCAAATCAAATACCATATAAATTCAAAATTGTATCCTTGGCTTCAAATCAATTCCTAGAAAAAGGACACTTTTAAAAACCATATTTTGATTTCTTTTTTGACCCACATTATTTGAGAGATCAGCCTCAAATGTTCTAATTTGGAACAAATTACACTAGAGATGGGAGAGCCTGAGCTTTCCCGGTCATTACACTAATCTATCCAGATAACTTCTGATCAATTGGAAACATGACTGATCAGTCGCAAGACACTCCATCTCCTCTGACCTCTAACGTAAATACTTTGACAAACAGTGTTTGTTCATTCTGACATCAAAATACTCATTTTAAATATTGGTGTTTTCAAGAAGACATCTGAGAGACTTCTCTCCTTCTGAAAAAAATTCAGCTTTAGAAACATAAACATAAACACACCCTGCTGAATCCATGACTACAGAAAAGTCTGAGTTTAAGAAAAATGACCTTTTCATCTACTGAGATATAAAATGATAACAAAATTCAAACAATCCAAAAAAAAAAAAAACCATCCAAACTGAATTTAGGGTTTTAGTTTGGCATTAAATTTTATTATCATTAATGGGACAATACTTTAAATGGATTCAATAAATGTCTTCAACATTCTTCAACTGTATTTGTAACCAGGGTTTAAAAGAAAAGAGGAATCTGAGCAGATGCTACAGCTGAAGACCATTCAGTCCTTTACACCACACACACACACAGACACACACACCACGTCAACACGCTCTCACAGTCACAGATGGGCAAAGGTAAAGCTGCAGCCCTCCCAACCTGAGAAAATGATTGTCAAGCATGCACACAGCATACAATTTTAGTTAATTTCACAAAGAAAATTAATTATCCTTTGACTCATTGAGATGATTTGATTCAAAATGGCCTTGACACATTTTCAGAGGTTATAGAGAGAAGGATTAATAGCAATTCATCTGGAAAAGAATAAAAAAAAAAAAGATTAAAGTCTATTACCAAAAGCAAACCCTGTTTAAAGGTCCGGTTGTGTGTGTGCTTTTCAAACTAAATTATTGATCACATGGCCACGCTAGAATACAAAATAGATAAAAGTAAAATCAACAATAACAATGAAGTAGTGCCATGGTTTTATACATAATATACACAAGTTAACAGTGATCTCTAGACTTCATTATCCATAGACTTGTCTTATGAGCAAAAGGCGCTAGGTCACAGTGGGTTTCACTTAGTTAACACTTTAGAATGCTAATGCTAGTTATACTTGTTGACCACTAGGGGGAGGGGCGATACATGTGACAGGAGCTAGGGTCTCTATAGAAGGTACTATCAAAACTTATCTGAAGATACCGCCACAATGTTGCCTCCACATCCCAGCAACACGTGGAGAGATTTCTGCCCCTGCGGCCTTATTGGTCCTGTGCTTGAAACCATGTCATATCGCTAGCTTAATGTAGCATTAGCTATGCTATGTAGGACTATTAAGTGGTGAGTGTTTGTAGTGGTTTACAGAGAGAGATCATTGTGTAGCCGGAAGCCTCCAAACCAACGAAGAAAAGTGGCGAATCAGTGAAACTAGCTGCCAGTTGTCAACATAAGCTCTGAGAGATAAAAACATATTGTACACGTAAAGTTGTACATGTGAATAACAGACTAACAGGTCCATTCTGTGGCTATTTTAGCCAGTCTTAAGAGAGTGTTTGTTGAAGGAATGCTGGGTGCTGTAGGCAGTGGGGAGCATGGCATGATGGGTCGTGTAGGCGCAGGTAGTAAGAGGTGTTTTCAGGTGAGTGCAGGTACTGTAGATCCTGATCTCTCTCTCGTTCGCTCCGTCTCTCGCTGGTTGCCATGCTACAGCGGCCCTTTGAACTGGTTCCCAGAGAGGTGCTGTCTGATGGACAGCTTTGATCCTGCTGCATCACCCAGCTTTCTCCACACCACCTGCAAACAGAAGCGGAGAGAGAAGTTGAGAAGGGAAGACATGCAGAAAGAGACAGGCAGACATAGAGGCAGAGACTGAAAGAGTCAGGCTAGGCATTAAAGAGAAAGACTTTCTTCTTCAAGAGTGAAAACTTCAAATGCGCACAGTTTGACTTTGAGCTGCAAAGACTCCACACACACACACACACACACACACACACAGACGTTACAGTAGAGCTATCTCTGTATCTGTCCTCTGTCTCTGTGAGGCTGCTCCATGGTGCTGAGATCTCTCTGTGAGTGAGTGAGTGACTGAGCGAATGAGTGAGAGGGGCCCCCGGGGGTCCCCAGTGATATTACAGAGGTACTATTGTAGTGCTCCCCAGATTCCTGGCCTGTCACATACCTCTGCTGGGCCGAGATAGCCCGGCTTTCGCACCCTCTCTAATCAGCGGACCTTTTTATCCCGGACCAGGCCTTTCAGCACCAACAGAGAAAGATGGAGGGAGATGAGGGGGGAGGGGAGGAGGAGAGGAAGAATGGAAGGGGGTGGGTAAGGCCGGGGCGTGGGTGGGGGGGGTGCTCTTTTCCCTGCTGCTCCAGTTTAATTGCTCTGACAGCTCAACTACGAGCCTCTACTTAGGGCTTCCAGTTTCGAGTTGGCTTTGGAGCAGGGGTGGGTGGGGCGTGGGCAGAGGGAAGAGGCAGACAGAGTGGATAGACAGAGAGAAAGAAGGGAGGCGAGATAGCGCCGTGCCCAGGACACTGCTGCAAGTGTGCATTCCAAACCAAATGAGTCTCATTCAGAGTCCTCATTAGCGAAAGCAGCTCAAAAACCTGACCTGGTTCGCACCCAGCAGATGAGAACTAAAACACAGACCGGCAGACAGGCAGAACAAACAGGAACACTATGGATATAAGGCTCCTTTGTTTACGGCAGGGGGATAGTAGGAGAACAGCAGTCAGGGAGGAGGAGGGCAGGTGTTGCACTTACGTTGCACATCTCTCTCACAATGGCCTTCTCTTTCTCACTGAGATCGTCCTCATAGTCCTCGGGAACCTGCTTGTCCAAGTTCTCATGGACCTCCAGCACCTGATGGCAGACACAGTGATGAGTGAGTGTACTCTGAGGCGATCAGTTACATTGATGTATGAACTTCCATGAAAGATGAACATGTCGTTATGTGGACTAAGTGCCATTTTGGTGATGTTATAGTGGAGCAAAAATAAAACTTTGCAAGTTTGTCGTTCCAAAGTTTTTTGGATGGAACAACAAAAAGAGCTCATTTAAGGTTTTCCAGCAGTATTTAAATCTTCTGACTCTTATGTCAATTTTGCATTTAAACCAGGTTAAAAGTACTTCAGTGTCTCTTGGTTAAGACTTCTGAATGAACCAGATTCAGACTTCAGACCTTCAGACCTCAGATGGAATCTCAGATTAGCTCAGAGATTCACATTGGTCTGGTGCTGTGCCCAGTGACAGCTGTTTCCTCTGGTGAGAGAAACAATTGACCAGTCAAGAGTAGGGAGGATCAAGAATGGGGATGTCACTATCTAGCTACTGTTTTCGACACAGCTTTATAAATCTTAAACTTAAGATATTTCTTTGATCAGTTTGAGAAATCATCAAGAAATTAAGATTCTCATCACCTTCATGGCATGCACCACAGCCTCAGGCTTCTGGACGCAGGACAGGTAGCCTGTGGCAGGAGAGGACTCGCTGGTTGGGAGACGACCCGTACCCTGAGGGGAGAATAAGGAATAAAAGAAGAAATTATTTTAAGATTTTGTGTGATTTCTTCTACAGTAGACAGTAATAGCGAAGATGAGAGAGAAGGTGTGACCTGTGACAAAGGTTAAGAGCAGGGTCTAAACCCACAACATCTGGAGGACACGCTCTGCAGACTGTCAGACTATCTCCTCACATCTGCTGTTTAACCCAAGGAGTCAAATGAGTACAACCACATCCAAAATACTGATAAAAAAAAAACAAAAAAAACAAAGCACACTCTCCTTATCAGTGGGCGTTTGGTTCTGTTTTAACAAGAGAGACTTCTTATACTGTAGCACTGAAAATGCCATCCCCTTCACCCCAACTCAGATCACCTCTCCTCTGCTTGTGTTTTTCTTCCCTTTTCGCATTCACCGTGTATTCAACTGCCAGCCAGGTCTGCTACCTGCACAGTGTGATTTAACCTGGTGTGATGGGAGCAGCCAGCCAGAAAGAGAACCAGGGGGTTTTGCTTGACTCATCCCACCCCCTGGTTAGTTGCAGACAGTGGCTCACTGTTAGAGGGACACAGAGATCTCTGGGACACACAATGGCACCATTCACTGTAACCTGGCATCAGGGTCCTGCATTAGACACAGCTCTGTGACTCTGTTAGCCCGGGTTCAATTCTCTGTTC
This sequence comes from Lates japonicus, assembly GCA_033238685.1. Classification (NCBI taxonomy): domain Eukaryota; kingdom Metazoa; phylum Chordata; class Actinopteri; family Centropomidae; genus Lates; species Lates japonicus. Next base: position 2,465,190 of record BRZM01000038.1, on the reverse strand, counting down.
ACTAGTGATACATTTTGCTGGCCCTGTTTGGGTGCCAGAGCGAGCCCACACAACCTAATAGCACAGAGATAAAATAATAATCCCGCTGCAGCCGACAGGGATGGTTTGTGGAAACTGCCCAACAGTCTATTCACATCACATCAGCTGCATGAAAAATTGATTTTCCGCTGTCCTGAGGGTTACGGCCTGTCAAATGCTTACCTGACAACCATACAGAACCATGAGAACAGCAGTTTCTCTTAAATTTGCTGTGATAATAGGCATTTATTTATTTCCCGTTAAATAAAATCAACCTTTGCCTGATAAATTATGAGAGCCTGCTGCTGAATAACATTATATTTATGAGATTTGATATCAGAATAATCATGAATATAATGAAAAGGGTAATGTGAATTTTGCTTGTTTATTGCATTAAAAAGGTTGCTGCACAGCAGCCCACTCAAAAGTTTCAGAGTGCACCAACAAGTTTTCAAAACTCTCTACTTGCAACCAGGGCAGGGTATGTGAATTGCTTTTTGATACGTTATTGTTTAATACTGACAAAACACAAGCAGCCATTCTTACGAATTTGATCCATATGTGCACAAATACAGGCACTTAATGGCATAAGGAACACAAAGAAGGCTTGCAGTGACATGAAATGTTACAATCTAAGTATTCTTCATGGCATTCAGTGTTCATATTTGTATTTGTTTATTTCTCATATTACTTACTCTCGCATTTGGGAGGCCTTTTTCTACTTTGCAGCCACATGTAAATTATTTTAAAATAAGGATGGGAGTAATGTCTGGAGTCGTAGCTATTTATGATACCCCCTCATTATTAAAGGGGTAAGTCAACATTTGTAAGGAAATGATATACAGAGTAAGAGTCCCCTTGTTAAACACAAACACATTCCCCACTGTGTGTTTCTTCTTGTTTAAGGTCACAGCAGCAAGTGTAACAGCTTAATTTTTTCGAACAGCTCCTCTGCAGCGGACTTTGAAGTCAACTACAAGAAAACAATATGTAAATCACTGTCACCTCCTTCTGATGTTCTCCTCTGTGGGTTAAAGCTATTATGTGAAATGTGTAAACACTTGCAGTGCCACCGTGTTGAACTGTTCGCTTTATTCTACATTGGAGCCGCACAGTTAAAAAAAAAAAAAAACAGCGCAGAGATGGAGGCTGCTCCGAGCAATGTTTACTGTTCATATGGATGTACAGCCTGGGATGGCTTGCCTGCATAAACAGGCCTGATTTAGGCCTTGCAGGATGAAGGGGGCGGGGGGAGGGGGAGCAAACGCTGTCAGAATCAATGCTTTGTAGTTTGAACATACAGAATAAGAGCCGACTGTTGAAGTGTTTGTGAGAATCATGCGGGCTGGCCGCTTTCTTTCTCTATCCATCTTTTCTTTTTCCTCTCTGTCACTGGTTTTCTATGTGACAATATCACGCACACTCACTGACCTGAAACTGGGCCTGAATGGAGACACAAAGGACTACATATAAAGGATGAGCTGATGGATTAGGCAGGGTACACACAACAAGAGTCCAGATCACTGAAGTTCTGCTGCTACAGTCTCTCATCTTCTCTGTCTCTCCCTCTTCATCTTCATCTTCTAACAAGGGCTTTCTTGAACTTGAGCCACATTAGTATCAGTATCATCCTACGTAACATGAGCATGTCAACAAAACCATCATAAGAGGAGAGCATGAATCACAAGAATTTGCTATTCTGTGCTGCACACAACTGATGTGCTAGTGTCACATCGTTAGCTTGTTTAAGTCTCTGCTCGTAGCCTGACAACAAGACTCCAGGAGGTTATTGCTCCAAACTGAAAAATGGTCCTGCACCTGTAAAACAACTTTTAGTTGTTTTTACACTTTGGTTTTTGTACAAATAAGCTATATATGTTTTTATAACACTTAATAAACAGTGAAGTTATAAGCTTACTGCATGATTTAACGAAATACATCTAACGCAGTAACATAAAACCTTATCGATCCTTATATTGCCAATGACACCAGATGTCATGCCTACAAAGAGTCAAAATTCACACCTTAAGTCAATATAATGACCTTGTTATGAAACCACAGTGTGAAATTAAATACAGGGAGACGACTGTCAGGTTAATTTGCAGTTTATCCGTCCTCCCAGCAGAGAGAGAGACCTTTCCTTGGGTCAAGGTTCACGGACGTTATTGAGCGGCACAAACCTCCTGAAGGAGGCGGGTTTGACCCACAAGCTTAAAAGGTGCGAGCTGGGTCTGAACGCAGTCGTGCCTGCGCCTCACACTGGGCTTGTGATTAAAACATAATATTGATTTTTTTTTTTTAAACACAGGGAAGATTTAGTCCTCTGGGTACTGGCGTAACCCGGCTCTGACCTTCCTTAAGCAGTCAGAAAACAATTATCCAGCCTCTCCTCCCCAGACACTGGCAGGGTCAGGGGTGGCGGCGGATTGTAGAGAATTATTACTTTCATAGTGGGATTCAGTTCAACCGGGCTCCAGGGAGGAGGACAGAGCTGACAGGCCAGGATATGAGAGCAAGAGAAGGGCAAGGCTGACTCCTGTTAATTTTCCTTTCTTATCTCTGTCTTAGTTTCTCTTCTTTCTCTTTTCTCAGTCTGTCTTATCTCCCTCACATCCCTCCTTTTATTCTTTCTTTTTCTTCCCTCTCTCTCTTTCTTCCTGGGTATGTGTGTGTTTGACTTCCTGTCATGTGTAAGAGAGAGTAAGGTTGCCTGTGGAGGTATAATTGGAGAGTTAGCAGTAAAGTGAATTAGAGCTGACTTGAATTGATTCCACTGTGGAGGCACTGGTACAGTCCTCCCTACAATTAAGAGTGTGTGTGTGTGTGTGTGTGTGCCTGTGTGCAATTAAACCTTGTCTCTATGCATAACCACATTTGGTATAAGCAGTGTCACAGTGTTGATCTTTGACTACGACTGTTTAAATGGTTAGGTATGAGTGGGCATCCCGCCATGTGCGTCAATGTGTGTCTTTGTATGTGTTTACCCTTCTTGTGTGGGTCTGTGTATTTGTGTGTGTCTGTGTGTTAGCCTTCTGGGTACTGACCATGTGCATGGCGTCCTGGCGCTGGGGCAGTGAGGACAGCTGGGACTCTGAGTGGTAGAGGGTCATTCCCTTCCTCAGGGCACGAAGGTCACCTGGGTTACACTGCTGGCCACAAAACAAACATAAAAAGAGATAAGGCTTCAGAGCCATGTCAACTAAAAATACCTAGAGATTTACTTCCCAGCATGCTAACTGATCACAATTATTAATCCACAGACAAAAACATACAGATAGGAATATGCACTGAGATAATAAGTGATGCAGCATAGATGCTAAATCTGCAGTGTGCTGAGATCAGATAATAATACCTGCCAGGTTGGTTCGTTGGCCTAACTTTGTATTTGAGTAAAGATATTTTAAAGTGGAAACAAAAACTCATCATCAATCAATCCATCATCAAAGAAGACAAGGACAGGAAACAGAAGGCAACAGCAAAATTTGTAGAGTAAACATGATTGAAAATCATTTTCAATAACTACACCTAAAAACATATTCAACAAAACTATATGAGCTTGTATATATAAATGTATAAAAATGCTGCAAGTAAAACATTTATAATTTCTTTTTGCATTTTCTGCCAACAGACATGTCAATACTAATATCTGTAATAACCTAATACTGTCAAATAATATCAGCCTGCCAACATTTCCATCTGGCTCCACTGTGTATATTAAGATCCTCAGTGATGGTTCATTACGGACTCTGTTGTTCTAACTCCCCCCCACCCACCCACACACACACACACACACACACACACACACACACACACTGGCACCTGCCTGCACTCTCATCGTCACTCTGGCGCCATTGCTTCCAGCGCTTCATTTGCAAAGCTGATTTTTATTTGTTGTGGCTTTCTACATAAAAGGCACTTCAGAGCACTGGGGCTGTATCGCGTTGTGCATCATCGAGGGCCATTACGCAGGGACAGTGTTCCTAAGATTTGTCCTCATTAGCAGCCAAAGACCACTGGTTCCTGGGGGCAGTAACCGGCCTAGCGTCTCTTTGTGGGCAGGAACACGGCAACACCACTGTTCCTTATGACATTTCTCATGTCACGCACTAATGTTCTCTCTGCGCGAGGCGCGGCGCGTAAACACACGTGATGCCTGGGAGCACACGGGCTATAAATAACCCAATGTGCTATGGGTGTGCGTCTATGAATGTGTGGACATTGTGTTGTGTTGTCTGCCTCTGTATTATATTTCTCTGTGTCACAAACTCAGGTGCACAGTCACATACAGTTTACACACAATCAGCATTCCCCTTGTCTTGTCTGTCCTTTAATGTCTCCCTCCTCTCTTCTCTTCCAGCTCAGTGTTAGTCTAACCTTTCCCAATCCGTCCCTTGGCACTTCTTGATCTACCCCTTGGGTTTTCATACGCATGCCCTCAGTTCTGTACCTTTGCTAACATCTCTTTGTCATTTCTCCAGGCTTTGTGTCTGCCAGCAGTGTATGCCCTGTACGTCATATGTAGAGGAGTGACACGAACACGCAATCATGATAAGAAGACCTGGTAAAATCAGTGGGAGTTTTCTGACAGGGTTTCCATCATCAAATGAACATTCCTGTTATGCTAAGTCTGAAACTCTGGAAACAAACCAACACGTCTCCAACTTTTACTTCCTCCCCTGAGTTGACCTTGACCAACTGAGACCAACAAAGCTATTTGTTTTGCCAGACAGCTGGGGACCGTTGGCCCCTCTGCAGTCTTCCTGGCTAAAACTCGAGCCCCTCGGTCCATCCATTCATCACAATGTTCTTGGTGCTGACAGGGAGAAGCTGTGGACGCCATGCATCATTTCCTGCTTGAGTTATGAGGGGCAGGGGTGATGCCACCTTGGCAAAAAGGGTAGAGAGGATGGCAGCATGTAACATGAGAGCCACAATTTAATGGAATACAGGTCTAAAATAACAATATTTGCTTATAGGACTAAGTGGCTCTACAGTGCAATACAAGAACAATGCTGTTTCTTTATTTTTCTGTCTTTTATCTGGATCATCTGGGGTTATAAGGATCTAACTTTTTGCCTGAGACATGCAGCTTTACCCTTAGTGTTTCAACACTGTACGTAGCCAGTGAAATTTAAGACCCCTTAGACAGGGTTCTTCTTTTCAAACAAATAAGGTGGAAACATTAAGAAGTCAGCCAGAGACAGCATTTTTGACAAACTAAAAGAGTTCTGGTTTTGTCTTCTGCTCTCTGAAATTACAGACCCAGTGTTTCAAATACTCCAAAAGAATTTCGAGTGGTAAGTTTGCCCCCATTTTCATTCTAAACCGCATTATGTGACTTGCAAGAACGGAAAGCTCAACTGACAGAGCAGCAGTCAGTAAACTGTGTTCCACTCAGTCATCTCTTTTTTAGCTGATCTGAGAGGATATATTTCCTCAGTGGATGAATCAGTCATACTGAAAGTTTGTCAATAAGCCTCAAATCATTAACCTTCTGTCATCATTCAGACCCACTGGACCCTGCTGCAGTCCACTCTCACAAAATGCCTTCAATTAGCCTGCAGTTAACGGATGGAGTGTTGTCTGCATCTGTCATATAAATCATTTAATTCTCAGAGTCGCACTGAGCGCTTACTTGTTAATGATAAAGAGGCAGAGAGCATGTGGGGAGAGCCAGAGTGCCTCACACTTCAGTGAGTTAATAGACATAAGTAACGGTTGAGAGACATGGGAGATCTGAGTGGGAGAAAAGTTAAAGAGCAATTCGTGTACATGCATGTGGCTGAGCATGTCTGAGTGTGAGTGTGGGCGTACGTGCGCACACACACACAGACACACACACACACACAGAGCTTTTTCTCATTGTGTTTACACCTGTGCTGTGTAGGACTTTCATTGTTCATATCTGCCGTGGGACCATGTTCTTAACTCCCTCCCTTGTCCCTTCAGTACAGTAAAATCTTTCAGCCAAGCTTGTTTGGAGGGTCAACATTCCTGCGATAAGAGGCTATTGTTTCCTTCAGGCTTAATACAAGTTTCACTGGACCAGTTTCATAACACAGGAAGTTAGGCAATATGTCCATTGAGGCAACTAATCCGCTCTAACAATGCCACCTGCTAGCATTCAGACACATCAGTAAGTAGGCTGTTGCATAAGAATCAGATTAAATAGTAAACTGGAGAAATGCTCTTTTTTTCATTATTTACTGGAGTACACTTTCAAGAAATCAAAGTTTATTAATGACACAACCATCTTGATAATGTTTCTTAACTTCAGACAGACATCTCCTCATTCCTCAGTTGCACTCACAAAGCAGTTGTTGGCCATGCATTATGGATGCCTGGTTCTACCTGCGTTGCCTCCGAATCTTAAATTATTCAGCCCACCAGACGTCTCAACAAGCCAGGACAAGCGTGTGTCATTTATGCACCAAAGCACAATGTAGCATTCGTTCACCTGAGGTGCCTCGTACCAAACACTGACTGTGCAGTGCTGAACAGCTCCAAGGACAGAGAAAAGGCTTTCTTGCCAAGATAGGCCACATACAAGCAGGGCCACCTGTGTTCATTCATTAGCACAGCATGCTAGCAGAGCATAACGGGACCAAAAACAGGACTGGACACAGAGGCAGGACCTTTACAAGGTAATGCAGTCTAACTCCTTTGTGCCAACACTGCGTCAAGGAGCTGATTCAGTTCTGTGGTAATGTTTGAGGCTTCAGCTTGTTGTATTGGACTGTATTATGGCAGATAAAATATTAACTCCTACAACACATGCCTGAACATAACTTGAAATCATAAATATATGATAAATATGAAGTTACAGTCAGCAGCCAGTTAGCTTAGCTTAGCATAAAGACTGGAAACAAGGAGAAACATCTGGACTGGTAAAAAGAAAAATCAGGCTACCAGCATTTTCGAAGTTCACTGGACATATTAGATCTTGTTGTCTGATCTGCTGATCTGTACAAATGTAAAAGTAAGAGGTCATGGTTTTATGGAGGGTTATAAGCCGGACTCTTGGCTGGGTGCAGTGACCAGCACAGACTCCATCATAACCTGCAGTTTTTACACTTCTGTTTTTGGATGTATTGAACAGATATTAGGTAGATAAATATTAGGAATATTAGGTGTTTGTTGGTGAGCTCAGAGGTGCTGGTAAAATGGCTAGCTGTTTTCCATTTCCTGTTTCCAGTGTTTATGCTAAGCCAATCTAATTGACTATTGGCTGTGGCTTCATGTACTCTATATGTATAGACAGCATAAGTGTTTTTCTATTCTACTGTACAAACATTACCACAGAACTGATTCAGCACCTGTCAGAAAGTGTCAGCGTAAACAGAACATTTTATCATTAGACCACTCTGCAACGGAGTTCACTCTGCTGTTACACCGTACAGGAGTTCCTTTTATAGTGTCCACCCTCTGTATAAAAGAGAAGCAACAAGCTCAAAGCAGTGAAAAGTCCCACCACCAAACAGATAAAAGAGGGGAAAAAGGCAAGAGAGGCTCAACTTGACGAGAAGCAGAGAAGCCAACGAACAGTGGCATTTCAGAAAGTTACCTTTTTCGTCTGTATCTGTGATAAGCTATACCGGCTATAAGCCTAGAGAGAGAAAAACATAATAGTGTATTGGTTCATTATTTTATTATTGGGAACCATTATTAGCAGCAAAAAAGTATTCCAGAGGTAAGGATACTGTAAAAAGAAAAGAAGATGAAAACATTCTCATCCCAACTACGAATCTAAAGAAAAGAAAAAGAAAAAAACACATCATCACTTCAAGTGTGAACAAGGACTATTAGTCGACTTTAAGAAGCAGGTTCGTACGCCTCGACTGCTGTGAGACAATGTGTAGCACCTAATTGTAGCGTTTAAGGGCTAATTATGAGGATCATTCAGGTTTGGTATCAGGGATTCCAGCCTACACTCTCTGCCTACATAGTATAAATCTGCTGGGAGATAATTGGGGAAAGAGAAGTCACTTTAAAAAAGAATAAAAGCTTAGAATCAAAAAGCCTTTTGAACTGTGAAATTCCAGCTCAACTGTCTGCAGCCTGACGTGCATTCAAATAAATGGAATCACATTATAAAACCTTACAATAACGCAGAAAGATAACAAAAGATATGACTATGATGTACGAATATATTTTATGCTGTTTACCAATAATTAAAGAGCCATAACTCTAAGTGAGTTGGTTCCCCAACATGTGACCAATTAATATGTTTCAGTCAGAAGTCCACCGTTTGTGGTTGTGTGTATGTAACACACACCTCTGCAGACTGACATGTGACCTCCCTGTGAACCAGACCAGAAATCCAGCCCACCACCCACCCCACCCCTCCTTCTCACACTCCCACCTCCACTCTGTCAGCCCTCTATCCTCCAAATTTGAGAGAAGTCAGAGCAAGGTCAACTTGAGGAGAAATGCTTTATTCTGTCACTGTCACTTAATGCCTCTTTCCCCTCTTTTTTCCTCCTCTCATCTCTCCTTGACTCCCACAGTTCGCCTCGGGGGCTAACATCACTGCTCGCTACAGAAGCTTACTGACTCCCCATGAATTAAACATGGATAAACATATTCTCCAACTAACAGGCAGGCTGTTGTGAGGGGGTGGCTTCAGAGAGGCATCGGGCAACCGCTTTATCTCATCACAGCTGCCGATCACATGTTTTCGGGCGAGTTGGAAAGTTGCACAACAGGAGTTTATTGAGGGTATACGTTCAAATAGGAGTGGAGTGGGCTGACGGTGCGACTCAAACGTCTGTAACTGACACAAAGAGAGAATGTGAGAGTGACGCACGCACATATGAGTACCTCACCTGTGAGAGAAGCTTATTGTTATCGTCCTCCAGGATCCGCACTTTCGTCTCCAGCTGCCTGATGTAGTTGGAGGAGGAATCTGGAGGAGAGAGGAAACAGAAGCGAGAGGAGGAGAAGTGATTAGCATTTAAAAGACCTCAAGCGGAAAACAGGCAGGCAGGGCCGCTGGAGCAAAAGGACCACATACAGCTAGAAAAGGTTGCTGTGCACTTTGAGAGACCCAAAAACTCCTTGTGAAAGAGCATTTTCCAGATGAGGAGTTTCGCATCTTGGTTAAAGTCAAAAGTTGAAATATGTGCAATATTTTGTCCTTTTATTGAAGTGATCTTTTACTTTACTGAAATTCCCTTGACTTATGAGAATTCTTTTGCAACCTAGAAAACTACATACACAGCACTGATTTTGCTGTTTGTTGTTCAAACTGCATGTTATGAATAAGCATGCTGGACCACATGTTTGCATTTCTGGTACTGTCAGCAGGCACATGAGAAATAAATGAGCATATGAGAAGAGCTGAAATAATTTAAGTATTACTTTCATTATCAGCTAATGTGTCCATTGTTTTACATTTGCTCAATCATGTTAGCTTAAAAACTGTAAGAAAACAGTGAACAAGACTAAGAGAATGACAATGCTAACATGCTAAAGTTTAGCAGGTATGATGTTTAACATGTTCACCATCTTAGTTTACTGAGCTAGCATGTGAATGTCTGCTAATCAGCACTAAACAACTAAAGTGTCAGAGAAATGATTCTAGTAGGGATGCAACAATTACTTTCATGATCAATCAATCTATAGAATATTTTGGGCAGTTATTGATTATTTTAGTAAACAGTGTAAAATGCCACTCACTACTTCACAGAACATAGTATTATGTTGTGAAACCCAAATATATTCAATTTACGAGCATACAAAACAGAGAAAAGCTACAAATCCTCACTTTTGGAGGAGCTGAAAAATATTCAGTCAATTCACTGACTGATTAATTAACTAGTCATTTAAGCCCTTAATTTAAGCCTTTCAGCTTTTAGGACAACTCCTTTTAGCTTTTAGGACAACTGTTAACTACTACTATTATTTTGCAAATCCACCCACCACGTTTAGTGCCGTGTAAAAAGTCCTCATGTGCTAAAAAAAATAGTTGTAGCCTGATGTCAAGGGTCAAGCGCTGAGTGTTCCCACCCAGATTAGCACTGCTTGACCTAACTTCTGACCTCTTACTTGACTGGGGCCATTTCCCAGTTTGGTCTGCATTTTTCCTGCATCTTTTGTTCAATGTGAAACAGACATCGCTGTCTTTTTTGAGATTTGTCACAAAACTGTCCCAATACTGTATAGGCCTGACAGTGTAATTGCTCCACAGAGACACACAACCGTTGCTGATCCTGATAAAGCAGCATTCGGAGTTAACATGAACCAACCTCACCGAGTTCAAACCAGGGACAGCAGCTGTGTGAGGAGTGGAGGTGCAGTTTGACTCAGTAGGTGGCACACAGCCTGTTATCTAAAAAGGCATGTTTAATTTACAGTGAGATCAAAGCCCAGCTACGCACAGGAACTGCACTCCGGCAGCTACTGAGGAGCACACCAGTGCGCACAAAGCTATATTTTATTTTGTACTCTAAGTGGAAGTGCAGAGAGACTGAGAGTGGAGACAATGATGGGGAGACGCAACAAAGCTGGTGGGGAGGTAGCTGATGAAAATGATGGGTTGAGTAAGATGCAGATGAGAAGTCACTGCTGCTGTGGGGTACCACACACACACACACACACACACACACACACACACACACACACACACACACACACACACACACACACACACACACACACACACACACACACAGACACACACACACACACACACACAAACTCACAACTTGTTGCAGTGAGGTAAGCCAGTGACCTTAGTTTTACCTAAACAAGTTTTATAACTGAGTTGCTCAGCACTACACAACCAGGGGGCACTATTCTGCAGACACACACACCTAGTGGCAGCCTGGATTGTGCAGACTTACAACGACACACACTTAGCCACAAATAATACAACCTTGTTTCACACATAGGTGAATGTTAGGTGTATGTTTACATGCACCTAGGTGAGCTGGTTATCATCAGCCTTCTGCTCTTATCTCAATTCTTAAACTATATAAATATAAGTCAGACTAACCCAGTTTTCATTGTAGATGATGCTAAAATAAATCAATGGGTTTCCAAAGCTCAACAGCAGATTCTTTGTGAAATTCAGACACATACACACTGTGTGTGTTCTCTCAGTACCCAGCCTGTCCTCTCACTTTACCATCAGTCCAAATGCTCTGTATCACTAAAAATATGCCAGCCCTAAGATAAATAATAACCAAGAGTTTAAAGTTTTCCAGGTTAAGGAGGTGCATTTAAAGGTGTTTTCTGTTTTCCTCCTGCAGAGCTTGAGGCCTATTTATGTCCAGGCTTTTGACTTTTAGGCGGGCCAGTGCAGACAGTGCTGTCAGTTGGCTTGGTTAGCCGACGATCGGACAGCTACAAGAGGAGGCTGTGGTGGCTAGAGCTGGTAATCCTCTCTTCCTGCACTGTGACCCTCTAATCTGGATTCATCTGCTGGCCTGACCTGCGGCCAGATCTCAAGCCGATTAGGATGAAGGTTCCTCAGCCTTCAGTCATCATCAGCACACTCAGAAAAACAAAGGGAGAAACCTCAGAAAGAGGGGGAGGACAAAAAAATGAATGCTGATTGATTTTTTTTTTTCTCCAAGTGGTGTGTATTATTAAGATTACTTACAGAGATGGAGATCTCTTCATCAGTAATCCAATAAACTCAAAAATCATCCAAGTCTGTCTTTATCTCCTTAGAACTAATCAAATAAAAATGAAGATAAGCACTTAAAGATAAATATTGATATATAGCTCAGACGTATCCTATTCGACTGGAGAAAACCAGAATTGGCCTAAAGTGAGGATTCCCACTGCCATGAGCACTCTGCGTCTCCACAGCACCATCTCCCCCTTCCACCCATCTATAAGCCTTTGATGTGTTATAGGGTGTTACGTTAAATCTCAGAGCGCATCACTTCAGCATTACACATGACATAATTAAGTGGTCCTGCTTAAATATGTGCCGATCTGCCGTGGGAACGTTCACAGGAACACACAACACGCACAAAATGCCTCAACACCTCCCATACACACACATACACACACACAGCCGCAGGGATCTGCAGGGAGAAGCCAGCCTGTCACCCTCTCTTTAACACCCGGCTCCGGAGAGTCATCCTGGTGGGAGAGGGGTCAGGCAATTAAACCGTTCCCTGGCTCCCCCCGCCACTCCTCCATCCTTTTATCCCCTCCATCCCTTGGGCTTCACATCTTCTCCTCCTCGCCGCTCCTCCGTGGAGCTGGAGGAAAAGCTACAGATCATACAGGGATCGAATAGCCGAGCCAAAAATAATTACCCTGCAAAACTCAGCCCCGGCATCTACTCTTTTATAGACAACAAGCACCGAGGGAGAGGCTATTATTACTTATGCATAACCTGAATGCGATCTTAAGAGCTGATAAAGTGAGTACAAGGCACTGTGAAGAAGTAGGAAAGTAAAAAACGTGCAACTAAGCAGTAAACAATGGAGAGAGAGATGAAGAGAGAGGCAAAGAGAGGGGAAACCTTGCCCTTACAAAGCACAAGTTAGCTATTTTTAACTCTGCACAAGTGTTGTTTACCCTTTGAATTGAGCTGATGTATCTTTGTGTGAGAGCATGTGTGTGTATTTGCGTGCGCACGGGACAAAAGGTGACGCAGACAGTGGCGCGAGTCCGTCCCCCTCTCTGCACGTCACTTTGCATCATGTCAGTGCCACTGTGACCCACTTCCAGCGGCCACTCCCTCCTTAACTCTGCCCCACTCCCTGTTTCCCTCTCTTTCTATTTTATTGCATCCCTCTGCTTTAACTGCTCTATCCATTGTCTTTCTTTTCTGCTCTTAAAAAGAGTGCAAGCTTTTGAGAGACTGACCCATCAGTGAACTTTGCTGGTTGGTGATGAGAAAAGAAGCACATTTTTGTGTCTTACATTCTCATCACTGTTACTGTGTAGGTTGAACAGGATGCACAAAACTTGTGTGCAACCCTTGAAAGGTCATGACCTCCACCGGTTCCTCTTTGTGTTCAGCTGTGCCCCAAACGTCCTATAGCCATCTGTCCATCTGCTTAACATCACGGCCTCTTCTTCACAACACCACAGTTACTCTACACCACATTGTTTGCATGTTTGTTTGTTTTTTTCAGTTTTACAGCCACTTGGAATGAGGCACAATTCTCCATCCAGAATGCTAATGAAAAAAACTTCAGTGCTAAAACTGTGTGAGAGGGTTGATGTGTTAGAGGAAAAAAGTAACCACGGTACGTTTAAAAACCTGCTTCATTAGCAGGAAAGTCCATTCTTAGTCTTGGAAAATAATCCCAAATCAAGGTCCACCTACTACCACACTGTCATATGGTCTTCATTAGTAGATGGAGTTTGTCAAAGAGAGGTTTGGTGATATTCTGTATTATTCTTACTGTCAAAAAAGCCTGATAAACTGTAGCCTTTTCCTCTGTGCCAGAGACCTTGTTGTCCAAAAACTTTTCAAAATCCATCAGTGAGCCATGCGGCTGCACAAGGTAACATGCTCTTTCATGACAATGAACACAAGCATTGTAGTATATCTTGAGTCGATCCCACATATACTGTTTTGCTAAGGTTAATATTCCGCAGCACACAAAATCCGCAACTAAAAGCAGTCTGACAAAACACAGTTTGCTCCTGTTTGAGAGAAAACTATACTGCAAATATATTTAGGAGCCATTTTCAAAGATTCTGGGCTTCAGTGGAGATGAACTGGCTTGAGGCTGAGAGAAACAGGCTGGGGAAGTCTTGAGTATTGATAGACATTTTGGTTTTGGTCCTTTTTTGGGATTTACTGACAATGCTGCCAGCCTTATACTTTAAATAACATATAGAAGTGAATGGAAACCAGTAGCAGTGTGGAATAGAAGAAAAATACTTTATTTCTTACAAAATACAGCAGCACTGTGTGTGTGTTCACTGTGTATATGTGATATGTGATTTAAAGGGCACTTGCAATAGCACTGTCCTCCTTACATTTCTAGTTTGCTTTTCCATCTCTACATCTGTTCTCTTTGTCACGCCCTCCGTATATATGTTTCAACTCCCAGTATGGGGCAGTGGGTTGGGCTGAGTTTAGCGGAGGTCAAAGCAGGTCAGTCTTTTAGGAGCAAATTGGGAATTACAGGCGGAAAGCATAGCATAAGGCATGCTGGTAAAGGAGTGTTGCAAGAATTAGGGTGGTTAGTGTTAAAATTAGACCACACGTGTATAAATTTACACTGGGCATTTAGCTGATACTGGCAGGAATGTACAATTAGAGCAAAACCAGCCTCCACACTGCTGACTGCAAGGCCTTTGCTACATCAAAATAGCTTTGGTAAAATAGTATAGTTAAGAAGGACTAGGCTTTGGAATCCCCTCATGTTTTCAAGTCAGATCCCCTGGCTGTTTAGAAGCCTGCAGTGCATTGAAATCACTCTGCTTTTATTATTCCTGGCTCGGTTCTGCCTTTCATCTCCTGTTCACAGCTGTATCGCAGTGTTTTAGCACAGAGACGTGGATATTCTCTCAGCGATGTGTGTTAAGTGTGTTGAGTATGAATGAGTGCTTATGTGCAGCATTTGTACGATAGGGAGTGCATGTGGGTTGCATGGGTGTCTAAGCTGACTGTGACTGTGTGTGTGTGTGTGTGTGTGTGTGTGTGGGAGGGAGGGAGAGCAAGCAAGTCTTTGTGCAAGAGAGGGGATTTTTTTAAACCCATCTGTGACTGTACTGCATGTGTGTATGTGTTTGACTATGTGTGTTCAAGGCAGGAGGCTAGGTCAATTACCTCAAGATGTTGAAGAAAGAGCAGAAACAGTCTCTCTCTCCTTTCTCTGTACCAACACCCAAGTGAAAGTACAGTAAATTCCATGAAATCTGATCTCAGTGGCTGCAGAAAGTCCAATTTATCATACAATAACATCTGCATTAACCAGCAACTTTCAAGAACTCTTGAGAGCACATATTGAATCCATGCTCGGGAGGGGGATCTGAATGAGGCCCACTGTAAGAACTGAAAAAAAGGAGGGAAAAAGAGTGGAAAAGAAATATACAAGGAGAGAGGCACCACTGCCTATAGTCAGAACCAGAATCAATAGAAAGTAAGAGTTTGATTGCTGTTAGGGTTTTAATTTTCAGTTAATCTGCTGATTATTGTCATTAATTAATTGATTAATCTGTAAAAAAAAAAAAAAAAAAAAAAAAAAAAAAAGTCAGAAAGAGGCCCATCACAATTCCACATAGCCCAGGGGGACAGCTTCAAGTTGGTTATTTTGTTGACCAGTTTGTCTGCTTAAAATGACAATAATGAGCAGATTTTATCAGCTAGCTAATTTACACCAACTTTGCGAGTTGGTTGAAAATTCCTTCTCTGACTTTCTAATGTTTCCAGTCAATTCATTTAAAAACGGGATGCATGTAAAAGGGCCTTAAATATGCACATAATGGCTACATACTTTACATAACACCATGCTAAAGGACTGAAGCTAAAGCACTGTGTCGAAGGCTAAAAGTATTCATTCTAACAGAACCCTGTTTGCCTTTATACTGTATCCTTAACTAAACTTAATATAATAGCATCCTGGACACGATTCACACGCCAGTTCTGAGCATGTGTTTTTCTAAAGTATCTTCATTTTATAACAAATGATTTAGTTATTTAATTATTTGGGGTTACTACTGTAGGTACTAAGCTAATTAGCTGGGCATACTAATGTTTGCAGCTTACATTAGAGCAGACAAACTGACTTTTTTTTTAAACAGACACTTCTGCTCTTGTGTTTTTAGGTTTGGGAAGAAAAAAAGACACCATCCTCCAAACTGTTAAGATATCAGGTATCACTATTACTACATCCCCACACACACCGCTTTGGCCTATGAGGCAGTCCAGAGCTTGATGGGCCTACCATGCCTAGCTATACTTGTTAAGCTCTAATTGGTCAATCACTGTTTGGGGGAGGCCTCTTTAGCAAAATTCAATTAACTAATTGATTATTTGACTGATTCCAAATTTTCTGCTACCTGAGTAGGCAGCACATACCCACACACTCTGAAGAAGAGTGGAGGAATTATGTGTGCATATATATAAACTGGTTGATGTATTGTATATCTGCATTCTGTCTAATGCACCTCCACGCTTGCATCTGTGTTTGCAACCCTACTTGCTCTTTACAGTGTCTTTATGCACTGTATGCATGCATGTGCTGGGCCAGTGTGTGCCTTTTTTCTCTGCCTGGCTGCCCAGCGCTCGGTCAAAGCCAGGGCAAGCTGACCAGAGGAACAGAGAGGAACAAGTTAAGTGGGCACCCATGCTGCATTAATGAGGGGGATGGCAGAACCTGGCAACCCAAGCACGTAAACCACGGGCCCCTGGAAGGGCTTCAAAGGCTTGACTGGCTCATCAGCTGGCGGGAATCTAACCCCATCTGACAAGACATGGCACCCGCTCTGAGGGAGAGAGAGTGCCTCACCTCCGCGCACACTCTATGGTGTGTGTGCGTATACATGTGGGTGGGTGTGTTGGAGAAAGCAAGACATGTTTTTTCATGTGCATGTGAAGGTTTCTAAGCGTGTGTGCATCTCTGCGTGTGATAACAGCACTGCGTTGCTTTATGCTTGAACAGAGACAATCCATGAGTAGTGTGAAAGTTAAAGAGCCAAATGGATTACACTTCAAAAGGACGGCTTGTGTGTATCAACAACTCTTAAACATTGACCAGGTGAAATCAGCTTTTTAATCATTTGCTGCTTGTCAACACCAAGGCCTAGCAGAACTTACTGCTCAGTGTGGTTATAACACAGCACTGAATGTATTTTCCCACTAATGTGAAGTAACAGACCATATGAGAAATCATATGCCTTGAGGAGATTTTAGAAGTATAAATATCTAGTACACTTTGGTCTTTGGTCATATGAATACCATGGGTCTGTGAAAGCTGTGTTTGGTCCTGCTGTGGAAATGAGACTGCTGATTAGCTGTGAGCGAACCTTGGACCTTGACCATTCTCAGATACTGAATACACAAGCTGTGTGTTAACTGTTAAATGAGTGTGACGGGAGCTGCGAGCAGGGTTTTCTGTCCACTCTCTTTGCCTCTGTGGCTAAAGTGCTGTCCTGCCTACTTCAAAACCTACTTCGTAATTGGCATGTTGACAAAAATGTTAATCCTCGGGCCTTGGATAGAACATTAAGTCTTCAGTTTTTATTCAATATCTTGCTTCAAAGACTTTCCAAGAGACATTTTACGGAACACACGTCATCTCACCCGCATAAGAACATGTCCTCATAGTTAATCTAAAGTAGAGCTGAAACAATTAGTCAATTAAGTGATTCAATTTGACCAACAGAACATTAACTGTCAATTTACAAAAAATTAATTGTTTAAAAAATTCATTTAGATAATTGGTTAATCACTGAACGCACTTTTCGAGCAAAAAATGACAAAACATGTGTGGATCGAGCTTATTATGAATTATTAATGGAAAAAAATAAAACAGCTGATTGATCAATACTGAAAACAATTACTAGCTGCTGCACTAATCTAAAGTCAGACTTCTATCAGCCACAAAGTACTACCCTGAGACTAGGGGACTTCTTTGCCCCCTAGAATTTTTGTATGAGAATTCGGTTTAGTTTTCTTCTGGTCAAATGGCAGGTAAAGTTCCTGAGCTCCTTAAAAGGTTTTAGGTCCCCTGGGAAAGTTGCTGCAGGGAAAAGTTCTTTATATGAAAGAGCTTAGATGGGATGTCAAACAGATATCAAAATACAGATCCTTCATTTATACTGTATTCTGCCAGTTGGAAATGTTCTCCATTTGTCCAGAAGAGTTCAGTGTAAACACATTACAAAACGCTGTCGGCCCACACTCATTTCCTGCTTCATGCATCCAGGCCGATCCTCATTTCCCCTCATATTTCCCACCATAAATCAATCTGGATAAAACAGAGAGAAGTTGACAGTGAATCATTATTGACTTGATCTAATTACCCGCAATGACCACAACATGTTATGTATGTAATTACTGTACACTCATTATAGTCATTTGAAGTTGAGCAGAGGTCAGTAGGGGCTGTTTAATGTAACAAGGGCTGCAAATGTCTATTGAGTGGAAATTGAAGAGCTGTTTAAATCTCTCATGCCTGGATATTGATCGGTCTGTCAACAACTTTCGTGGGCGAGAGAAAGAAAGAGAAAGTGGGAGGGACAGAGAGTTTATTTATAGGTATTCCAGCAGACAGTAACGCAGACGTGTGTCTCCTTGCTATCACACATCCTGTCCGGCAAAGTGATGCACCCCTCTCCCCTGTCTCCTCCGCTCGTCGTCAGCACCCTTGCAGGGTCAGTGGACGCCTTCGCACGCCTGAAGCTGTGCACGGCTGGCTGAAAATGTGTCTGCACTATGAGTCAATGTGTTAATGTGCAGATGTGATTTAAAAATAACAAGTCCCTACATGTGAACATGATGTGTATGGGGTTATTGAAAATTTTGATCGAGTCAAAAGGGAGAAAAAATATTCGTTGCTTCACCATAACATAATGCAACAGCAGTGACAGGGCTTATTTGTTTCATGGATGATCAGGCCACTTGCGAGACTAGTGCCCTATGACCTTAATCTTTTGATTAGGCTAGAAGAATGGCAATCTGGCAGCCAGTTGGGTTTAATCCCATAAAATCAAAGCTGTGGCCGTATATTTGGTCCACACCCTTAATTACTGCCCATGTGTGCATGTGTTGGCTATTCAATGTGAGACAAAACAGAAAAGATTAAAAACACTTGGAGATGGGAGCGGGGACGGGCTATTGTTTGTCTACAGAACGCTGTCCTGCAACCCATGAACCCTTCCATGCATGTATGTTACGTTATGTTCCAGATGACCTTTCTGTTCCATCCTTCACCTCTGGGTTAAACATGTGAACGAGGTCAGGACCCAAACTACGTTTCAAGCATGTTGCTAACAGGTCATACCTTGGCTAGAGTACTGATCTTGCCATAGTGAGCCGGAGCTTCTGGATAAAAACTGACAATAAACTAAACTGAAGCCATCTGTTGTGAGTGTCAAGACTTTCTAGAGTGACAAGATGTTCTGTTTAGTATGATCCTATTCTAAGAAGACGCAAACAGCTTCTCGCAATCACACACTCAGTGACACTTGTGGCCCTTGACATTGAAGGTCAAGGGTCAGAACTCTTGACTGATTCAGGGAAGGGACACTGCATTCCTCTGGATCAGTCAACCAGGTGGGATTTTCTTCTTGCATAGAGCAACATGGTGGGATCACTGTGCTACTGGGGCTTTACCCCTTATTTGTTTTGAATAGCAGTGCACAGTCCCTTTTGTTTGAATACATTTCAGTATCATACAGCTAGTTAGATGTGATGATTTGTTGAGGGGATTACCTGTCATTTGCTAGCTGGAGTTCTGAATATTTACTTGTCAGATAAACTGATGTTAAAGCAGGCCCTTTTCAACAAAAACATTTAGAGATTGTCGACAAAAACCAGCAATTTAACTTACGCCACATGCTAACAGATACGCTGTCTGTCGACGTCCGCATGCCATCAACATGATACCCCACAGTGCCCATGGAAGGCTTTGCAGAAGAGGCTTAAGCGGTGGCTGGCTTTACCTCGCACAACCCACAACCCACAGCAGCGTGTAAACAAACACCAGAGGGCATTTTGGATAGAGAGCATCCTCCCGGAGCCCATGGCCCTCTTTAACCTCATTCCTCCCCCCCCCCGTTACCACGGTTTCGCCACCACAAACCCCATGGCAACCTCATTTGCATAAATCTGCATACCTCCCCGTTCCTTTAAAAGCCTGTCTGACGGACTGCTGAGCTGGCAAAGGCTGTGCTTATGTAAGCAGAGTATAACAGCTCGCAGTTGGACGGTAAATACAGAGGACATTCCTTCAATAAGTATAACCCTGAAACCCCTTTATTATCATCCTCTGAAAATCCCATCTGCTGTGTGGGTTCTGATGCAATCTGCAAACTGGGGCTTCTTTCAATAATATGGAAATAACCTTTTCTTTCCAGTGACATCATCTAGCGGTTTCATTACTGTTTACATGAATAATAACCACCGTCAGTTTTCATTCAAAATCAGAAAGAAACGGAGAGCAGGCAAGACTCAACTTGCGGCTCTGCTACATAATCCAAATGTTGACAAAATCCATCTTGCTCTAGTGCTTTATCTGTGCTGTGGTTGACTGTATCTCAAAACAGAGCATCAACCTGTGTCAACATGCAAAAGAACACTTGTAAGAATAGCCCTCTAATTCTCATGGCCTATGGAACCACTGGAGAGATTTTTCATAGCACGAGGACAAAGCTCTGATGAAACAACTCAGAGAAACAAACCCCCCTCCTCCATTCACTGATGTCAACTGGAGCTTTACCAACTATTAACCGAGCACTGATGGATAAAAGGGATCTCTGAAGGGCTATTAGTGCAGTAATTGCCACAAAGAGAAAGAGATCTTACGTAAGGGCTGTCCAGATAGACAGTTATCTCATCCTAACCACGACTCAGATTGGATTGATGTTGGACTGGAGTTCCACAGCCTTTGACTCGACCCGACAGCAGCATTTTGAAATGTGGTGAAACTAAGCGAAGGTGACAGCGCTTATACTCTGCAGTTGTCAGGAAAAGAGGCCATTAGAAAGGAAACAGGAGAATGAGAGCGAGACGCACAGTAGGGAGACAAGAGATACTGTGCAGACAGGACAGATACAAGCATAATAACCAAGGGAATTCTATTACATCCCATTACGAATGGTTAAAGCTGGCTCCATCCAGGTCTCCACTACAGAGGAAAACAAGGCTAGTCAGGACTCATTATCCATGCCACTGAATTTATCCCTTCAGTGTTTTTCTGACTTATTTTTCAACTCAAAATCACTTCAACCTACTGGCAAGAAGTGACCAATGTCCCTGGCACTGGGACATCCTCATCCTCTTCTGTGGAACAGAGCGGTCTGAAACATATCCAAACAGGGACATGGTGCTAACAAACACACATCCACAGAAACAGGCTATTTTTAACCCCTCCCAAACATAAAATCTCCTTGTAAGAAGCAGCGGCAGCAAAATAACATTTTTATCAACCAAGCGTCTGCATACACACACACACACACAAGCTTTCCCCTGCCAATGATGAGGCACCTAACAGCTTCAGACACAGAAAGAGGAAAAGCACATGCGTCTGTGTACTGTATGTTCGCACGTGTGTGAAAGATGAAGTCGAAGGTGTGAAAGATCGCAGAGAGGAAGAGTCAAGTGAGCATAAATGCCAGCGACCTTTTTGAGAGCAAAACTTTACAAGCCCTGACAGGCAAACATTAGGCTACACTCCTGTTTATTTTTGTCGCCGTCTTGCCTGCTGGGCTGTGAGACGGGGCTGCACCAAGAACATGTTTTCTTAGCACATCTTCTGTTTGATCGCAGCTGCCAGGCATTCCCAAGGTGTCTGATCTTGTCTAATTGCTCCCAGTTTGAAATGACCTGGAGCACAGTGTACCCTCCAAAATGGTCTGTTTGTCTCTTCACTGTTCTGTATCCCTTAGTTTGATCCCTGACTTGACTTAAATTGGTGCTGAGAGACAGATTATTCATTGATGGGAATAATCATTAGTTTCGACTGACAAGGCATCAGGCAAGTGTATTTAAGAGTCAATATGTATACTAAATACAGCTTGATGTTTTCTTATTTGCAGAGAATACTGAGACAGCTCTGAAAATATACTGGAAAACAAAAACAAAGTATTAAATTTTACATTCTTTGTGCGACTTTTATTTGGCAATGGAATTCAACTCCTTGATAACCGATGGCACATGTATCGTTTGTATAAAACAGTGCAGTATGTTGATTTCTTGTATACTAACTGCAAAAACAATACACTGTCTGCTTTTCAAGACACTCAAAGACACTTAACAATATATAATGTACAAAAGAAAAGAGAAACCGTAAAAAGAAATAAGTAAATTAAATAAAGTGACTGTTATAACTAAAATGTTCTGGCAGTGTGTGTGAGTGTACGTGTGTGTGTGTGTGTGTGTGTGTGTGTGTGTGTGTGTGTGAACTCTATAAAGTATATACAATCAATAAAACAAGCAGCAAACCCAGCTCCAATCATGCAACAGTGATTAATCACACCAGTAAACATCTAATTGCAGCTAATGAATGGCTTCATCAAGCAGCGATGCTACAAACATCAACCCCATTCCACCCTTAAGGCAATAATGACATTTACGACTGCTGCAGCTTCCCATGTTAAACAACTTTACAATTTAGGGCATTACATCTGACTGGATGATGTTGTGGATTATGGTATTATATATATCCTCTAGTCCAGTGCATGGGGAGGGTTTTAAATGTCATTACATACTGTGCTGTGGTATATCATAACAGTCCCTATGCCATAACGGCCACTGCAGCACTGAAGTGCTCCATCCTTTTAATAGGCCAAAATTCCACCTCTGTAGCCATTAGGTTTATTAGTGTAGCTTGTACAGGGGGCAAACACACACACACACACACACACACACACACACAAATGAACACACATGAACACCAACGGGAGAATCACAGGAACAAATTCCATTAGCGAGTGAGACTAGAGGTTTATAGCCAGATGGTTAACCTGCCCTGAATCAATCTGATGAAGACTCCATCTTTCACACACACACACAAATACCTCATAAAGCCTAATGGAAACTCATCAACCGGTAATTTTATTATATAAGACCTCCCTGACACCCCATCGTCTGGTCGTCAAGTCACGCTTTCACACTTTATGATGCAGGGCTATCATTTACACAGCAGGGTGGTTACAAAGGCAGTTTGGTTTGATACATCCTCTGACGGGGCAGAATCATAAGTCAGGCTCATCAATCTAACATCCATGGTCTTTGAAGATTTTTTGGAGTCTGGGTCCCATAAATGAAATGCAAAACAGCGAAATGTGTTCCCAACCTATAAAATAAAACTGTTTTTGACTGGAAAATTATAACTGTGGCTGAGGGTGATGTGCTGCCGCTGGATTCCAAAGCCACTGAACTGTAGGAGGTGGTTGAATAAAATACTCAAGCTACTGGGTAATGGTTTAAAAGACAGGGAACATTTTATGTGATGAACCCCTCAAAACCTTGCTAGCTTGGGTAGTTTCAAACTAATATCCCGGTTATGAATCTCCAACAAGGAGTGTTTGTACTTTTTACAGATTAAACAAACACTATGTTCTTTAATATACTAAAAATTATAAATATTCACTTCAAAGCATGACACCAATATTCAAAAGCAAAAAAACTGATAGTATTTCGATTTTATTTTGAAGTTTGAATCTGAACCAGCTGCATCAAAACAGTCTTATGCAAGAAACCAGGTCCTAACAGGGACATAGACATTTAATGATGTGTGATATGACAATCTAAATGTGTCAACACCATGAATGACTAATGCTCAAAATCAGACTTTTTATAACTGTTCATATTTGGGTGAAAAAAAAGTGAACAGCCACTCCTTATTCGCTGTGAGGCGGTTTGTTGACTAAAAGTTGTAAGTAATGTTACCTCCATCACTTCCTTGACCCCAGTCACCTTCACAAACACAGAAAAAAGGCACAAAAGAGATTTTGAAAAGGGGGGTTGGAGATTTGAGAGAGGCTAAATCGATGCTAACTTGCTTTAAATGAGCCTTTGGCTGTTTTATCCCCCTTTTTTAATATATGGAGGGTTATCAAACCTCTAATCATCTTACTGTAAAAGCTCCAGATTAGCACACAGGAACATATGCCAGCTCTTTGTTCTCGACAACATTCTCTCACCCCTCTGTCTCGCTGGTGGAAACCTTTCCGTTTGGAGTTTTCCTGTTTTCCCTGTGTCTGTGGATTTCTTCCACACATTCTTTTTTTTTTTTTTTCTCCCACTTTCTAAAAGACATGCAAGTTAGACTGACTGGCGGCTGCAAATTGCCTGTAGGTGTGAATGTGTTAAGTCTGCCAGTCTGTGTTCACCCTGTGACAGAGTGGTGCCCTGGCCAGGGCGGGTGGCCTCTCGCCCAATAAGAGCTGGGATACATTCCAGTTCCCTGCAACCCTGCACAGGATAAAAGCAGACACAGACTCAGGGGATGTATTATTGATTTTGTTGCATCTGTGTGGTGTCAGCACAATGTCCAAAAAGAAAGATATAAGCCTGACTTTTTAATTGTGCAGTAGTAGCTTATTACAATGCTGCAGGCTGAAGACTGATGTCAGCATATTTATCTGCTTCACTAGCTTAATTATTAGTTTTATTTACATTTATATATAACATAAACACTATTGTTCAGTACTCTACATAAAAATGAACTGTGTGAGCAAGTGAAAGACAACAATGGCCTGTTTCAAAAGTCTCTTCAACGTGTGGAATATGAACTCCACTTCGACCCCTCTCTCTCTCATTTTTCTTTCCGCATGTGGAATCCCATGAGGCAGTTCAGCAACGGGCCATGTTCACAGACACTGACGCCTGACTTACGTAACCAATTCACCGTTTTTAATTCTGACATAATGACAATATGCTGCGCTCACTTTACCTTACTTCCAAGTTCCTGTCAGCACGCTCCTCTTAATAACATTCCCCAGGAATTTAAAGGCATGGCAAGGTCCCACCCAAGAGCTATTAACATCTGCGGCGTTGCAATAAACACAATTTTACAGTCAATGTCTCCGATTGAAACCCATAACTCATCGCAAAACTGTAAATAACCTCAGACCACCACTGAGATGTTTGATGGTAGCGAAAACATTTAAGCAGCTGGAGACACTCCAGGTTGGATCAGTTATGAAACACACTGATGGCAATAAGTCTATAAAAGCACGGCTATAATAGAGATTAGCATGGCGTTGTGTTTGTTGGATTAAGATACTGACTGGAATGTGGAAAGAGAGTGTAGAGTATGTCTGCCTATGTACATCTGCAATCAGTATTCCATGAACGCTTTAAGCCATCTTATTTTCAGAATTTGATAAATTTAAAGAATCAGGAACCGGTTATTTGACTTTATTTCTTTCAGATATTCTTACATAAATCATTATTTATTGTAGCAGAAAGGTTTGCATGCAAAATGTAAAGCGCAGCGATAGCAGCTGCGTGAATGGAGATGAAACAGATTTCTCTTTTGAAATATTTACCTCTCTGAAAATTAAAGTATGAAATGTCGGCAGGAAATCCTCATTCAGGGCAGGTGCAGTGATATTTCTAGCCTTTCAGTCTTTTTCTGTGTGTTTTTCAGGTTTTTCTTCCACACTCTCTCTAACCCTCTCGTCTGCAGCAGCTAAGGTTTCAGGGATGGCCAATTCCCAGCTGTGCCTCCTAGCAGTGACATCCTCCTCTCTTTTACACCTTGCATTCTTCATGTCCTTCCTTAGACTCTCATTTTTCCCTCTTCCCTCTCACCTGCTCCTCCTCTACCTTATCCATCTCTGCTTATTTCACCTTCATGTTCTCTTCATGTTCACCTTCATGTCCCCCCAACCCCCACCCCTCATCCATTTTTTCCTAATCCCACCTCTCCCTCTTCCACATTTTTCTCAACTCTCCTCATTTCTCAGCTTCCCCTTCTCCTCAGCCCTCATCAGCCACTGATGGCCACTGATGTGGGCTCCCGCCCAAAAAAACCTTCTCCGTCAGCCTTTCCACCCATTTGGTGAACCGCGCCGCCATGACTGTGGTAAATACAACATCAACACAATGGAAATGAATTGCCTGCCTCTGCTTTCATTTGACTTGGCAGGCTTTTATGATACTATTATCTCATCCAGCATTTTCCGAAACGGTCAATTATTAACTTCTGCATGGAAACTGCTCATGTTATACCTTTCATCTTGTTCCACGCTATATAAATACTGCACCATATGTAGCCTGAGTCTGGAGAATTACTAACTGGTAGCACATGACACAGCCTTCCTTCTTGATCCTTTTCCATTTCATGCCTGCTGCTTTTGTTTGTTGTTTGTGTGCTGACTACGAGGAGGCCCTACAGGTACACAGTCCACATTCCTCCTTCAGGGAGCGGATTTAAAGCCACCGGCGGCAACAAAAAAAACAACAAAAAAAAACACTGGATGTACACGCATTCCACTGAAACAAGATTCAACTTGTTTAAAAGTTTTCTAACCATTTTCAAATGAATCTGATAAAATCTAAAATCTGAGAGATGTATAGTAGAAAGCCACGGAGCTTAAGGAGGTGCCACTCTGTAGAGAAAGCGCGGTAAAGCGCACCCCATAATACTGAATAAAAGGGCATAGTATCCTAGCAACAAGCAAAAAAGGAGAAGCTGCTTGCTCTGCAGTGTCCTCTGTTGCTCATGGATCTTCAACCTTGCATCTTTCTCTCAGAGGTTCTCCTCCACAGCCTTCTAGGAGACACTTTCATCCTTCGACTTTCTGTTAGGACACTCTAATAAGGGCACTTTCATCATGTGTGCATGCCATTTAACACTGTTATGTCTGTGTTTAAGAGAGTGCCTCGGTTCATACAGTGCATATCATACACAGGGCTACGTGCCATGTATTTAAAAGAGTGGTGGGCAGAGATAGAGCGCTAGATCCCGCTCTTCAAATCCTTTTACCGGAGAAGCCCTCCCCTCCAAACCCTCTGCCATGTTTCAGAGAGCCAAGGCAGTGCTAAAACATCAATGGTTTAATCCCCTTACATCTTTTTGTTGACTGAGAGGAGAGCGAGCAAGACACAGAGGATATATAGGAGATAACACTGTGCACCATCTCTCAAAATCCCTCTTGGCTAGTTTTGTTGCTCAATTAATCTATTCCAGATTGAGATCACACACACACACACACAAAAAAAAAAAACAGTGTTGGGTCGCTACAGAGACAGCCACAGGTCGAAGTGGAATTATCAAAGAAATTTCAAAGACCGATTTTTTTTCTGTGCGGTGGAGTGTATATGTGAGAAAACGGATGTGTGGGTTCACTGAGTTCACACGAGCTAACCTCACTCAGACATCATTAAGTATCTCAGCCTCTGCAACATATGCATCAGTGGCAACAAGCTCATTATATAATACTAGGTTTTTCAGCTTTATTTTTATTTTTTTTAAGTACAACCACTTTAAGATTTATAAAGCATTGGTTATTTAAACTATCCTCAATTCAATTATGTGGGTTTTATATAATTTAGTGGAATCTAAAATATGAGTAAATCTGGGTCTATAGTCTGGGTTAACAGTCCAGCCCAGTTGTAAGCACTGAGATGTCCTGCAAGCTTTAACAACAATATGAATCCAACAGTGACTAAACAATCATTTTTACAGTGAAAATTTACATTTTGTAATGAAAAAGCCACACTTTTAATTATTACATATATCTAACAGCGTCTTAACAAGCTGTAGCAAATGAAAGCTCAAGCAAGCTATTTTTGATTTCACGGGCTACAAAGACAACTGTCACATTTAATCAGCCATAGCTACTTAATATTAATTGTGAGTTGAAGAAACAAACTAGGCAAACTAGAATTACAGCCTCGTGGGTGTATGTCTGTGCCAGCCACGCACGTTGCAGGAAATATGGTCACAATCTCCCTCCTCCCCTCCTCCTTCTGGGTTATGGTGTTGAGGTTTTTTTTGCAGAACATTACGATGTTGCCTTGAAGTTGACCTTTGACCTTTTGAACATAAAATGTGCGCTTCGTCATTTTATCCTGTTAGCATATTATCCTGTCATTTGTGTCAAATTTTGTTTTGATTTGTGTATGAATTCTTGAGTTAGGGTCACAGGTCACAGTAACCTTGACCTTTGGCCTTAAACCACCAAATTCTAATCAGTTCATCCTTGAGTCGTGGAGGATGTTTGTGCCAAAATTTGAAGAAATTCCTCCAGGCGTTCTTAATATATCGTGCTCACAAGAATGGGACAGATGGACAGAGGCCTGTGTCTTCCAGCAGTTCTAGGTTATCACCTCACATTCATTTGAGACAGCTAGCTAGCTGGTAGCTTAGTAGTTGTCAAGAATAAATGACACACAGCTGTTGAATGGAGCTGTCGGAATGAGATCTCCACAATTCAGTGATATGAGACACCTTGGTGCCTTATGAGAAACACTCCAAGTAAAGTGTTAACCAACCTCTGTTGCCTTGCAAAGCTGACACCGGATTCAAAATGTGCTGATGCTGAGCTCTCCCAAAAACAGCAGCAGAGCAGAGGAGCGAAGCAGTGTGAGATCAGAACTAAAGAGGCCACAGAGCTGAGAGAAAGAGGGGAGAAACGGGCCAGCTATAATTGGCTGTCAGAAGTGTCATCTCCTCTCAGCGTGTGAGTGAGAAGAGTTTGAAATATGCTGCGTGATGCCTTTCTGAAGATGAATAACCGGCTCCATTTGCCTCATCTGACACCAAACCAACTCTATATGAAGCCATAATGTCCATCCTGACAGAAACAAGAAAGGACACCATCTTTTCCCTTTAGCCTCTAAGTAGAAACCAAACTCTCTCCATACCTACTTTCAGTCCACTTTTCATCTATCAACCTGCGCTACATCCTCTTTTACGATCTATCACTGTGGCCAACCAACCAGAGCCAGGCGGCCAGTGTGTAATCAGACATTATCTGCACATCTGCTGAACCCAGAGCTAACACTGATGGAGTGAAAGAGGATCGGAGGAAGACCCAGGAACATCTCCAGAGTTTTAGATAATCACATGATTGTTCCACGAACATTAATGCCCACACAAACATCCTCCAATACCATGACTATCAAACACATGCAAACAGATGAAAAGATAAAATGCATTTGTACTCGTACCTCTCTCCCTCTCATCCAGTGAGGCTGCCAGTCATTGATTTAGTCGGACAAACTCCTTTTCCGTGAGCCCGCATTTTCATACGATTATCAGCTTCCACCTAAGCGCTTTACGATTGTCACAGTCGCATCACTGCAAATGGAAACGCTCTGCACTTGGCTGAGTTCAAATAAATAATGACTTTGATCATCCTTTATAATCTGAGATCAAGCCTAGTTAAGTGGGGTGGTTTCAATACATTTTTGATGGAATTTCAACAGCTATAATATTGCTGCTGAGTATTTGTCATGAGCAGCACAACAGGGACGCAGTGAAAGACAGATGAATCATTTTTTGAATGAATATTTAATGTGGAGGGAAGACTGATGATGTATTCACAGCACTGAGAGTTCAAAACTGGCCTCTGACCCTCCCCATGTGAATCACCTACTTTTCATCGGTCACATGCACAAGCACACGGCAGAAAGGTTTTTGACCTCAAGAGTGACATCAGGGAACAGAGGGTCATAAAATCTCCAAATAAGTTTAGAATTATTTATGTTCTGAGGTGTGGCTGCTCTGGTGTTTTGCTTCATTATCTATCATGATTTATATCACCATCACAGCTCTACAACGAAAGCAAGATCAATTTCGCAATATTAACAAATTTTTCAAGTTTTTCCCAATTAGTACTGAGGCAAGTAAGTCAATCTTAAATCACACACATTATGATTCTGCTAAGCTAGCGTCCTGTTAAGATAGTGGGAGGAAACTAAATATAGGTAAACGAGGCTAAAAGTCGACATGCTAGCAGCTGTGTGAGGGCGTACTCATGCATAGTGGTTAAATAGAGATCCTTCACTGTTAGCCCCCCACCAAGTATTCTGACAGAGAAGAAACTTTTTCCATCGTCTTTGTGACACCAAGTGGACAACAATAGGCTACGCTGACAGATGGCCACAGTGGTATTAATGTGGGGCATTAATGGAGAAGGGGGGTGAGGGTTGGGGGGTTGCAATCCCTCACCACTGTAGAAGAAGACTTCAAAATACAACTCATACGTTCCCAAATGAGTTCATTCTTTACATATTTAGCTAAATAAAAAAGCATAACTTCATTCATCCCACACGTAATCCCCTTGGACTGATCGCTCGTCATGCAAATGTTTCATCTACTGCTTCTTTCCAGGCTCCAAGTAACAAGAATGACTCAAGAGAAATGTCTGTCTGGAGGCCCATCCCAAACCAAAACAGAAACATGTTTTCCCAAGTTGCACGGTCCAGTCTTGGCGCTTAAAACTGGCCTGCGAGAGGAAATTAGCCTCCAGAATAGCAAAGCAAGGTTACCTGAAACCATCCCAGAAAACTTCCTGACGATGGAGCAACAACACTGAGACTGTGCAATTCATTCCAGATGCCTCAGTCAACCATTGAAGCTTCACATTATCTCATCCATCTCTGGGGCCCGTCGCCAGGTTCACATTTTTGCAGGCGCTCCAGCTATGCCAAGTTACAACTATGTCTGTAAAGTTATTATCGGAGCAACAAATCAAGTGTTTCAGTATTTGTTTACTGCAACAGCACAACAGATTTCCCAGTCAGCTGAAACATTTGCCCAAATTCCAAATGAAGAGATATGAAAAGTAATGATGTGGGACCAACCGAAAGTGGCCCCATGGCCACATTTTAAACATGCCAAGCGTCAGAGAAAACAATCTATAACTGTGAAACTACAAGTTGGAGCAAGGTGACAGCATTATTCAAATGCAAGAAAGGTGAAGACATCTGCTGACTCCAGTCTCCAATGTCACAGTAACCAAAAGCAAAGAGCTGACAGGCAGAAAATCCAGATGAACACCTCGTTCCTCCCAGGCCTCGAAAGGAGCTGATGAAGAGGTGTCCTGTCTCGGAGTTGCTGACTTTTGGCAACCTGGGACCGTTCTGCTGTCGAAGGTCATGGGGAGCGTTGCATAGACAAAACTGAACTGCTGATAGTGAGTTTATGGAGCAGCCCCAGATGGGTTTTTGTCACTGAACGCAGTTACTCTTTTGAATCCCCTCCTGTGTCTGCTCGTTGCATCTTAATCAGCAGTTTAGATCTCATCCCATCTGATATATGACACAGATCAATAAGGGTCTTGCCAGGGGTGCTATCCCTCTCAATAAAATCAGCCTTAGTCTGTTAAGGTCAGGCTGACAATGGAGCAGAGAACAAGCAAAGGACATGCCTTTGAAGAACCTTATACACTACAGGCAAGCTACTTTCAGAGGGCATTCTTTCAGGGCTTACTGAAATTAAGCCAAAAAGATGTTTGGTCAGAAAATATGTGTTAACATAAATGTTATTTCTCACTATTATGAGAAATGCGTAGAGAGATTTGTACTGAACTTAATTTATAATATAGCACCAGACAGTGAACAGATAGAAGTTAAGAACTTAATAATGTGCACAGTTGAACATTTAGCAGCTAAAAAGCTAGATGTTTCCCTTGAAGAGTTGATGGAAACCGAAAACAGAGCTAAAAGAATGCTACTTTGCTAGGCGGCAAGAAATACAATTCCAAATGGATTGCTAATGTTGTTCTGCCAGGTGTTTATAACTTATTGAACTGCACCATATAGAAAGTAGCATTTAGTGTATACTGCACTTAGCTACAAAAAAAAGTAATTGACCAAATACTCACTTGACAGCAATGTGATGAAGTGTTGGCAGGAGCATTAACTTGGACTAACTTGCTGTTAGCTCCATCATTTACAATAAGAAAATATTAGAAATATGAATATAATATTGGAGAAATATTAGTATTTTTCCAAAGTTAAAAGGATGTTAAACTGCCTGAAATAAAAGGTCTGTTGTGTGTCTAGCATGCTAGTGTAAGTTACTGAAGTGTGATGCCCATAAAGAAAATCATATGTAACAGACTAAAATGTTATTGTTGTATGCATTACTAGATATACATTTAATATATATCACCTAATTGGGTATTGCATACTGGAAAACCCTTCAGATAAGACAGATAAAGTTGCCAGGCTAGGTACAATTATCTGCTTCTAACCCAGGCTAAAGTCAGGTTTCGAAGTCTGAAAGAAAAACCGGTTACTTATGGCTTATAAGTGAAAATGAATGTGTAACTTTGACCACACCCAGTTCGTCTTTTATGAGTGAGTTACTTTGAAGCACCAGAACCAGACACAGACACAGACACGCACACACACACACAGGGCTGACCTCGCTCTGGCTGGCAACATTCTGCATGGGTCACCCAGCATGGAGGCCGACCATGCCCAAACCTATCCCCATCCCCCTATCCTTTACTTCCCTCCGCTTCAGTGACTCTCAGGCTAAGCATGGGCGCCGTCCCCTCGCCCCAGTGATCATTGCTGTTGCCTAGGCAACTGAGCAACCCAGCCCCTCCAGCAGCCCAGTGCCCAATGAACAGAAAAGAAGGACATCCGCTTAGATAGTACAGACATAGAGAGAGACAGAAGGAGCTAAAAATGCCTAAATATTTGCAAGAATATGTACACATACATATACTATTTTCTGGATAGGACACAAGAAAACAGCTGCACTTTGATACAGTCCAACAGTGGTGACCACACAGACGAAGCAGCATGTAGAACTTATTGGAAAAACTTATTTGTTTGTAAAAGGTACTGCATTAATTGTTTCAGCGCATCCATGTCTGTGTGCACAAGACTCATGCTGGCTCAATAACCTCATTCTGTCGGCTGAGTGCTGCGTTGATGGGAATGAACGGACAGAGGATCAGACAGCAGGTTCACAGGAACCGAAAGAGAGAGAGAGAGATGGATGCAGATGGAGGTTGAGGGGAAGACTGAAGAAGTGGAGTCTGTCAGACAAGGGAAGACAGGGAGGAGGTAAAAGTTCAAAAAGTGACCTAGAGACACACGCTTCTTTTCATTCTCAATCTTCCTGTTCCTCTTTTCCACGCAGTCTCATTCCTGCTGTGTCACTAAGAGCAGAGAGACCCACTTCCTCTTTTGTTTATCCAGGAATGTGGGACGTCCTGACAGGCTGGCTTTTTACTGACAGCACACAGCTAAGAGTTTCCCCCATGGCTCTCTCAGTCTCTTCTGTGAGTATCTGTGTGTGTGTGTGTGTGTGTGTGTGTGTAGTTCCACTCCATTATCTGCGTTATCAGCTGACCAGGCCTCACACTGACAGGGTGCTGGGAGACGCAAGCCAAACAAACAGTACTCTCAAAACAGTACCTGACGCAAAATTAAAAAAACAACAATAATATTTTTTTATGAAAATTTCAGCAATACAAGAAAAAAGTTAGTGAAAATTCAAATTCCACACCTTTGGGGTGATTGGCAAACTACAAAACTTTACATTGAAATAAATTATATGTCAGCATCTTGTAGAACAATAGGTTTTTAAAAAGGGAAACCTCTACAACAGGTTTTAACATGACCCAATGTGAAGATTATTTTTCACGATTATAATAATCTTAGAGCTGTAATTTCAATTCAGCCTCCAAGAGTACTTGTTCTTCCTTTTTCAAAATTTGATTATACACCATGGAGGTACAGCCCTTTATTAGAAAAGTACGAATGGAACCAGGGGTAAGGTTGCAAGAAATCAAGTCAGCATGTTGGCAACACAGAAACATGAATCTCAACGTGGACAAACAGGATATCAGTGACAAAAACATCCTATTCCTGCTAAGACGCCCTTTTTTTTAGCCTCCCAGACTTGCCACACAATGACTTGAAACCACAGCCGAGAGGAAAGCACCATTGTGCTGTTGATCCTCTGGTTTCCTTTGAAATGAGAAAGGGGCTCACACAGAGAAACGCCAAGGCTGACTTTAACTGGCTCGCTGTGATTGATTGATGTTTATTTAAGGAAAAACAAAGGAGATTCTGAAAACCTGACTCGTTCTTTGAAGAGATAAAAGTAGTGATAAAGATCTTCGCAGTGATGTCAAAAAAATCGAAACAGGAACTTTGACTCTTTCTCATAAAAGGGACTCCAATAGGACTTTTAATTCAAGACTGTACTCTCAAGAGAGAGACTTCAATGCTTGATCTGTACTTTTAAAGCTTATTGATCATTCACCTCAGAGGGAAAATGACCAAATGCTTCTGTCACACAATATCAAGGCGCTGACTAATTTGCGTTAGCATGATAAAATATAAACACACACACACACACACACACACACACACACACACACACTGGTGTCCAACTGGGAGGGCTGGTTCTACAGTTTCATTGTGAGCTTTTAGGTCACGTCACTCCCCAAGGGTAAAAGAAAACTGAAGAGAGACAGTGAGACAGAGAGAGAAAAGTCTGTAAATCAGAAAGTGGAAGAGTTCATGCTTGCAGTGGCACCTCATATAATAAGACACACACACTCACACACATAGAGGCCAGGTGCTAAAGACCCCAATTTAAACATGTAATTTCACAACCTCTCAGTGCCTTAATTAGTATTAATTTGAACCTAATTTGAGCCTAAGTGGGAAGGTTTACAGGGTGACTCAGCGGAGTGACTAAACCTACAAAGGCATGGCTTCTCAGGAACAGCACAATTTACACAAGAGAACAGACGTAGGAGGCCAGCGCAAGCAGTCTCTCTTGATGTGAGACAGCATAAAAATCAATGCACTGTGCTGAGGCTCCAATAAGTCTTGATCCTTGATCTCCAGTGAATCACTAACCTATCAGACTGGTTTCTGAGAGCCACGGGCAACTGAATGGAGTGACAGACTCCGTGGTAATGAAGACTGAAAAGTATCTCATTTCTTTGTAAAATATTTGGTTCTAGAAGCCTGGCTGTGCTTGACTACCTGCAGGGCTGGTTGGTGTAGCTAGAAAGTTAACCGCTAACATGCTAGCCTGCCAAGAAAGCTCTCCAAGCTTCTATTTTCTTTGCACTTACCTTCCTGGCATTTTTTTTTCCTCAGGACTGTACACAATTGAATTCATTAAAGAGTTACAGTGAAGAGGGGAGAAAAGACTCTCCTAACCTACAGGCTTGCTAACTATTTGTTAACTTAAGAATAAGTTTGCAGTTTATTCAAAAGACATTCATACACCTGTCTCATAACAGCCTAGAAACTATTCCTCCTTTGGGGAACAGTTTAGATTCCAGAGGAAGTTACATAAAAGTAGATGGTACAACACAGCTATTAATCTGCAGCAGCTACCTCCATTTTGGATTCTCTGGCTCTGTCTTCTCTCAGATGTTAGCACTGTCCAGGTGGTTTACTATTGGGTCAGAGTTCACCAAAGTTGAACTCCACATGAAAAATCTGGGCAAATTTACTTCACTTTCACAAGTGATTACATTATTTCGCCATTTTAAATTTTGGCATAACCAGACCGTTATGGGAGAGTGGAGGGGAGGGAAAGGCCAGTGTAAGCTTTTCGCTAATGAAGATCTATTGTTTTAGCAGTCAGCTGTAGTGGTGCCTAATTCAACATCTCACGGGCCTTTGGCAAACACTTGGGAAAACAAACACACACATACCACATTGTGTGAAAGTACAGGATTAAGCCACTGTGGCTGCATAAATGTGTCAAAACTAGCCTCAGTTGTCCCTGCACAGCTGGACTAAAACCATTTGCTGAATCAGTCTTTATTTAACTGCATTTTTCAGTCTACATGTGTCAGTCCAGGGATCGTATTCACGTCATCAAGGCTACAGTAACTTAAACAGAAGTGTAAAAAACTGAGGTCATGTGAAACTAGTAATTCTGAAACTGGAGATGTCATAAAGGGCATTAACAGAGACAACTTTCTACAGCACAGGAATACTTTATGGGAAATAAAACTCCACTGCACAATGAGCTGATGAGATCCTGTCCCACCCAGTCTAATGCTAAAGGATCTCAAAGTGGTAAAAGCAGCAAAATATGTTGACATCAGCTTGGGTCTTTTTCTCCACCCGAGTCTGAGAAATCTCATTCTCTGTGGTTATTTTGAGTCATTTTATCTGCGGAGTTAGAAACAATATTCCTTTAAGGCAACTAAAAGGCCAGGGGAATGTGTGAGGGTCTGTTAAAGGTCAACAAGCATTATTGCATAGAGGTT
This sequence comes from Lates japonicus, assembly GCA_033238685.1. Taxonomy (NCBI): domain Eukaryota; kingdom Metazoa; phylum Chordata; class Actinopteri; family Centropomidae; genus Lates; species Lates japonicus. The sequence continues at coordinate 2,429,349 of BRZM01000038.1, read as the reverse complement.
CTTTATCAGTTCATCTGGACAATGTCAAATCAGCACTTTGCTGTCTCGCTTGGCCACTTTGTCTTAATCTCATAAGGCTATGCTCAGTCTGGGTGGCACTATAGGGGAGCCTAATGCATGCTCTCTGTGACAGCGTCATATTTCAGGAGGTCTTTGACTGGAATTGGGTTCCAGACCACCAAAAGTGAATGCAGACGCTGAGTACTCTGGAAATAGAAGTCACTATTATAGGTTATGAAACACAGTGTAGCCCCTGCTGCTTTGTCTTTCTATTCCCTCAGAACAGAAGCCTTCGCTCTCCTTACACATTATGGCACACACCCTGTCCAAGTAAACACACATATACACACACAGCTTGTATCCCCAAAGGAAGAGGAGCAGAGGGGGGGTTGTCAGCCGTGTCAGCGCACAAGAAATTCAATTAAGCGGACAGCAGGATGCCTTCGAAACCCAGCCTCCTTTGAGCTCAATATACCCTCCAACAGACCCCACCACTCCACCCCCAAGCTTCCCAGCCAACCCCTTACTGCCTTTCAGCCACTCCCCCAACACCGCCAAGACCCATAGAGGGCCCTTTGCTGGGCTCCCTTTCATACACTCCTCTCACAGCGCCCCATTTGCCTCAAAAGAAATGGAATTCTTCCAGAGATGTGCTAACCAGAAAGATGAAAAGTTGTAAAATTTGACTAAAATGGTATGAAACACGAGCCTCGAGCTCAAGCAAGTAGGTTTTACTCTTAGGACACCAAACTCATCTATATCCTCTTCCTTTTTTTGCATTTGTGTGTGTGTCTGGCACCCGGACAGATGCTGTTCATTTAGCACTTGAGCGGCAATCCTCGAGCTTGTCTCCTAAATGCCCAGGGGAGCCGCTGGCATTTGGACAGCATTAAATAAAGCCACTCTGCAGACCTCACACCGCGTCCAGATCTGACCTCGCAACATGGTCGCTTCACTCAGATTTCAAGCAGCCAATTGAGTAAATCTGTGCTAGGGAAGAAGATCATTTTCCGACAAGCCAGGCCTGTAGAAGCTAGCTACAACCTGTAGGCAACTGCATTTTCTATCTGAGGTTTTGAAAATTAGTTATTGATAGAAGTGATGAAACACTTGTTTGATCTAACTGCTTCTGGGTACAGTTATCCAACTTGTGTAATAGCAGATTGCAATCAATATAGTATTGCTTTGCTGTTGTTCTTATCGATTGAAATCTTAGGTAATGTCAATAGTGGTTCTGTTTCTTTCCACATGGAGTTGTTAGCAATTATGTTAAAGCCAGAAAGATTTGTGATGCTCAGCTTTATTTAGGGCAAGATAGCATCAATCTCATTACTGATGCATTGGTTTGAACAATGAATAATAGACCCTCTCCCAAGTGAAGCGGGCCGTTCCCATGCTAGCGTGTTATTGTGTGTCTGTTCATCATTGTCAGTGACAAACACACTGAGCCAGAGCCTCAGGAGCACACAATGTCACACACATCTAGCAAAACAGCTTAGAGAGGTGCTAGGACGCTGCAGACACAATATTGATGTTATGTAATGACAGCCCAAACACTGCCAAAAAACGTGTGTGTTAGCATGAGGGTATGCCTGTGTGTTTTTGGATTAAGAGCTCCCTTGGCTCTCCCTCATACACGCCTCCATCCTTTTGTATTTGTTACCTTCACGCTTTTCACAGCACACAATTCCAGGAATGTCTGATGGATAACATGTGACCTACGTGATCTGATTTGAAGCTGCTTGCTTTGAGCTCCTACTTGCTGCTGCCGCCCTGTCCTTGTAAATCAGGGTGAAATCAAAAAATATGTAAAGTTTCAGCTAGATGGGGTTTGTTTTGAAACAGTTTATTCCCCTCGCCAAGCAGATCATGGCAAGTTATCAACCCATGTGCAGGCTAAACGAGGCTTAGTGTCCTCCTGTTCCATCATGGCATTTTCATCCCAGCTTGCAGCTTTCAGCCGTGTATTTAGGTCTTAAAACGGGGACATTGATTTCTGGTCCCATGCCATGCATTTCAAACGGGCCCTAAGCAGACACAAGTGCTCTTCCACAACCAAGGACGACAATAATAATCAGCAAACGACCCTAAAAACAAAAATCTATTTGTTTGAGCCCCCTCTAAAAGCTATTAAGAGAAGTCCTCTTCCTGGAGGACCATGAGTGCAGTGACCTAAATCAGTGCAGATTCAAATGATGGGGTAGCATGGGACTAAAAAGGCCACTTAAGGATCCTTTGTGAGCATATGTGTGTGTGTGTGTGTGCGTCATAATCACCCCAATCAAGACTTACAGTGAGGTTAAGCCAAGACCCCCAATGTTAATCCTTCACAGAAATTTTGATCAGCAGTATGTTGTGAGTGCAATCACACTCATATGGTAACCATGCAACACAGCCTGACTGTATTATCTATGAGCAATGAAACCAATAGAAATGTTACTACTTGATTCAGAGGCCTCAGAAGAGCAACAACTTGTGTCCCTTATCCAGAGAGCTTTTTAAAATCAGGGATGACTCAGTCACAAGGGCTGATTCACCAGTGTTAAATGAATAAACAGAGTCTACAAGCTGTGATTTTGGAACTCATATCAAGCCTGACTGGTTGGATTGGATGCACTTCTTGTGGAGGCACATCCAATCACAGGCACGTGTTCAAAGGTGCAAGGCATGTGCGTACTCACCATTAAGTCCATTGGGGATGCTCCTGTGATGGTGTGGTGCTGACAGGTCATCCATGGACCGCCTCATGGTGGGGCCCATCTTACTGTTCTCTGTGGGCTTGTGTATGTGGTTGTGATTGTGGTGATCGGGGCTCCCAGCACTACCTGTGCTAGACGTGCTACTCCCGTCCCCAACATCCCTGACCGTGCCAGTGCCCCCATTGAGATTGGTCAAACTGGACTGACTGTCTATGGAGCTCCTGGACCCTGCCCCGTTCCTCTCCTCATCCAGCATGAGGATGATTTCCTTCAGCTCAGAGTTCTCCCTCAACACGGTCTCCTGGTTGGCCTCCAGCTCCTTCAGCTTCATCATGTAGGTGCCCACCTCCTTCCACATGGCACTGGCAGTGTAGCGGCCAAAGCGCTGCCACTCTCGGGACAGTTTTTTGCCCTTCTGTCGGTCGTCATCCAGGAAGCAACATAGCTCCCGGAGCTCATGGTTGTCGTCCTGCAGCTTCTGGTTGATCTCTTTCAGGCTACGGATTTCGTGCAGGTGCACCTGCAGCCTCCGGTTGATGTCTTTCATCATGTTCCCATGCTCGATCATCAAGTTCATTTTCTCACTGTCAACCTTCCTTAATCTCCTGACCAGCTCCTCTTTGCTGCACCGCAGCAGCTCCTCGTCCGTCAGCTGGCTCAGGTCATCCTTCGGCCCCTCGGACGGATTTTTAGCCATGACTGCCTTGGCTATGAGTCTCAGTTCGTTTTAAATGTGGCTTGAGATTAACTGTCAGAACTCATTTAACCAACCCTCAACTGCGGAATTGTGTTAAAAAATGAACACATTGTCCAAATTGCCCAAAGTATCGTTATGTCCTCCTTTTCAACAGGCCGATAATGAAAGGGAAAATATTAATGTGATGCTATGGCAACCCGAGCGTGAACTGAATACCCTCACTAATCTTTCAAAGGAAAATCCTATGTGAATCAACTGCTGGTATTCACATTCCGTCAACAACGAAAACACATGATTTTAAATTGATTACCAGTGATTTTCAATCAGGTCCTGGTCCCTGCCTCCGAGTCCCGTCAACACAACACACCGCGTCCCATCGCAATGTGCGCCGTCCCCTCTGGACATCGCTCCATTCAAATGATGAGAAACAAAACGCGACAATCTGAAATTCTTAATTTTACACGAAAATGGCGACCGTTCGACTGAACACGCTACCTGTGCAAGCCTTTTTTTTTTCCTTTTACCGGCGGTTCTCTCCTGAACGCGTTTTACGGTCAACAACCCTCCCCGGATAAGCCTCTTTACTGAGGTGGTGTGTCGGTGGACGGAGGATTCAAGCCTTTACACCCAGCCAGCTCGGTATTAGCAGACCCCCCTCCTCCTTGTCCAAACACTCGGGTTTGAAATCATTCAAGAGGATTTCGGCCAAGATGGCCAATCAAGACGTGGGAGAGGAGTGGGCAGCAGGTAGATGAAAAGTGCGGCGAAGCCTCATAAGGCACAGGCTCAGCCCTCTTAAAGGAACAGTAAGACAAGTTCAGGGCTGGGAAGAACATATTTATCAGTAAGATAAATAACTCAGCACAGAACAATGGTTTAGGAATAGTATTTTCCTTAATATGTAACAAAACTTTATTTTTTACATTACAACACATTTAAAAGATGTATTTCTAGCTTATTACTTCCATTAATAGTGTTAAAAAGATTTTCTCTGTTAATCTTTAACCATAAAAATGTGTTGTATAAGTCATTTACTCAATTATCTTATTGTTTTAAAATGAAAAACGTTAACCACACTTATACTGATATCAGGTTTCTAGTGCAAACTGATTCACCACTCATTAATCTTTTGATTACATAAAATGCTGACAAACTCCTGAAATGAAGTTCCAATAGATGACTTTTGAGTTTCAATACCCTGGAAAGTGTAGTTTAACAGGTGCTTTTAAGAATTCTTTGAAAGCTCACAGCGCCCTCCAGTGTACACTACTAGTGATTGCCCAAAACACAAACTACTGAGTACATATAAAATCACTGCACAGGAAACTGAGCATGAGACAAAATCAGTATCAAGCATTAAATCCATCATCAGTATATAAAAATGATAAACATATTAAAACTTATTTCAGTGTTAGTAGTTAATAGTGCATACAATAGTTGCTAAATGTTCTTGAAGGGTTAATTTTTAGTAGTGCAAAACTGGTATACTTGTGCTAGTGCTAATGATACTGTAATCTACTCAAAAAGTGACTTACTGTTTGGAAATGATAACAATTGTGATCATTATGACCATTTCATATAATTATGACTTATATGTCATTAAAACATGATAATGTTTCCTTTACAAAGGATAGAAAACAATTAACAGAGAAAGTTATAAAACAACAACTAGAGGAAGCTAGTGCAAGCCAACAACCTGATTTCCCCACACTGACATGTTATACTAATGTGTAGCCATCTATTTCTTGTAATTCCTGTGTCTGATAGTGCACACCACTCCACTCTTGGGCCTGAGTGTGCCAGTGTCCAGAATGTCAAAGGTCTCGCCAGGGGCGAGGGTGAAATCAAACCTCTGGAGGAGCTTGGCCATGACCACTTTAGCCTCCATCTGAAAACACATTCAGTGCGTTTAATATGTGTCGCTGAAACTATGTGTTTATTATTTAACACTGTTGTTGTCACCACCCACCTGAGCAAAGTTCTGTCCGAGGCATGAGCGTGGACCCAGGGCAAAGGGGTAGTAGCAGTAATAAGGCCTTTTAAAACAAACACAAGACAACTTCACTTAATATGGAGCACTTCCTACTTTCATTTGAGTCAGTGCTTTAAAACTGCAAGACTCAAAATAAAACATGTCTTTGTATGCAACTTACTTGGTAGCATCTGGGTGAAATCTGTCTGGATCAAATTTCAGGGGGTCCTTGAAGAATTTCTCCAGTCTCCCAGACACAAAGGAGCTGAACTGAAAATTGTGACAGCAGATTTTTTTTTCTACAATAAATGTCTCATTTTGTTTTGTTTTTTAGTGATAGGTGTCAATGTCCTTTATGTATATAAAACAGAAACACACTACAAAACTTTTTTTGAGGGGTTGTAATGCACACTTTTTGCTTTAGAGGCACAAACACATTCAGAAGCAAATGACTCACAACACCGCTGAATCCTCCAGGTACGTGGATACCGTCAATGACCATGTCTTCGGATACCTCACGAGACGTCCCTGGAGCTGTTGGGTAAAGCCTCAGAGTCTCTTTTAGCACCTGGGGTGAGGTTACAGTGTGAGGTGCATGCTTTGGGTCAGTTGCTTAAAAACAATTGAAGCCACTGCAAATTTTCGAGGTGAGGCCAGTAAATGATGCTGGTTTGGCATATACCTGCGAGAGGTAGGTCAGTTCCCCCAGGTTGTCATAGCTTATGTCCTGTTTCATCCCAATGACATCATCCACCTCTTTCTTCACTCTGAGAAATAAAACACAATTTAAGAAACCACCACTCAACAGCTCTATTACAAAACAGTTTTCCACTGCATTATTAGTTCTTACTTCTCCAGTACGTCAGGATGTCTTCCCAGTTCCATGATGCAAAAAGCAATCTGATTAGCTGTTGTTTCTTGCCCTAAAATGTTACAGACATGAATGTGAATCAGGGCAGTCCAGCAAAACAAAATTACCACAAAATACTAGAAAACTATCTTCTATCAAAGTACACCATCTGATTGTTTATGTCCTTGCATATAAAAACTGTTTAAGGTAGAGTGTATGGATTATTCTGAACCTATGTCATTATACTACACTCAGCCATACAGTGGGGAGCACAGTCCTTGTTACAAGGTTAGCCTTGGTGCTACAAAGAAAGCATAGTCTAAATTTGCAGCATTTGAAACACCACAAACTCACCCGCAATGAAGAATGTCACAAAATTGTCCAACATAAACTCTTCATCCTCTTTGGTCATACTTTCCTCTGGAATAACAAGAAAATGGAATCAGAGTGTAAACTAATATTTGACTTATTTCCTTTCATATTACTAGTAAACAGAAGCATCCATTCAGGATAAGTCCACCACATCAAGATTTGCATATTGAAGCAGTAACAGCTAACAGCTACATATCTATGTGTCTTATCTATCCACATAGTGTATCCATTGGTAAACAGGTAGTAACACAAATTAGCATTTCCTTCTATTAATATGGATAGTTGAAATGATAATGCTTTATCTTTTTTGTAACATGTATTGTTTACTCTTTGTTATGTTCAACATTCAGTATCTTAGAATCTATGCTCTGCCTTACCTAGACCCTATTGTGTGCAACTGTCATGACCCTGTTACGACACAGGAGTATATAAATATTCTTATCTAATCTATTTGAATCTGGACTTTAGGGACTGTAACCTTTGTCAGCTGTTTTGATGATTTGCGTGAGGATGTCCTTGGGAACGTCATCGCCGTTTTTTATGGCAGTCTTTCTCTCATTGATCCACCGAGCTCCAGTTGTGCGCAGCAGGCGACACGCTTCCCTTACTTCATTAATGAATGGTTTGTTCTTTGGCTTGAGCTGGGAAAGCAAGATTTTAAGATGTCACACGGTTTGCAAGGTTTTCATCGTACTTAGTCCATCCAAACAGAGAAGTCATACCTCAAAAAAGATATCTCTGACATAATACATCATCCCTTTCAGACATGTCTCGATGGCTCTAGGGAAAGGTGAACTATTCTTCAGCAGGTCTAACTCCACACCAAAAGCAACCTGAGAGTTATCAAGAAAACAAACATACATTTATATATATGAAGGTAGTGAAAACATAACTAGACAAGCCTTTGAGATGAGATTGTGCTTTCCTGACAATCAAGAAAAACTTGGCTAACGGCTACAGCAGAAGACAGTGTAAAACGAACTATCACACAATACCTTAGTGATAACATCGAGGGTAACACAGTTCACTAGGTGGAGCATGTTGGCCTCTCTTTTGCTATCAGCGATACCTGTGAGTTTCTCCATCAGTTTCTCTGCCCTCTCATTGAAGGTGCCCATTAGACCTCTCAAATATCTGGAAATAATAGTAGTTTTAGACAGTGGAATAACACACCCTTAAAGCTGTGCAGAAATTCTGTAATTGGACAGTGTTGCACAAAAGCTACCCACAGTCTCAACAGGACATACAATGGTCAATAATGCTGTACATAAAATAAAGGTTGAGCAGATTCTCCATTCTGTCTTTTTGTGATAAGTAAATAACTCACAAGCTGCTGAATGCGGGGTCTATGATCCGGCGCTGTTTGTACCACTGTTCGTGGTTCTGTGCTGTAACCAGGCCATTACCAAGGAACCTTGAAGAGGGGTGTGAAACACAATACTTTCAAAATGGTAGAATAAGATTGTAAATGATATGACTTAACAAAGCAGTGAACCAGCAAATGCTGACTGACAATATAAACAAACAAAAGTACCAGTTCAGGAATTCAATATATTAACATCATAAATTATACTTATTATTATTATCGCCTATTGTTGTCAGGCCCGTTTGACAACATGGTACAGTATTTGTATCCCTGAGATGTATACAGTATGGGCAGTAAAACAAATCCAACAATTTGATTGAATTACCTTTGACCAAACAGGTTGAAGAGTTTCTTGTACACAAATTTATCTTTTGGGTACTTTGGGGACATCAGGATTTCCTGAAACCACAACCAAAGAGAGAACATACAAAGATAACGCAAATATTATCAAAAACTCATCAGGAAATGTGCTGATACATTTTTACCAAAAAGGACAGTAATTGGCACTGTAGGGCAAGTTTTCTATCTGAATTTCTGCCATCTATTTTTTTTAATCTACTGACTGTACCCTTTTACACTGTTAATTGTGCAATGCAACGGTTACACAAATGTGTTTACCTTGGTCGCCTCTGGACAGGAGATACACAGTGAAACATAATGTAGAATATTTATCCTGTAAACAGGCCCATATTCCTGGGTCCTGTAAATGACAACTTCAATATAAATACACAAACCTGTACCCAAACTGAAGATGCAAAAAAAATTATTTCATACGTAAAGATGAATCGTCATGGAATTAACGACAATTCCAATACAAAAAAAATGAACTGAGAGGGGAGCAGCACATAAATCCACAATAACAAACATATACCACGGACTTAGCTAGCCATAGCCTGGAGCTGCTTATAGGTGAATTGCCTTACCGATGGTTCCTGAGACACAACTGACATACTTTTAAAAACTTTTCTTGTGCTCACCATTCAAGAAATTTATCGTGTATAAGTCCGTCATTCTTCATTGCCCCCAATAACGCCGATGAATGTCCTAAGAAAAAACTACAAGGACAAAAACAAAGTCTCATTTACGAGAAAAACAAGTGACACAAGCGTTAGCATAAATTAAACAATGAAGCACTTGACTCACTTGTCTCTCGGTGGTCCAGGAATGTGGTCATATTTCATGTGAATGTGCTTAAGATAAAAGCAGTAACCAACAAATGCAATGAAGATCAGAAAGAACAGAAACATCATAGCTTGAGCAGTCCAGCTCAAAAGTAAATGGAAAATTGCCATTTTGATAAGTCTCACGCTATACGATTGAACGGCTGATCCACAAGGAAGTATATTAACTCGACGGGTCGGTAGGCTTGTTTAAAAGCTCAAGTACAATAACTGCGTCATCATTTCCGCAACTATGATAAGGTAACACTTTGAAATTGCTAATGTACACCGAGAGGCGGCAGAGCAGGCTCCATAGCTCAGTGGTTAGAGCACTGGTCTTGTAAACCAGGGGTCGCGAGTTCGATCCTCGCTGGGGCCTGTCTGTGGGAACCCTTTTCCCTCTCAGTGGATTGACTTTTTTTTGGCATCACATTTACCATTGGACGTGGATGTAGTCACAGAACATCCTAGAATCCTCAAAACTACCGATTTTTCTTTTTGTAATTACCTGTAATTACCACAGTTAATAATTCTGATGTTAACACCTACTGAACAAGTCTGATTAATCTGCTCATTAGCTAGCTCTCTTATATTAATGCTATTAGATATGACTGCAGTCACATCACAGGCACATAATAAATATAGTGTGGTACTAAGTAAAATCTCCATTGCCATCATGGCCAGATATGTGATTGTTTTTTTTACATAAACATCAAAAGTAAAACAAATTAGAGTATATGATACGTGTGTTTCAGCTATTTAGGTCTTAGACACTGAGCTACCATAATGAGGTTTTTACAGACAAGTTTTGAATCTGATTAATGAGACAACATCTTAAAAATGGAGCCATGTCAATCAGTTTAGTTGGGATCTTTTTCAGATTATGCAGTACCATATGGCATGGCAGCTTTGTGTTGAAAAAGAGACATCATAATGGTACAGAACACAGACACCAGTTTAGCAAGAACATTCTCTGTAGTCAGATTTATGCCAGGTCCCTAAAAACAAGCTAGTATGCCTGCTTATTGATGCAGAATAAGGCCTATGCACCCACTGCACCTTGGTTCATGATAATCATGGCAAAGAGGTGAATTTTCACAACTTTAAAAGTTTGGTTTGAAGCACTGCCTCCACCCACGTCAGAGTTCATCCTTCACGAATCAGTTTCAGCATGGAGAGGCAAGGGAATTCCTCCATGACTGAAAATAGGATCAATATTGCCAAATGGAGCGTAGAACTACGTAGATAGATGCACTTCACACATCATAACCCGCTTGCTTTCACCTCAGCCCTCCTTTGGTTTATTCAATTACACTCATCTCCAGGAGCACTGGAATAATAGGGTGATTGTTTGAGTCAACACAGAATCTCGCATAGGTTTGATGAAGAAATGCATACAGACGTGATAGGCTAAATGATGCAGATGGACATTGTGAATCAAATGCGCACTTATGTTTGCTCGTGTAAATATATTGACTGATCATTAAACCAATTCTGCGATGCCAAAAGAGGCTAAAAGGCTGTGACAAAGTGCAAAAGGCACTAAATCTGATTTGGAATGAGCTATGCTGTTGCTTTAACTCTTGTTAATTGATTGCTTCTGTTCTAATGAATTCTCTCTTTGATTTCCAGATGCATTAGCCTATACAGCATGCTATTTACAGGAAGAAATATGGTGATCCATGTGATGAAAAAATATTATATCTGACTTATTTTAGCTAATTTAGGTTTCTAAATGAGAGCACAGTTTTTAAGGTGATGAAACACTGCTGTCATTTTAACAGATAAACCAAGAGAAGGTCAACATGTCCTATTCTTAAACTCATACACTCACCAACACTATTTAGGCTTTTGTGAAACTGGAAACAATGAACAGAACATTAATCTGAGCACCACCTCACCCCGTGGGTGGTAATATATGCGCACACTATAGGATTAGTTTTACGTGGTAAACCAAGCTGATAATATAGTCACAGTGTATGGGGCAGAATAACTAACATCAAAAGAAGAGGCAATAAAAATCTACTCTCAACTGCGTCAATGTTAAAAGTTTTTCAGACCACTTAACTGAAAGTAAAATGCGATTCTTTGGGACAAACTGAGAATTTGTCTTGATGTTGATGTATTTCTAGTTTCATCTTTATTTAGCTCTGTAGATCAGCTGATGACAAATTTAAAGGAGCTGAATGTAAGTTTTGCTATCACTACTTCACTAACATTAGCATTAACAGCTGATTTACAAGAAACGTTGCAAGTTCGTCAAACTTAATTCCTAGTTCTGTCACGTCTCTTCTTCTACTGCAGTTAGCATGCTAACCATCTAGCCCCGGCCTGGTCTGCCCATCTCGTCACTTTCCGATAGTGGTTGATTATTATGCAGCATCCAAACTGCCCTAAGGAAATAGCGCTGTTTAGAGGACATATTCCAACCTCTTGTATTGTAAATGCCACAGAGGCTGAAGCTCTTGGCAAGTGGCCAGTGACCGCCACTACTTGCTTACACCAAGAAACCATGTTCAGCGGCACAGAGGACTTACAAGCCCTTTAAGCTAAAACAATTAGTTGATTAATCATTAACTTGAACAACAGAAAATTAGTTGGCAACCACTTTGAGAATAGATTAATTTTTTAAACATAGTTTTTAAGCACGAACCTCCAGAATTCACTGGTTCCACCTTCTGAAATGTGACTATTTGACGATTTTCTCAATTCAGTAATTGGAATATATTTGGATTTTGGACTGTTGGTCGGGTAAAACAAGAGGGCTGTGGAAAATATGATATTATTTCACTATTTTCTAAAACATTCATAGAGCAAACAATTAACTAAATGACCAATAATCAAAATAACTGGCAGATTAATCCATAATTAAAATAATTCTTAGTTGCATAGCCCCCCTACAATGGCCTTACTTTCAAATGCAATAACTGGTGAGCAGCAGATAACATTTTTAAAATTTGGGAAAGAAAATGGTCTTTTCTGGAGTAATGTTATTCTGAATAAGTCTGCAAACAGAGCTTTGAATTTTTAGACTTTTGCTGAAGTTTCAGGCAGAATAGAAGGAAGTAACATCCACATCAAGACCTGTGTATGTAGTCATGGTGACCAGCAGAGGGTGCTCCATGTCAGTTTCCTCAACTTTTCAGCACTCTCCCGTCTCTGCTTTTTCTCTAAATACATGAACTGGAGGTTCTGCGGGGAAAATAATACAGAATGTGATGTTTTCTAGTGTACAAACATACCTATTGCACAATTCTCAAAATGAGAATGTTGTGTGTTTTTGTTTCCTTCATTCCTGCAAGACAGGATCTCACATTCTGATCTAAGGCATGCAAGACAGCTCATCTGACCTACAATACCACTTTTTACTTACTTGTTTACTACGATCTAGCCACTTCTATCATTATGGCCACTTCATACCTGTACATATTGTTCGCAATAACCTCCAAGCTTGTCTGCATTCTTATCTTAAAAAGAACGTGCAATCATATTTTTGGTCCAGGGTCTTGGCTCTGTGTAAACGCCGGAGGCTAGGGGCTGTTTGATGTTGTTATGGCTGGCTGTCTGCCGCCTCAGTACTACTGGATCTGCAGGGCCCTCTCATGTCCAAAGGTATTGTGTTGGCTACTCTTTTGATTATATTATCAACAGAGAGAGAGGGAGAGGGAGAAAATTAAGACTCCCACTGGACATGAGTAAACAAACAAAAGTTTGTAGAGTCTGGTTCATCCAAAGAATGTCAGTTATTCAGACTTCTCTGAGGATATTGATGTCCAGTGTTGGGATTATCCTGCTGAATATTTCTTACTTGATAAAACAATTTGCCTTTCCTTGGTTTGTAAAATTGAGAAGCATGAAAAATGTTAAAGGGGAGCGAGAGAGAGGGAGATCCTAAAAAATAATAAGGTTGACATTCATGATTTTGAGTGAAAGTTCTGTTGGATAGATTGCCATGAAATTTAACTGAGACGTTAAAGGTGCTGTAAGCTTTTGTTATTGCTACACAGCTAACATTAGCATTAACAGCTGTTTACTTACCAGTCCAGGGGAAACGTTGCAGGTTCAGCATCAAACTTCATTCCTTTACTCACCAAGAGCTGTTTCCAGTTCTGGAAAGCAATGGCAGTGTTAACTCTTGTTTTGCTTCTGTCACTTTTCTTCTACTGAAGTTAGCATGCTAACCAGCCAGCCCCAGCTCGCCCTGTCACTGTGGCATCCAGTCTTCCCGCAGTCCAACATGAGAGGATGAAGAGATAGCATGTAGAGGGCATATTCAAACCTTTTGTCTTGTGAATGCAACAACGGTTGAAGCTCTTGGTCAGTAATCAGCTGTGAATGCTAACACTGGCAATGTAGCGACAGAGAAAAATTGATGATCACCCCACTTTCTACATACTGCCATGATTAGGTCAAAAATTTTATTTGCCTAGTATTTTGGCTTATAATAAAATAGTTACAGTAGTAAAGTCAGTCCCATCAGCTGTGCAATTAGCAAATATTCATATTCTAACACACTAAGATGGCAAACACGATAAGCACTATATCTGCTAAAACATCTGCTTGTTAACATTGCTACTGAGAGCGGGTTAGGATGCTGTCGTTAGGGTCTTAATCTTGTTATTTTTTCACAAATGAACCATTTGTATCACCTGTAGATGGAGCAATGAGGGCAAAACAATTTAAATACACACTTGCATGTAACGCATGCTCCTTAACTCCTTGGTTTTCTAACCCTCTCATGGGTCAAGGCTCCATTTTGAGATTAGTCTTGTTGATCATCTCAGAACAAGGCCTTCCTCTGTGTCAAACTGGTCAAGGAATGGGATAAGTCAAACTCCAGATAATCCATAAGATCCTAAGGTCCACTGGCATTTTTATGAGACTTGTAGATAGAGCAACTAAAGCATGTATATGAGTTTAGTGTGTGCAGGCAAGCGCATTTATTGACATTAATACAGTGTGTGTTTCCAGGACGGCTGGATTTCAAGATTTCACTGAGCCCTTGTCAGCCACTGTGCGAGTGTATGTTTGCGTGGGGTTATACTCATCATAAGCAATCTACAGGGAGGGAGGATGGGGACGAAGCAGCCTGTAACAGGAGCTGCGAGGGACTTGAAGGGCCATGCTGTTTGCAGGTTGACCAGCCGCAGTACACCCAGAGGAAATCTCATGTTCCTGCCAGCCTACAAAAGTAAACAGCTCTGTAACCACCGAGCGCTGGCATGGGGCCTGGGCCACCAGCACTATAACTAAAGGGAATGAATCACATCACACACACATTCACTGGCTAACATGTAGGTGCATGGTGAAGCATGCCTTCAGAATTGTGAATAGCAGTCCAGTCTTTTCACATTTGATATGGGAAATAATTCATGCTACACTAAAACACAACAACTGGTGAGCTTGAACTTCTGTATAACCACAGTGTACGCCCTCAGTGGCATGATGCACATGCCCTCCGCAAGCTGTGAAGTTTATTTCATTTCAAATGCATCCGCCTGGGAACTCTTGCTTCATTCAGTATTTCAGATAAAATCTTTTAGCCACTGAGTTTTGAAACCTCCCCTCTCTTTTATGTTCCTTTTTCCTCTCTCTCCTGTTTTCCCTCTCCCCGATTTCTCCTCTGTCTACACATCTGCGGTTATTTATCTGTTATTCTGTGGCAGCAATGTGGTCAACATGTGTTTGGCTTCCCTCCACACAGCACTCATCTGTAGTCAACTTAGGAAATCACTGGAAGACCATAGTAAACCTGCCATGCCCCTTATCGTTCACAACACAGTGGATACTTCACAGAGGGGTGGATTTCTCCAGCATATAACATTAGTACATCCTCTGCTAATTGTGTCCCACTTTTGACCTAATGTTCTATTGTAAAGGCACAGCCATGTTATTTTTCCTCTCTTCTCTTGGGTCAATGAGAGCAGAAGAGAAGGATAGACAGCATGACCTACTGGAATTAAAGTATCTGAGAGGAGTATTTGGATTGCCTGAGCCTATGGATTTGCATTACCCCAACCTTTGACCTTTTAATCTCAATGTTATTTAATCCTCCAGAAAGAGTATAGCTTCAGACAACATGATGGTGGAAATAGATCAACCTAGAAACCACAGTGGAGATGGATGACAGTGATGGTGGTTGTTGAGGCATGCACGAGCTTAAAAGGTTAAAGATATGGTACAGCAGGGCTGACAGGGCAAGTGGAAGCCCCTCTACATTATTTTGACATCCAACCTGCCTTTTCTGGAGCTTAAATTTAAAAGATTTTATTGCCAACACCATCCCTCTTGCTCTTGTTTGGACCCAAACCACAACTGAAAATCATATTCATGCAAATTGTGTCACGGTTGTGAAGCACTGACCACAACACGTTTGTAAATCCCGAAGCACACATGGCTTGAAAAGACTGCGGTTGAATTGTTTAGATGTCAGACAGAAAATGTTAGTAGGACTTTTGACTCCTAGATGTGAAGTGAACTTAAAAAGAAAACCAACGCTAGATTGAGAACACACAGACGATAAAATAGAGTAAACTGAGGAAACGTCTGATGCTGTTGGTTCAAACAGCGACTGCACACACTGCTAACATGTGCGAGCAAGAGAAGTTATCCGTGATACCTAATTGAATCCTGTAATCACATGTGGAAAAGGTAATATAGATTTTTTTAAAACTGACTCTCACGTCCATTACTTCTCATTAGGGCAGACGTAAACACACAAAACCACAACCTGCCAGCTTCCGCTAGCTCGCCGATGTAGACAGGAAACTCAGCACCTGACAAAGGGACCTTTCTTTGATGGTCTTTGTTTGTTTATGACTATTTAAGCACTTAGCAAGGGACTGAACAATATTTAAAGGAATAGTTCAACTTTTGGGAAATAGGCTTAGTTGCTCAGCACAAAGACTAGAAACAAGGAAACAGCCAGCCTCATCCTCATCCTCATGGTAAGAGTATCCACTTGCCTGCACCTATAAATGTCCTGCTCTTGGCCAAGAAATAGTCTGCTGCATGACCCCTCATAACACTATAATGCATAAATTTTACACTTAGTTTCTGCACTGATTAAGCAAACAAGATACAACATGCAAATTAGTAAGGTTTAGGGGTGCTGGTAAGTGTTTTTTTTTTTTAATCTTTGGACAGAGCCAGGGTAGCTGTTCCCTGTTTCCAGGCTTTGTGCTAAGCTAACAGGCTGCTGACTGTAGCTACGTATTTAGAATGCATGATCAAATTCTTATTTGGAAAGTGAAAAAGGGAATTTCCAACAAGGTCAAAACTATTCCTTTAACTTTAAACTCTTCTTTGCTAATGCCCTGACATGAGGAAGTTCAAACATTTGGGGTATCTGAAAGAGAAAACTGTCAGCTTTTTTTCTGTTTAGTCTTGGTACAGTATCTCCCAGTGGCTGTTTTCATATTTAGGCTGTTGCTGCAAACAAGGAAGTGACTTGTTTGCACTAGCCAAATGCTTGCTGCACTGTACCTGTCTTGTTGGATAAGAAAGGTATATGGAAAAGTTTGGTATGTCAGTCAATAAAGAGTATAACTACTCGGTTGTTTTTAAGGAATTTTGCCCTACAGTACTATGCTGTGCTTGGCTCCACTACACAGTATCTACAGTGTGGAAAAACAAACGACACATTAAGAAGTCAGATGATGAATGCAAGGTCTTTATATATATTTCGTCAGCATAATTGCAACAACACTTTCATAGAGCACTGCAGTACAACGTAAAATGAAACACACACTTGAATGTTGCTGTATGAAGTGATATGAGGCAAGTGGTTTCCCTTTTGATAATGGGTGCCTTCATTTTTCAGTCCGATTAGTGCACCGTGTTGAGTATAGTCATTTCAAAGCTTCAGCAAACTTTAAAAAAAGAGAACAGACAAATAAATACTGTACAACACCATATATGTAATACTAGATTCAGAAATCACAAAAAGATCATGCTTTTCTCAACAGACCACTTGATATATGCACTTTCATAGAACAATGCAGCATCTCTGGCGAGTTTCCCTTCACAATAACACTATTGTTTATATATAGAGTATACTCTAAATAAAGTGCCTTCCTTTAAAAATTGGTGATTCCAAAATGTAAATGCATGCTGCATATCCACATTTGGAAGCAGAATTCCTGAATTTTGGAGCAAACATCCATGAAATCTGACTGGATAGAAAGGGCCATTCCTGCAGTTTTAATGTAGCTCAGAGTAGGTTTAAAATTTCTGCCACTGACAGTTTATTGAGTGAAGTGCAGAGTTTTAACACAACTACTGCTACAGTGCTAAAACTATTATTATTATGGTTAATCATCAGCCTTTTCAATCCTTTGTACTATATCTAATGGTGAAAGACTGAAATATTTTCTAAAGGTGATTACGACTCCTTTACCAATATTCTGTCAGCCATGAGAGTAGCACTAACTACATGACCACTCGGGAATGTTTATTTGAGTGGGAATGTCCTTTCTATCCAATCAAGTTCTGTACATAAACCCAAAGACCCTAAGCCAACAGCTTAAACGGCAATGACATCTTTCTACCGCACACAATGCATCAACAACAACAGTTCAGTTATGAGGGTTCCAATTGCTTTCAGAAACTGCACAAAAGCATTATCTCTTCACCATTTCCAATCTGGATTACACACACGATACCCTCCTATTAATCTTTAAATCTTTACCCCAATACACTTTGTACAAGGTCCAATAGTGCTCCGCTGTCGAGGTAAATGAACAAATTTGTTTATCATGGTCAGTTAGTCCCCCTGAGAACATTATAGAGACACATCTATGAGCACAATCTACTCACTGTAGAACTGATTTTTTTCCTACATTTGCACCATAGAGACTTAGGAGGCTGGATTTACACAGGCACCAACAGTCTGATTTTTTAACTCTTTGGCACCCAGATCATATATTTTCCTGGCTGTGAAAATGTGAGGAAACACATGAAATTAATCTGTGTGACAAAACATTTGAAATCAAATGCGCTGTTACTGTATCATTACTGCCTAAAGGCTATTCTCTTAATCCTCACTAGCAAGCTCCATAACGACAACAAAATGTTTCAAATCATTTTAGCTTACCTCTGGTTCACATCCCAAAGTATTTCATTATTACCAATTTTTTGTCCCAAAAGACTGGCTGAAATGTACATTACTGTGAATGCATGTGGCATCTTTTGGGTCTACTAATGTCTCGTCCCCTTCATACCTTTTGAACCTGAAGAATATTATATTGTAGCAGCATAGTTGGGATAATCATCTGTTGGACTCATGTGTTTGTTTCCTCAATACAGCCCATATACATACAATTCCTAATGTAAAACCTACAAGAAGCATGATCAGGATGTTTACCATACATTGCTATTGGTAATCACAAGCGCTCCAGAACACCATCAAAAAAGCCAGTAGGTAGACATCATGCTTACACGCACCCAGGTGAGTACCGAAAAGAAAGAGAGAGAGCTTGATGTCATGCCAGATGTGTAACAGGTTGGCAAGCAATGGGAGAACACTGCATTTTTTTTTTCCATTCATGTAATTCAGTTCAGTTCAGTTGAGCCTGTTGTCAGGACACTGTGCCAAATCCTAACTTGAGACAGCCACACTTCACCATCAATTCTAAACCCCACAAATCTGCCAATCACAAATAAGCATTTCCTCTGAGTCATCAATACATGATTAATGGCTGATGCATGGTTTAGATGTAATATTTCATGACTTTTAAGGTAGGCAGTCTCCTCTCAAATTAGGATTGGGCCCTCTGACTCTCGGAGTGAAGTGGTACTTTTGGCTGTGGTCCCTCAGTACTCCCTGGCCTCTTCCAGTTCATTCATGAACACGTCTTCGTGGGGGTTTTCTGGGCAGCTCAGCCCATTGTTGGGTGGCCTCACCGCATGGAAGCGACTCCAATCTCCTTTGCACAGGATCCAAGGCAGCACATCCACTTTGAAATGCAGCTCAGGTGAGAACTCAGTGCTGATCAGGTTAGGCGTGCCTGCGCCTTTCCCCCTTGTGATCAGCCGCCCACGATCATCATAACAACAGTGCTGTGCTGCAAGGGTAGATGAGTCACCAGATAGTGCTGAGCGGATGCAGCTATGTGCTGATGGCTTGTAGATGTCCAGGCGTTCCTTGGAGCCACTTGCATCACGCCAGCGGAACTGCCGGCCATGAGTCTCATCGTAGACACTGACCACGGTGTATGCCACTTCAGAGGGGTAGGAGCAGGGGCAGTTGGGCAGCTCAGACAACACCTGGTGAAGGTATCTCTGGAGGAACTCACTCTTACAGTTGAGCCACTTCTCACAGCTGTCCACATCTATTGGAGAAGAGAATAATATTGTGTGTTACAGTTGTTCATTGTGGTACTACTGGTAACATGAACAGCAGTCTCTTTAGAGTCAAGTTTGAATCCATGTCCAACATTTTTAAACATCTATGTTACACTATTGAACAAGCCAGCTCTACTTTCCCTTGTGACAGCATATTGGCGGCATGTTACTGTACCATAATGAGCCAAGTAGTAAAACTGTTAACTGTAAAGTATGAATGGCTTGCAGTAAATGGTGTAAAATATGATATGATCCTGTAAACTATTGAAAGATGTTATGGAACACTCTTCATTAGAGAAACTCACCTGTCCCAAATGGCTCAGTGCCATTCTCCATCTCGAAAGGGAAAGGTTCTACCACAGTGTTGACATCACCTACAAAGATGAGAGTAGTGCATGAGCTGTAGATTAAAAAACAACAAAAACACACACACAACAAAAACTGGCTGTGGTTTGGTATTTGTATTTCTTAAGATAGAAGTATAATCTCACCAGGACAAGGCTCCAGGTCACACTTAGAGGCTTCTGTCAGGGTGCAAGAATAGCCACATGACTTGGTCCTCTTCCTCTCACCGTGTCCACATGTCACTGAGCAGGGAGACCAAGGAGTCCACTCATCCATCTCCTTCTCTGTGGGAAGGAAAATCCAGACACAGTCACTGACACAAACTCAGTTTAATCTCTTAAGCTTTTCTAAGTGCTTCATTTCACATGGATCAAACGTAGTATGTAGTATAAAAATTCTAGAAAAGATTCTATTAAGATTTAAGCACATTGTATGTATCATTTACATATTGCACAAACTATCAGAGAGATTTAAGAGGAATACATGATGAAAGCATGGAATTACATTTACAGCTACATGATGTACTCAATTTGTACTGAAGCTAATAGAAGCAGCCTCATGGGGTCAGTTTGGATTTTTTTTTTTAAACTATAAAAAAAAGAAAAAAGAAACACCTTGCAGTTTTGTGTAGAAGTGAACTCAACAGTCTAATCAACAATACGCTTTCAAAGTTTCTGAACTGTCTTGGTCCATATACATTTCCTGGTTTTCTCCTGGTATAACCTTTCCCATGCAAACCCATATTCTTTCTAAGAAGCCTTCAGTAAAATTAGAGAGAGAGAGGCTGTGCTGTGGCTGTCCGCCTCCGCACCATGTTTCCTTGTGGTGTTAATAACACTGAAAACAAGTCATTCTTGATTAAAGGCGAGGTGGGTGCAGAAATACCAGCCTGGGTGTAGCGAGCACCCAATTTTACTTTGTGGGCGCTGCCAGCTTGCCATGTGGCCATACGAGAATGAGGTCTCAGGAGAGTCTTAATTACAGAAGAAGCTAAGGCAGACATCCTTGATTTATGTTCACCGAGTCTTTAGATGTGACCACTTAATAGGCATTGTTGCCCTTTGCTGGCTCGTCTACATGCACAACACTTCAACAGATAAAGCCTGGGTACTGGCAGATGGAAAAGGGAAAGGTTATACAGCAAAAATACTCAGGTTTTCAGACACCTGCTACAGCAATTTGAGATTACACTACAACAGTAGAGGTTTGTACAGCAACAACAATCTTTGAAAAACAGCGCAACTATACACAGATTTCTGTCTATAAGAAATTTCTTTGATGAGTGAAAGCTTTAGGCTGTGGTGAGCCCATGACTGCGCTCTGATCTACAGTAGGACTGACACACATTGGCCTACCCACTGCCCAGCCCATCAAACTTTCCTTTTTTTCTTTCTTCTCCTTCTTCATTCCATTTCTTTCACTATGTACACCTACTATATCTTTTTCTCTGTCATTATTTACTATTTTTACTACTGAATTAGTGGTCTGTGCAAGCTGAGACACAACATTTTTCCCACCAGAAGAAGGCAGAATTGGGGGGGGAGCTGTAAAAGTTATGCAGAGCCCTGAAAGCCCCCGAAATTCTTGAACTGGCTCAAAAGGCCGAGCCGCAGAGGGCAGTGAGGGCCGCCAGGGTCTGGGGGGGCCCATGGGGTCCCGGGCAAGGATGAAAGGGCCGGCCGAATGGCCCCTGTCATTCTGAGTTCCCAATCTGCCCTCTAATTGTCCACAAGCAGAGGGCTGTTTTGTCCCAGGGAACAGTGCCGGCCTCACGCTGCCATTAGCGAGCGCATCTGAC
Organism: Lates japonicus; assembly: GCA_033238685.1. NCBI lineage: Eukaryota > Metazoa > Chordata > Actinopteri > Centropomidae > Lates > Lates japonicus. The sequence goes on along the minus strand of BRZM01000038.1, from coordinate 2,407,746 downwards.
CCATCTTCAAAAGGCAGGCCTCTGCGACCAGCACGACCAGTGTCAACTTCAAAGTGCCCATAACCCGCAATGTCCTGATGGTCGAGTGCTCATGCTGCCTCGCATGCTGGCATCATTTAGTTCTCTCTGACTGCGAAGACAGTTATCATGCATCTTTCCTAAGCCACTCTGTTGTTTTCTCTTCTCTATTGTTTGTCTCTCACTTTCTGTCTCTCTCTCTCTCTTTCTGTCTCTCCTTCCTTTTTTCTTTGGTAAAATCTGAAGGATTAATTGGGATATCTTTTAAAAGCTATAATCAGTTTGATGGAGTCATATCTAAAAGAGCTGTGTTAACGTGGCTGCTAGCAGACAGCGAGTGTACCACTTGGCAAAACTTACCATAGTAGCTCTGCATTGGATCCCAGCCTTCGTTCCATCGAGTATCCCAGTCCCCGCCCACTCCACTGGGTAAGGGCTCCTCACTGCCATAATCCAGAGAGTAATCTTCCTCCTCCTCTTCCTCGCCAGTTTCCTCTACGCCTGAACGGCTGTTGCTTTCCTCACCGGAATCAGCATCGGTGTAACTCCAGAAAAGAGGCCAGAAAAGCTTCTTGCCGCCGAGCCAGTCTACTGTGGATGATGGGGAGGAGGACGAGGAGGGCAGCCAGTCTTTTTCCTTGGCCAGGTCCATCTCGACCTCCATCTGAGGGTCGTCCACCACCTCAATGGTTACCTGGAATGGTTGGAAAGAGAGTGGGGTCTCTGTCATTTTGAACAAATGAGCAAACCAAGACTCCAAAATGTGGGGTCTTAGACAAACAACACCCATAATTATTAACAGTGACTTGAGTACTTCAACAAGAGATTGCATCGTCCAGTGTTGTTGTCGTAATTCTGCTTTTGTCTTAACATTATCCTCAAGAAACTGCAGCACCACCAATACTTTCAGGCAGCTTTAGCGCTTGACTTATGAGTTCCTCTCAAGAAATCAACCATCTCAAATCTGTGGAGGAGTATTTTAGCAGGCGAACCCTCTCCCCAGATTTAAGTCAGCCAGCCAGACATAAGCATGAGCATTCAGCCAACCAAACAGTCCTCTCAGGAAGAGAATTTGAGCATTTATTCTGGATAACTACCTCTCATTACCTCAATATGACTCATCCTAGATGCTGCAGTACTTCCAAGGGCCCACTTCAACTGATGTGAAGACCAGGCAACAGGGAGACTATGGGGGAAATCTTTTTGTGAAACTGTTGTGAAATTAATTTCACAGTTAGGAAAGAAATATGATAATTGGAAATGCTTTCATTTGTTGAAAATACCCTTGGTGTAGAGTCTTTCAGTCAAAGAATAGTACATCTGGTCTATATGCTACATGGAAAGTCATCAGAAATTTCATAGGCCTTTGTACTTGATGCAGACATAGGCCAGCATCACCATGTCCCTCTAACCACATCCTGATTACACTGACCAGAGTTGGAGAGCATAACTGCCCTGAGATAAGTTAAACAGAACGACTTTTTGAACTTTTTGAGTCAATTTAGAAAGAGATGATGAGGACTTAATGGACACTTATGATTACAGATCCCTCTTGCCTTTAATTAAATAGCAGCAAAAAAAGACACAGCTAGGTCTCCAAGAATAGCCTGAGAGACTGTTGATTTTCTAACATGTTAAGGAAATATTTTTTTTTACAATAAAAGACAAAACTACCCAGCTCTCATTGTATAAAAAGTTTTAATTTAACCTTTAATTTACCACATCCTTGTTACTGTTTGGCTGAAGCACACAAATTATACTTTACTATAAAGGGTTGTTTTTGTTATCTTATGCAGAATTAAATGTACAGTACTCCTAACTCTGTTTCTCTGATATCTTGAAGCCTAAGAAGCTTAACTACTGCATGTCCCTAAATACTGAAATGTGTGACTGCCTTCTCCCCACTCACCTGTATGTTGGGGTTCTGCGAGTTGATGTCAGCGTTGGCCAGGTCTGGAAAGTTCTTGAGATCCAGGATGAACGGTTTAGTCTCCTCCTCAGGCTCCGGCTGTGGAAGAACACCAATGGATCTGTGCTGGGGGTGTGACCACCTCCTCTGGTGGCTGTGTGGTTCAGGCAGCAGACTCTGCACCTGGTTCTGCTGCTCCAAAGTCTCAGGGACATACTGGACCCCACTGCTATGAACAGGGTGGCCATGAGCCTGATGGAAAGTACAAATTAAGACTTAGAATAAGTTTCTAAGTGTTTGTCTGAATCAGCAACAATAATCTGGCGAATTATCTAAAGATTAAACTGCATTATGCATCTATGATGACTAAGTGCAGACACCACCTTCAATAATGCAAAGAATGAGGGCAACTGAGACAATCCTAAAGTAGCCACTGGCACACATTCAAAAGCCAGCAGCTATTTTAATGCTAATGACAAAAAAGATCATTTATAGTGGCTCACTGATGAGTATAAAAACAATTAGTGCTGTGTTTCCAGGAAGGAACCCTGAAACCATCTACCATCTCACAGCTTGTTCAGCAATTCCAAAAAGCCCCTGAGGCATCCAACTAAGCAGCCAAGTGACCAACCAGCCTTCGTTCATTTCATTCTTTTTTTTCCCACAACAGTCATGGCATCCAGGCAGTGGACAAAGAGGAGCCTGTGCCAGAGAGATCCTCTTTTAGCTTTAATGAGAGGGCCTGGGAGGCGTGGGACCCCTGGGCTGGTGTGAGTGTGTCTGAACCTGCTGTGCTGCCGCCACTACGGCCACCACGTAATTTGACCTTTCAGGTTTTACAATTACTGAGAAGACCAGCAGGAAATGTTGAACGTTGAGATTAATGGTGGTTAATAGAGACATTATAATGGTAGGGAACTGTAGATGTATGTGCTGTATCTGGAATATAGTCACTGAAAATTGATTTTTGGTTGGTCTGTTTCTCCAGTGAGCATGTGGCTGTTTCACTTCTAACAGGGCACATATCTATTTCATTCCTGACACTGGACAAAACCAAAGTCTAAACCTAACCAACCTCTAATGAACCCTTGTCTGCTATTCTCTCTACATTATCCTGAATACACTCAAGTGGCGTAAACGTATGATTGGACAGGACCTTGAGTTTGGACCTGAGCCAGCTTGTGGTCTGCTCAGAGCAAACCAGTGGCAGTTAGAGGGCTAAAGAGGAGAAGAAATGTCTGAATTAATGACCAGTCGGTCGATGATTTATAGTTATGGCCTCTAGAACAGGGCGTACTTTTCAGTGACTGCTTGTGATTGTCCCATAAAGAAGTTATGTGGTCGGTCAAATCCAAGCATGTGAACACATAATGCCTGTTTAGAGGAAAAGCCCGTCAAGCATGATAAATGATGGACGAAGAGTTGGCCCCCTCCCCAGATATCTGTAAACTGGTGGTGACAAGTAGATAACCTTTTTGAAATATTTAGCCTTTCTCTCTGTAATATTATCCACTGTTTGTTGCAATAGCGTGTGCACATATAACACATGTTGCAATAAATTCAAAATGATCATTTGCAACATTTTTTGCCAAGAAAACTCAGCATCACATAAAAAAGACTTACAGCAGTTACAGCAATGCTGCTGACTTTTTACACTTTTTAGGTAATATGCATACATTTAATAGATTTTAGATTTTTAGGTGATCATGTCATTTTGCTGTCATTTCGGTCCTGTTTTCCACACTGGATATAATGTCAGCAGAGATGAAACAGTTCAGTAATCGACTGGTTGATCAACAGATAATTAGTGAGTAAATTTTCGAGCAAAAATGAAAAAATCACCAATTAAAGCCTCTAAATTATTAATATGTTTCTTTGTTTTATAACAATCTAAACTGAGTCTCTTTGCATTTTGGACATGTTAACATTTGAAGATGTCATCTTGGAAACTCTGGGAAACTTACTATTGCCTGGCATTTTATACTCTAGACTAAATTATTATTATTTAGAACCAATAATCAGAATGTTATTTAATGATGAGCTCCAAGTTAGTTAGTTAGTTAGTTAGCTCTTTAGATTTTATTTCTCAAATTAAGTGTCTAACTTTAAAAGCCAACTCTTTGTGCACAGTCCATGTTTAAAACAGCTATTTCTTTTCATAGGATTTCACCAGCACAATTTTTTTCTGCCAGTACTTCCAATCTAACGTATCACTTTCAGAATCTGAGGCAAACAAATATTATCTCTGTGCCAGTGCAGCAAGAAATAAAGGCCCCATGCTTCAGGTACTCTCATGCTACACCTGATTTCTGGTGTCTGGTGTAAGACTTTATTGGCAAAATTCACCAACATGATGCTCCATTTTACTCTGAGACTGGCCTGTTAGGATGAGCACATCACTGTCCTATCTGACCAGCAGTGACCACATACAACTAACTCTCACACACATGCCCTAACACCTACAGATTTAGGCAAGCACAAAAAAAATACTAAGTCCAGAGTCATGTGAGAGGCCACATACTTTCACACCCTCCTCATCTCGTCTTGTTACACATCTGGATCCTGTATTCTTTCGCCCTGTATATCACTCTCCTCCTCCTTTCTTCCTCCCCCTCGTTCTCTCTGATCCTGCTCTCCTCCTCTCAGTAGTGGGGCTGTTCTGATCAAAGGCCCTGTTGGATGATGGCATGCAGCGTGTTTAACAGGGAGGCTACACGGATGCAGCGGGGGACCTCAGCCTGGCCTGGAGGACTGCTTCTCTCCACAGACAAACATCATTGACAAATCCAGCCTTTTGGCAAAGCATTGTGTCCTCCTTTCAAGTGACTGAAAAGAATGGATCCATTTTGGGCTACCATCATTGCTACTGCTGAGGATGACACACATTCAGGTTAGGGAGAGGAGGTCGGGAGACTAGATGGGGGCAACAGGGGCTGAGGTGAGGGGCAGGGATGGGATCCGGTGGATTTGGGGGGCAGGCTGGGAAGGCAGGCGGTGTGGCAGCCCTGATTTATGTGCCTGCAGATATCAAAGGCCTCTGCACTTGGCTGTTTCCAAACCATTACAGAAGAACAATAAACTATGGGCGCTCTTTGATCGCCATCTTTTGCAAATGGAAACGGGACAACAAATGCATGCCCGGTGGAATCGGGGTGAGGTTGTGGAGGTTAGGGCGAGAGGTGGGGGGTACAAAACACACAGGCCAAACAGGTCCTGATATTTGGGAAAGAGGCCACTTCAACACAAACTCCTCCTCCTCGCTGAGAGATGGGGGTAAAACCAAAAACAGGAAATTCCACATTAACACAATAAAGAAACAATGTAAACAATCAGACGAATGACACTTGACCCCAGCTCCAGTGTGAGAGATGCCGGGGGTTCGCCTTATTCTGGTTACATAAGCATCTCGTTACTGGGCGCACGCTTTACCGAGCCTCCCCTCCTCCTTCCCTCTTCCTCTACTAATCTCCCCTCTCCATCCACTTACAGACACACATCCAGCAGTTCATAGGCGAAGGTACAGAGTCACCAACTGCAGCCTTTTTGGTGAATGAAAAGAACAATCTCACAAGCTGCAGTGGGATTCTTTTTTCCTCACTAATCATTCCCTTCTCTTCTTCCCTCCCTCTTTTTCATCTCTGTCTCTTTTTGCTTTGACATCAATCAGACAGATGATGAGAGAGAGAGAGAGAGAGTAGGGCAGGGAGAATAGGGCATCCATGGGAGGCCACACAAGAAGGAGAGAGTTCAAAGGCAAAAACTGAACCCTGACACAAACACACACAAACAGACTTTGATATCCAAATATGTCTATGTGTAACACAAACATTCCTGTAGACACACCACACACTGCACAGTGTGTGTGTGTGTGTGTGTGTGTGTGT
>BRZM01000038.1:2351556-2401786 GCA_033238685.1 Lates japonicus | reverse complement strand
GTGTGTGTGTGTGTGTGTGTGTACCGCCCAGCCAACCGGTTTCGGTAAACTTGCCTTTTACGCACGCATTCAGGGGGTTGATGCTGAAGGAGTTAGGGGTGGGATGCTCATTGCTCACAGCTGTGTAGAAGGGGGCGTTGGGCCACAGCGTTTATGAAGTACAAGGTTTAGGTCGCATATAACCTACAAAAGGCTCCAGGACACAGGACATTTAATCAGATACTCAAGACTTAAATACCAAATTTTCAAGTGAAATATTTCCCCTGTGAAATGATTTCCTATGTTCCTACAGTCTCTTAAATCACGTTATTTTCTTTAGGCGTGTTTGCTATTTTTCTAAACTCTGAAAACAAGTTATTATCTCATCCCACTGGCATACCGTTTCAGAAAAATGCCATTTTAAGATGGCCATGAATGACTGGGCGATGTGGAATTCTGTGTAATGGCAGGATGTCAGTGACTTATCAGTCAAAAAGGCTCTATAACATGTTTGCCATGAGCTTTTAAGTTATGACTACAGTCTCTGTGTGTGTGCTGTAAATAAACACAAACCCATTCCAGAAGTTGATACTAAGAAAGTGATTTAATCTTTGCAGCACTGTTTCCAACAGCATGGTCAACAAACATCATGGCTTTACAAACTCCTCTAAGTGGTTTATCTTCAACCCAAATACAACTCCAAGGGCAAAAGCAAATGATAAGCAAGTTTCCAATGGCCACCGCAGGTCAGTTTTCCAGGTATTTGCGGTAGGTAGGCTGGGAAATGTCAGATTACATCAAAGAGCTGCGAGCAACTTTGTGTATGAATAATCTCTCTGGACTTTAATTCCTCAGTTTCAGAGAGGGAAACCTGGCTGAGACCAACAGTCACGTTGCTGTTTGCAATTACATTTTTGCCTCCATAGACAGAAACGTAGAGACTTAACATACTGCATGGGTGCTGCAGACAGCTTGAGAGGAAACTCTGACAAGAAGAAATTCTTTATGTCAGAGCACATTTATGAAGAGTGCAATTCCAGATCATAGTCATGTGTTCCACCTTTTGTATTATATTTATTAAAAGCAAATGCATCACTGAGTCGTTATTCAAGCCGTTTTCTGTGGGAAAAAAACAAAACAATATTGGAATGACTCACACAAAAATGCACCTAATGTGTAAAGGATTTACAGTTAAGAGACCCCAAAATCCTGGCATGCTGTGCTAAAATGCCATAAACATCAACAAAAGCATCTCTAAACTTGTGTTGAGTCTAAATCACTTTGATGAACATGTGTAGGAATGGTCACATTGCCAGGCAATCACCAGCTTTCAGACCGGCTACACTGATGCACCCTCCGATTCACATCAATAAAGTGACAAAACATAAACACACACATTAACAGGATGTTTGACAGTGGCATGTGTGCCGTGTTTGGGGGTGACCTTGCACAGAAAAATCAGACGACAACAATAACACAAAACACTTGACAACGAAAGCAATTTGATATGGAATGTCATTCCAGAAGATGATAAATTATGAGAAAAAACAGTTACATTTGAAGCATACCTAAACAAATCTTGCAGTTTTCAGTGACTACGTCATCTGTGCATTTATAATGCCTGTCAGTAGTGCTGCACTGAAGTTAAGACGTGTAAGTAGTCAGTTAAAATACACACCTTCCACTGGGACACATTTGGAGCTGCCTTTCAGGTAATAGGTACATTTCTCACAAAAATAAAAGATAGCTGAAGGATGACAAAGACATTTTAAATAAATAAAGCGGGTCTGTATATCAGATAAGAGTGAACATCGTCATACATACAGATCTAAGTTACAGCGTGTCATCGTGCTCAGAGATGGGTGTCGACGCTGATTCGTATGAAAGCACTTGAGTGAGAATGATTGAACGGAGAAGAACACATGTAGCTCATTAGCTTATAGAAATGTTAAAGACACTGGGCTCAAGTTTTTGAGTGCAGGTGTAAACAGTAAATAAGGCTGGAAAATATTTCTAGAAAATAAGCAGTAAAAAATATTCCTTAGTCTTGCTCCCTGGGATTCTTTCCCTGTTAAATGTTTTCTTTTGGAACATCTGTTTTGCATTTTAAAAGAAAAAGGTAGAAAATATATCTATACATATATATCCTTTGGTGGGGGAAAGAACCCAATATTCTGTACTCTCTATTCAAGTAAAAGTGATTAGGAAAAAAGCCATCAGATAAATACATATGGAGAACACATGCTTATGTTACTCCTGTGAAATAATCTATCTCTCTTTGAGGTTTGGGATGCTACCCTAAGGCAGTTTTTACCAACTTCGGGATAAATAATATTTACATATGTAATTTTTTCCTCATCACAGCAAAGGCTATGATCATATTTCTTTTACTCCAAGTGCACGAGTAGGAACTCATGACAAAAATCAGTCTACTTTGCTCTAGGTTGTTTGACAAAGAAACTACACGTTGTTGTTATTATTGCACAAATAAAATACACATTCGATGTGCACACAAGAATAAGACTTGACGTTAGACCGATGGAGTCACAATAAGTTAGGACAAACTGAAAGGCTCTGAACGCACTGTTGTAACAACAGACACAGAAAGATGTGGGTGAATTTGGTCCTCCCCTGTTAGGGGTGAAGAAGCCGGACAGGTCACAGACTGCACACAGGCTAATGAGCGATGCTAGTGTGCAGGTTTTAAAATGGGGTGGACCGGGGTGAAGACTTTGGTTCTGGTGCGTCCTCTGGAGTCTGATGTGAAGAGATATTGAGATGTTTGGGTGGAGCGACCAGCTCAGAGGAAAATGAGGGATATTGGACAAGAAAAGGTAATGCGAGGGAGGGAAAGTGAATTGGGAGGAGGGCTGGATATGACAGGGAGAGGATGATGTGGCTCAGTCCTGCAGCAGGCTCTCCTCAGACATCCACCCCAGAGAGGGAAGTGATGGTTCACGTCTGGAGTACTTCAGCTGCAGCAGGTCCCCCACTTCACTGATGGCTTCCAACGCCTGGAATAGGAAGAATGGAGGAAGAATGCTATCAATCGGAATCCAAAAGAGACATTGTTTACGTCAATCAAAATGAGTGAAGTTAGCCAGACAGACGAGCCTGACAATTAAAAAAAAACAAACAAAACATCTCATATCTTGAAAGGGCATTTCTTTCGTAGGTGATAAATTAAGTGATAAACCTTAATCATGCTTGGATTTTTTGGATTTTTAACCATTCAACATGTCAGAGAGGTGAAGGAGAGGGGGCCTCCAAAGCAAAGGTGAAAAGAAGGCTCACTGCATAAACCACAACTGAACAGACACTCCTCCACTTCTTTCCACAAGAGACTGTATCAGTGTTGCAACACTGCAGGACACCTGGAAACAATTTACCTTCCTCCTGACCTTTTTTCTGAGCCCGTGGTTTGAGAAATAGCGAGGGCAGGCTTTTCCAAAGACGGAAAAAGCGGCTCCTCAGAGTGCTCTACAAAGACAGGCTGATGCCCTTTAAATGGACTATTACAAATGGTGTTGACATGCTCCTCAGTAAGATGAATGAAGTGTCTTTGGAGAGACAGAGCAGCTCAAATAAAAGTCTCTGTCTGAGCCACACTGTAATACTTAGAGACAGCTTGGCCTTCCAAGTTCCCTTATAATAAAGGACATATTGGGAGCCTTTATAATTCAACAGGCACACACACATGCACACATACACACACAAAGCTGTCAGTCAGCAGCCAGACAGGCAGATCTGGTTGATTAACAGCTGAGAAAGGTCTGCTGAGTGCTTGGACCCACGATCACCCATGGATCCAAACAAACTCTTATATCAAGTTGAGGATGAAATTAAGTCTTCAGCAATAAACGTCTGTCAACAATAACATCCTCTCAACTGGATCCAGTGGTGAAGTAGACAGACTCTGAGCAGACATCAGATGTGTCTTTCTTCTCACATCTTGGATGATTAATGAAGACCAAGCGACTGTTGCAGATTTAAAGTGGTAGCATTACCCTAAGAGTCCAGATTGTCACAGAAATTGTATTTTTACAGACTGTTTTGTGCATGTTTTTTTCAAAATCAAAAAAATAAATTAAATTAAATACACACACACACACATATATATACATACACATATTTTAGAAAGGTAACAAACATGCTAAATTAGATTTTCAAGATTATTTTATTTCTACGCCTATAAAAGCTGTTCTGTTCCTCCTGCGAGTGGAAACTATCCACACCGGTTTAGAGAAAAGAGGATCCTTTTTTTGCCAAGACATCTGAGAAAGACTTTTGCTAATAGAAGCGGAAAGTAAAAATGGCAAGAAAATGCAAAGGAGCTGCTGGTTCTGTCACCTGTCATCAGTCACAGTCCATTTTTTAAAATGTAAAAAACTGCCTATCTATATGGTGTGTCTGCTGGAAATTCAATATTTCTGAGTCAATTTTGACCTGGATTTTTGCCATACTTAAGTACTAAAAGTAGTGACCTATATGCAAATAAATATCGATAATAGGTGGATTTCAATTTATTTTTTGTTTCGGGGAGTGATTGGGATTATTGGAAGACTTACAGTGTCAAGCATCTCTCTGGTATGAGCAGCTGAAACGCAGAAACGTGCCCTCGACTCGATGATGGGTGTCGCCGGGAAGCCGACCACCACCGTGCCGATGTTCCTCTTCAACATCTCCCGACCAAATGCCCTGCAAAGTGATGGCAACATTAGACACAGGGCAACACTTGGCAAGTCCAACTTATGGTTTCTCCATCACCATCCCCACATCCTGAAGATGCTCTCTTTAACGTGTGAAAGTGAAATCATGAACAGTTTTCCGCACATTAAGTCAGATTCCATTTAGAAAAGTGTGGAAAGTGATTAAAATTAGAGTCATAAGTTCTTATGTCTTTTCCAAATGTGAAATCACTTGGGAGATTCTTCCTATTAGCTGCCATAATTATCACTGATTTTTCAAAGCATTGCATGTATACCAAATGACATGAGGAAGAGAACCGCTTACCCGATTTTGGCAGGCATGTAGAGCATCATTGGTACGACAGGCGAGTCATCGTTGCCATAGATAATGAAGCCCATGTCACGGAGTTTCCTGCGGAAGTAGGTAGTGTTCTCTGATAGCTGTCTGAGGCGATCGGCACCTGGAAAGGGCAGAGTAACATACTCAGAGTGGTCTTTTAGAACTGTATTTAACAACACTGGCATCAGCTTGTTGCTGTTTACTGGCAAGAAGAATCCTGTCAACTAATTCAATCATAACATTTATACATTTTACTTACTTATTAAAACTTGTGTTTATTTATCCACGGTGCATCCACTCAGGTCTTTTAACTTAATTTGCCTGTTTAGATCTCTTCCCATCAGCTGTGTGTGTGTTCACATACAGTCTGCTCTTGATTGACATGTTCCTCACTGTTACTTTTGCTGCACTTCTTTTGCTGACAATGTATACTTGTGATTACTATGAGTACATGAAGTTTGGTGACCTCCTACAGTTTCAAGCAACCTGTGCTGAGGTCTAATCAGCCAGAGTGAAAACACCTGTGGGGGCGTCCAGATCCTTTAATCTACAACACTGTTTCTGTGCTTGTTTTTTCCACCATTGATGATTCCTGCATTCCTTTATTTAGTCTGCTTTTAAATTGCAGAACATGCTTGTGTAACAAAACCATGAAAGAAATTAATTCTATGATATAGGTGCAAAACTCTCCAGTAAATGCCTCATCTTCACCTGTGTAATACACACATTCATAGATACACTACTAGCCTTTGAAGACAACCAGGATTCTTTAAGTCTGAGGTCAAGGGGCTGAAACTACACAGGCATCAATCCTCACATGTCAGTGTGACGCACACTGCAGATTCACTCACTGAATCCTTGGGCCGAGCCTCCACAGATAGCATCTTAAACAAACAAATAACCATATGGCACGACGCGCCAACAGCAACACACATCTGCCTGGCTGTGCTGAATAACAGAGCAGAAACACTGTGGCTTCAAAGCACCCTGAGACACAACAAAGTCTGACATTATATTTATCGAGACTTTTTTTTTTTCCACAGACGAGGAATCCAAAGCTATTCCCAGCAGTGAGTGATCAGCTGGCAAAAAACAGTAGTATATTTTATTCAGCCATTTTGCTTTCCAAATGCTTTAGAATTCTTTTCATACTGAAGAAAGCTTTGTCCGTCTTTTCCCATTCACATATTTGATTGATGCAAGCTTCAAACAACAAATGTCCATTTTGATGCAGGCCGGTGCTGGGAACTACGAGCAGCTGCCCTTAGCAACTTGAACGCAGCAACAAACCGCTAGCAGGCAGCTCAGCTGTCACTTCAACTTCATGTCAGTGTCTGGATCTTCAAAGGCTTGAATTTCAAACAGTGACAGGGCTGCAACCAATCAGACTGTCATTGTTAGTCTTCTACAAGGAAAACGTGTCAGGCTGGATATGTTGCAAGGTCAGCCAGTCTAGCCTTCGCTTCTCACAAATGTTTTGGAGAAAGAGTTGATGACATTGTGGAAAGGTTATACTATAAAGGATACCCCAGGTGTTTATTCCTGTTCCTAATGACTGAATGCCTGGGGAGCAAGGTAATCTGATCTTATGTCAGCATTTCAAGGAAAGCTGGATCAATCAAGCCCCATAAAGAGTAAAGAGGTGCCGCCTTGCAAGAAAAACAAGCCTTGGTGATCTGTTTATGTGAGTAGGAGATGAGTCCAACAGAGTTTGATTTGCACAGATCTCTGGCGGTAAGCACCATGCTGCTTTGTACCCAGCGTGAAGGCAAAGAAGCACAGATACGCAACAAAACACACATCTGAAAGCCATAAAGGGAGATGCTACAGGAGTCAGCATGTCACCAGTTCAAGACCTTCCATCAGACTGGCCTGAAGAGAGATGCAGGAAAATGTCCACCTACTAGCTCCTAAAAAAATCACATACTTAAAAGACAAGTGGAGATGACTGTGGACAACTAGAGAGAGAGAGACCTTCAAATATGCAAAACCATGCTCAAGAAATTTAACAATAGTGCAGATTTTATCTCATCATCATCAGACTGATTAGTGTAGCTGTTGTGAAAAACCAGAATTATGTGACTAAAACAGGAAGTGACTGTTGATGAACTCTGCATCTCATTTTACTATTAATATGAAATGATGTGCATGTAGATGCAAGAAGGGCATGGACCCATAAAAAACTGCCATATAGTTTGATACGGCGCTGTCTAACACACCTTTATTTACTGGTAAATTATTGCCAGTTTGCCATTGATAGTGGCCTTTATCACTTGGCTGGGAATAAAACATTTCAAAGGTAAACAGGCACACTCAGCATGAAGGAGTCAAAGTACAAAAGCTAGAAAAGATGAGGGGAGTTGAAAAAAAAAAGAATGCCATAGTAACAAACTAGTCCTCAGCTATAGACCCCAAGTTTGGGGGAATGAACAGGCTTATACTGCCATCTTGTGGCCATGTCCAATATTACTAAGCACAGTAAAATCTCAAATCAGACAAATCATGTGTGAAACCCTGAAACTGGGTTTAAATCTTGAACATTCCATAGTTTCTGCAACTGCAAGAGAAAAAATCTGTATTCTATAAATGTTGCCTACCTCAAGATCTATTCAAACTACCTGCAAATGATAACACTTAAAAACGTTGATGTCCATCACCACAGATATACTGTTAAGTGACTAGTGTAACTTTCTGGCACCTACCCAGTGTGGTCCCATCCTCTCCCATGATGATCTTCATAGAAGTGATTATCTGCTGGGCCACAGGAGGGGACATGGAGGTGGCATAAAGTGCACTGTGAGAGTGGCGTCGCAGATAGTCAATCAGTTCCTGAAAGAGAAATCACATTAAAGTGAACTTTTTTTGTTGTCCAGTAACAACAAGGATAAGATACATTTAATTTGGTTAGTGTGCCAACATAAAGGACAGCTACATGATACACAAAAAATTGTAAGAGATAGGACCATTGTTTTGATGTAGCAGTATTGATACAGACAATATAATCCAAGTGATGCAAATGTTTTTAAATGCAATTCTTCTATATTGGGACATAGAAAGATTAATTTAAAAATACTATCATTACCACATTATTTTCTATGCAGGAGATAATGTAATGGATTAGATAAGCATGTTTGGAAATGAAATACTATGAATGAACCAGTTTGAGTGTTTGAGTTTCCTCATTGTTAAATAAACAATATTTCAGTCAGTGCACCATCTTCAGGGCATTGGGGCATGATAAATGTCCAGTATTTCTCAAACTATGAAAACTGTGCGCTTAAGTGTTACAGCCAGTGATTTCTGTTTTTGAAGTGTTGCTTAAGATGTAGTTCCACCTTCTATGCGTTTCCTTGCTTTGTATTGGTATATTTTTCCTAACGTAGGCCAACTGAAGTAGCACACAATTACAGACTTACTTGTAGTTCTAGTCTGACTGAAAATGAGAGCTTACATGGAATCAAATCCCTTTCAGAGAAACAGGAAGCTACATTTCCAATTGCTGGGAAACAGTGTTGTGCAACACGAAAACTGAATGACACACAATGCGCTGAGTCTCAGCAGTCTAGGAAATTGCTCAGGTTTCTAAAGAGGATGACTAAACTCCAGGTACTATTTCCCTTACAACAGAGAAGGCTTCATATTCCACTCTCTGACCTCATAGCCTTCGTTTCACCTGAGCAGTTCACCAACCTTTTTGCCTCCAATGTATCCCCCCGCAGCACCGAAGCTCTTGGTGAATGTTCCCATCATGATGTCCACGTCTTTGGGATCCAGGCCAAAGTAGTCCACTACTCCCCTACCGTTAGGCCCCAGGGCCCCGATACTGTGGGCCTCATCAAGGTACAGATAGGCCTTGTAGCGCTTCTTCAGAGCAATGACCTCTGGCAGACGCACTATGGACCCCTCCATACTTCAGGATTAGAAAAAAACAGTGTTGAAAAAAAAACAAAACAAAAAAAAACACATCAACAAATTCAAAAAAATCCCACAAGTCATTTTTAAGTGCAGTGGCTTCGGAAAGTATCCAGACTCATGAAATAGATTTCATTTTAACTGTACTTCCCCATCAATCTACACTCAGTAATCCATAATGGCAAAGTGAAAATTTCTGCAAATAAGACTATTATGTCCATTTAAAATTAAATCTAAAAAACAACAAAGTGAGTAAAAAGTGAAGGGGTCTTAATACTTTCTGAAGCCACTGTATAAAACAAAAATTATCTGAATGTGACATTATCTTTCTGGCTAGAATACACTAATGTTCGATTAAGTGACAACCACAATCTACCCCTACAATCAGAAAGCTACAGTGAGACTGAGGGTGCATGTTGATCTCACAGACTACTGATTAGCTGTGTATGTGTGGGTGTTAAAGTGTGTGCAAGCACTGTCTGTTTTAGCAGTTGAAGCATTTGTTTTGCAAATCCCAGTGGAAATGAAACTCCATTAACACTGCATTAGTAAACAACATTGATTGTGTAAGGCAGTTTCGCTGAGAACTATATTGATCAACAGGACCGATTGCTTTAATAGTAAATACACTTCAAAGAACAAGGAATACATTATCCTAAAAGGAGAGTGGGCACACTTCCAATTTTCCATTGTTTTCTATATTTAAACAGAGTGAAAGTGAGTCAAAAAGGCAGTTGTTGCCATCACAGAGGGATCATGGGTAAAAGCGTGACTTTGAAAACTGTGGAACTCTAGGTATTGATATTCACGTTTTGTGAAAATGTCTTTGTCAGGTTTGTTTTCAGTCATCAAGAGTCATCGAACTGTGGAAATACTGCTTCACTTATCTAATAAAAGTGCCCCATTGTTTTATTGGGAAAGAGTCTGCTGCTACAGTGAAGATGGGGCCACATTCATATAATAAAAAGAAGCCTATGGGAAGCTCAGTAAATGAATAGCTTTGCACTGTGACACCATATGGCTGAATACTATTCACTACTGTTTTGAAATTTGCCTTGTGTTTTCTCAGATGTATAAATAAAGTGTACAAATAAAGTGACAAATGAACTACCAGACAAGCTAAATAAAGATTAACGAGTCTGTGGGTGTCAAGTAACAGGTAGTAAACACAGTGTAGTGTGGTACAGCTGTGGTATAAAAATATCCGCAGTGAAATAAAGCAGAAATAAAACTTAATTAGCTAAGTCAGTTTAAGTTTCATGGTAGATGATTATCAAACTCAGGTAATTTTCAAGCCTGTGTGTTTGTGTGTTTAAGTTTTAGGGTTAGTGCTACACATAACTTTAAGAGAAAGACAGAAAGTATTGTGTATACCTGTATATGCCCTCCACCACAATGAGGATTTTCTTCCAGGGTCGGTGGGTTCTCGGCTGCCCATGTACAATAGCATCTCTCAGCAGTTTCTCCAGACTTTGCATGTCTATACAACAGAGTTTATGATTAAAACACACTTTTTCACACTAATTTTAAGTTACTTATTAAACAACTGATAATAAGAGCCAAAAAGAAAAGGGTCTGTCAGCTAAGACTAGATTTTACTCCTCTAAAGTAATATGAACGCTTTTGTTACTTAATGGGTAAGTGTCAATATTTTATGATTGCAGCCCTTTGAAGCATTGAGTGTTTCCTTAGCGGTCAGCCTGTCTGGTTGCTGACTGGTGACTGTGTTAATACATGTACGTGTGTGTGTGTCTCCTCAACAAAAAAAAAAAAAACACACCACACCTACTACTATGTGATTCAAAATACTAAATGAGAGACAAAGCTGTAGTTAATTCATGTAGAGCTGCAGAAGTAAAGTAAGTGAACACTTGTGGTAAAGACAATTTGCAATAGGTGTAGCAGCTTGCTGCAACATATACACACCTATCTTAAATGTATTTACTTACCTGTTGGGTGAAGCACATTACAGTTAATTCCTGTCTCATAGTGTTAAAAGATCTGAAAGATCCATTTTAGCCTCTTTAATCCTATGTGTGCTTTGTTACTGCATGCTTTGGGTGTACTTTAAATCACTATTCTATCTAAGTGATCTTATGAAAGGTGCTTTTTATTGGAGGTCACCCACTGTTGTGTTTGAAGACCCGAATTGTAGAGCCAGACAGACGGGCTCCCAGCACCAGCGATGCATGATTCAGCTCGTCACTCAGGATAAGACAACCCTAAAACAAGAAAAAAAAAAGATATTCTTTTTGAACTAATGTTTGGTGATTGGTGATCTGATTTCTATGCTGCAAGAGGGGCAATCTCTAATTAGCCAAAGTCAAACACTATTGCCTCTTTAGAGCTTTGCTTGCAAAGTTCTAACACACCAGGAGATCACATGCTGGAGTTTTCAGAGTTGTGCAATGACTTTCTAGCCCAGGCTGAACTGAAGTCTCTTGAACACACACACAGTGCGACCAACGATCCAGGCTTGTTTAGGTTAAGCTCTTCACATAAACCTCTAATACTCTGTGTCTAAGTATACCTGTTCCAACAAATAAATGTACTACTACATTTATGTATGTAGAGTCTGACGCATTCCACAATCTTTCACTATAAGCAAGCAAATATAATTCCAGGAATGGAATTTTTTTCATTATATCACAAATATTAAGTCAACACACCCAAACATTCATACAGGTCACGTCGTTTCCTCTGGTCAATGAATGAGCTTGTTACACAACATACAATTATGCCATGACATAAGGATATGAGTTAGCAGTGTCAAGTGTCAGGCGTGGTTAGGAATTTACGAACCCTTGTGACAAGGGAAGTTCCTCCAATCTTTACGGTCTCGCTGTAAGTTTCTCTCTTTGCATCTACAATATTATTTTTCACTCACGAGGAAGTCAGGAAATGTGTTCTTTGACTCACAAGGTACACACGCCTGTCAGCTCAGATTTCTGCTTCCTGTTCAAGCAAGACTGACTACTGAAGAAAAGATCACAATAAGAACACGAGTAAGGGCTGGTATGTGTGATTTGTTGGGGTTAGAACAACAGTGACTGGGACAAGCAAAATATCAGTCTTCGACCTTCTGCACATGTTTTGAAAGCTTCGGCCGGAAACTAGTGTGTTGTGGAACAGTCTGAACTCTTTAAGCTTCTAAAAATGTAGCTTGTTTTCATTTTGCAGAGGAAACTGTGTTTTTCCTTAGCAGCAAAACTGTTAATGTCTCTTGCTAGCACTTACAATATGGCTACATGGGCCTCTGTGACCAAAAGAAAACAAAAAGCTATTAAATCAGGAGGAGGATGTTCTAAGGAGAACAGAAAAAAAGGAAGTGAATGAAATTCCTTACCTTCCCAGTGAGAGCAGGAATGTTCATGGAGTTGGTTGCAAAGCCCATGCCAAAAGCCATGGATGACTCAACACCCAGGAACCTGGCAACCAACTGTTCCAGCTCCTCGTGGATGTCCAGGTTCCCTGGAAATGACATCAGCTCAGTTTTACAACAA
Organism: Lates japonicus; assembly: GCA_033238685.1. Lineage (NCBI taxonomy): Eukaryota > Metazoa > Chordata > Actinopteri > Centropomidae > Lates > Lates japonicus. The sequence continues at coordinate 2,389,364 of BRZM01000038.1, read as the reverse complement.
CTCCCCATTAGAGTACTGTACTTACAGAGTTGTATAATGGAAGAACTGTTTAAGTTGCAATTGTTTTTTGTACCTGTTAAACCTATACCTGTGAGGTCAGTCCACTTTCCTTTTACTAAATACACCACTAAACCCAGCTTTTCTTTTGCCAAAGAAAAAAACATGAAATGTGACAAACTAATCAGTAGCTGCCAAGGTCAAAATGAAGCTGCTTCAAACTGAAAAGGCACAGAGAAGGACTTCAAAGCTTTCAGAATGCATTATTATATTTCAAACTCCATCTTTCAATCTTCAAAACCACTTGAGCCTCTGCTCTGAAAGAGCAACAAACAAAAGTGGGATTGGCCATCAAAGTACCAGCTGAGGTTTTTAGTGAGTCTATTTGATTTATCATGGATTGAGAGTTTCATTTTTACAATGAAAGCACTCTCCGATGATGACAAATAATGATGGCAGCTTAAAAACTACATCTTATGTTCAAAAGAACTTTTTTTGACCCTTACCTATCTCACAGCGGGTGCTGGCCACTCCAACGCCGTACTTTTGTGTGGCTTCAAGAGCAGCATCAGCACAAGCCCCACTGTTCTCAGCAAAGCCGAGGTAGTTGTATGAGCCCATATTAATGACATCCTTCACCACTTTACCCGTGTGCCTGTAAGAGACAGAGACCGAGTCAGACAGAGAATTGGTGCCCTGACTCGAGGTTAATAGAATAATTATGTTCAACAGTGTGACCTTGTCTGCAATGGTTGCTTGGCAACCATTCCCTGCTCAAAGTTGTCCTTTAACTGCCACAGTTATCATGCACCGTGATAAAATACAAAAGTTGATTGACACAGGGGAATTGAGCTAGCAAAGGTAAGCACAGAAAAAGCTACGTATTATACATACCAGTGAGATAAACAGAAAAAATGTGACACAACCTTCACTTGTCCTTTGGCTCCTAAAAATATTTGGTAATGCAAATCCTTTCTGCTTACATTAAATTAATGTTTGTGTATATTATTGTATATTTTTGTCTTAAATACCACAAAACTTGAGCAGTTCTTGTACATACTGTAGGAGTTAATGTGTTCTTAATTTCTTTGAGGTTACAATTAGGAACAAAATGAAGGTAATGAGACAAAATGTGATCAATTATGTGCTGTTCATTAAAATTTTCAGCTGTCTCAATTGTACTGATACTAAATTATACTTATACTACTGCTATCGTTTGTAGAGGACTGTTTTTTTATCTGCTTTGTGTTAGTGGATAGTGTTTCTGCTCAGTACCATGTGACAGATACTAGTGATTTCAACATAACCACCTGAATCATGACTAACGTCACTCTTACTATCAGAGATACAAGGTCAGTGACTTAAAGAGCTAATCAATAAGCTTCCTGTTAAACTAAAGATCAGAGGAAAACAAACACACACCTGTGGAGAAGTAATAACCGTCATGGACAACGCCTTGATTCTAAATTAACCCTGAGCACATACAGACATGGAAAAACACACATTTACAGCAACAATGCAGCAACTTACTCAAAGGTCCAATTGTAGTCGTGGGAAACTCTCTCCACAAGGTCCATCTTGGCACCAGGGACGCTGCAGATGGGTCGGTTCCAGTTGTCTCGGATCCTCATATATAAGTTCCTGGTATAAAAGTTCTCAAAGTCCTGGTAGAGTGGGACAAAATCCTGCAGAGGAAATGAGAAAGACAGTTTATTTACTACAAAAGCAGAAATAAGAGCAGTAAAATCATGGCAAAACTGTTGTTTACAAAAAGGAAGAAGACATATATTAACAGTTTAGCATATTCTAAAGGATCTGTGGCAGGCAAGGAAAACAGTCAGTGCTCACTGTTGAACCAGATATAATAGGAGTGAGAGAGAGTGTGAAAGACTGACAGCAAATGAGGCCGGAGACAGCTTGGACCACAGCTCTCACACTCTATTTTAGCTTCAGATTTCCAAATGTCAAAATATAAGACTTTTTTTTGCTTTGCTGTAATAAAAGTTTGGCTCCAACTTGCAACTTTGGTTTTCAAAAAAAGTTTTAAGGAGTAGCTTAGATTAAGTATTAAAATTAGTGGTCCATATAAAGTCTGACTGCTCAGACTGAAGCAATGGCTTTAACGTTTCTGTCACTGAACTGGCCTTGAATGGCTTGGCATTCAGTTTGTTTTTAAATCTGCATTTGCATTCAAAAAGTCCTAACGTAAATATGAATCTACCTTCTGCTCCTCTCTCTCCCGGGCCACGTGGCACTTCTCGATGTTCCAGTGGCGGAGGAAGTCTCGGAGGTAGCCAAAGATGGTGAGGATGCCGTAGCCCATGTAGGTGAGCACAGCCACCAGGAGAGGAGTCTCCTCAAACGACTCCACATAGGGCTTCTTGTACAGGCTGGAGTTGTGTGTGACATTCTGGTTCTGTGGGAGAATTAAGTAAAAGAAGTTGTAATTACAAGTCTCTACAAGTTGAAATTACAATTACAATTTCTCCAAGGCTTTTCTCACAGTATAACAAAATACCAATTTTTACAAACAAATCTGAGTCCAAGGAACTTATTTAGAAGTTTAAATGTTGCCTAAACCATACAACTTTATGTCATTCCAACAGCTGGTGGTTTGTTCCTTAAAAGGTCATGGTTTATCTACACTTCAAGTCTGTTTACTCATTAAATCTGCCACACTACGTAGCCCAATAAACTGTGATAGAGAGCAGACCAGACCAATCCAGTAAAAGCTGGGCACACACTCCATGACAGCAGGGTTGATTTGTTAAAATTGTGTTTTTCTTGGAGAGAGAGTTAGAAACCTAATAAAGGCTCCATAAGCACATTTATTCATGGAGGCTTTACCACACCCAGGCCCCCATGGACCAGTGAACAGTAAAATGAACATCAACCCTGGGTTCTAAGTCATTGAGTTTTATGAATAGCAATATTGATCTTGAATTATGGGCCCTTACGAACGTGGTCACACGCTGGAGGAGCACCACAAAATCCCAGAAAATACCAGCATCGTTTCAAGCTAGACTGTGGACTGGCTGTCACTAAACAAATGAGGGCGGTCACTCATTACAGGCTCTGCCATGCAGCTTAGCAACCATACACTCATGTGACCAGTCATGCTTCTCCAAGAAATACCTCTAAGCCAGGAGAGCACTGCTCTGTGTGTGTGTGTGTGTGTGTGTGTGTATGTGTGTAAAGCCAGTGAAAAGCCAGTCAAACAGGTCCCTCTCTCTATCTCTTCCAAGAGGACACACTGAAAGACCAGCAGTCCAGTAGCCATGGTTTGTGAACTGCCTCAAAAACACATTCACATCTAAGTATAGTGATGCCAACCACAGCAGCTAAATCCAATTTTCTTGACGTCATGTTTGCTTAATATTTTATAACTATGGACAAACAGAGTCTGTGAGACTGTGTAGGCCTGTGCCATTCTTGCCACTCTCCCCTGAAGAGAATCCCAATTCCTATATTCCCCACATAGGGATTACACACATAATCCCTATATGGAGAGATCTTTGATGACGCAAGATAATTTTTTTCAGCTGAGGACCCTGGAGAATATTCATTATCGGTCAGTGACTGACGCCAGGGCTTACTGTTAAATAGTCTGGTGTACTTGTCCTGTGGGGAGTTGACAGCTGATTTCAGAAGGTAGAGACACAGTGTTCTTCCACACCCAGTTTACTCCTGCAAACGTGGGCCTATGTGGATCTAACGCCTGTTTCAGTTGCCTTATCAAGAACTAGCAGAGCTCATGTCACAGCAGGATGACGTGATGCCACTATTTAATGTCAACTGTAATTGCAAGCATTTCTATTGGTAAATACTGTGCATGGTATCATTCATATTAGTCCAGTCATTCTGTTTGACATCACTTGTCAACATGCTGATCTAGTTCATCTGAGGGATACAAAAATCATCCATGGTAAAAACACAAATGCCTTAAATTTGTTAATCGTGTGGCTTCAATTAGCGAAGTTTGTTGATGTCTATTCTCTATTAGGTCAATATCTGATAGCATAACCAGCAGTGATATAACCTGCAGCTGTCTTGACATCTTGCAGGATGGAGATTATGCATAGGGATGTAACTGGAATGACAACCACAGCGTCTGGACCTAATTGTGTAACTCCACTATATGTTGAAATCAGCAGCCCTGCAGCTGAGTGCTGTAGCAAGTCTGGAATGTGATGTCCACAATCGTGAGAGCTAGTGCATTGCTTTCAGTATACACAGTGTGTGTGGTTTCAAGATTTGTTTTTCTCTGTTGAACTTAACCAACGGAAGAAACACAAACAGCATGTGTGAACCCCAGCTTCACCGCTACACACACATGCACTCTGTGTTGTCAGTGCTTTTCATTGTACCCCGGGAGGGACCACACCCTTCACGGCCTGGAGACATTCTTCTCCCGCTGAAGGTTCATGTGGAAACAGGCTTGCCCTCCTCTCCCAGGAGACTGACAGACAGACGGCTTCTCTGGTAACAACACCACAGGTCCTCTTCACACAAGAGTCAGTGTAAACAGAAACCAGTCTAACTTCACCCATACACGCACACTCACACACACCGGAGCACAGAAACAACACGGTGTAGGGTTACAAAAAAGTCACCACTACAATACTCCCTTATCAGGTGGCATGTACCACTAAACAAGAAGTTTAAAAAAAGCAAAAATAATCAAGCTAAATTTGCGTTTAAAGCCGTAATAGGAATTATAAGAAATGTTTCTTAAGCCACGTGATTAGGAATTAAGTGTCAAAATGAAATTCCGTGTATCACTTGGCAACAGCTAGCCTCAAATCTCTCGCATAGGAACAAACCGCTGTGCTGAGACATAAGGTTAGGCATCGACTGCACCGTAAGTTAAATATGCGACGCTAATTTCATTAATGTTTCACAGTTTACTTGAGAGATGACGTTCGGCTGCCGTCACATGTCCGCAGCTCACACTTTTCTACCTGCTAATAAAACCCAATCAAAGACCAGAATTTATAGCCGCAATACGTACACAGAAATAAATAAATAAATAACACACGAGCTAACATTTGAAAATTCAAACACACAACACCAAACACAGCACTGCTTGTTTATGGCCCTCCCCTACCGAGCAGTTGACGGTTGGGCCTTACCCTCTCCCTGGGGCGGCGATACTTCTGTGGCTGTTGAAACAGGCAGTGGTTCTTCACGAAGCCATTTTTGCTCGATTTTTTGCCATTTGAGGTCCGGTGACAGGCGTCTCCGTTAAGCAGCTTGTTGGCGGAGCTCTCCGTCATTTTCCTTAGCCGGCTGTGACTAGAAATTTCACAACTTGTGTAACGTTAATCGTGAAGTCATGTATGAGCTCGGGAAGAAGACAGATTAAACGCCCACTCTACGCTGTAGCCGCACGAGCCTGCCGGAAATCCCCGCCCCTGGGTAGTTTCATTGGCCAATGCCGTTACTCCGGTACAAAGATCGTCTATGTAAAAACAATTCCTAACTCTAATCAGGGTTATGGGTAACACTCGGGACACTGAGATCATTCCATTTTTATTAGCATCTAATGAGGAACTTGGGGTTTTAGTAACTGGCCAGAGTCTACAGTCTTTAAGAAAACAGTAAGATGTTTTACAGGCAGACACATGTAGTTTTAAAACGGTTTTATGTCTAAATTTGACAACTTTTAGGCCAATAAATGAGAAACAGATTCACTAAATCTTCACCAGTTTATTGCCGGTAGTTACAGGCCATTTAAAAATTTGCAAATCTTATGTCAAATGCTATTTTAGTGGCTCTATGTAACAAACTTAACTGAAAAGTCAAATATGAAAAATCAAAATAATTTTAATTTAGATTAGTGACAGGTCAGAAGTGGCTAATGGTGTGTTAGTAGAACTCTGAAACATTACCTCGTATTTCTACATTCTGAAAACATGTGTCGTGTTAAGATGCAGCGACAATTATTTCAATAGTATTCACCCACATTATGCCGAGCTGTTTGTGGCATTTTAAAATAGGAACAGTGTGAGAGCTCCTTTCCAACTTCTCCCTCTCTGCTAGGCGTCACCCTCTCTTCAGCGTGGGACATCCTAGAGCCCTGCCCATGGAAATAACCCACAATAACCTTTGGTTAGGCGTCAGCTGAATACCCTTTTTCCAGTGACGCTGTTTCTCACCTGTGCTGAGCAGATGCTAAACAAGGGTCAATGGCCAAGGGTGTCTCAAAGGTGATTCTCACAAGAATAAAAGAATGGCCTTGGGCTGTTCCAAGACTCCACTTAACCACCACTGAGCAGACCCACAGTATTTCAGATAGTTTAAAGTCCACTTTGAACATTTAGAAAAGAAAAGTCAGCTCTAAAAAGCCTTTGTGTTTGGCTGTGAAATATTTGAGTGGAGTCTGTTGTTGAAACTGCCCATTAGCCAATAACAAACAAACAGAACATATTGATGATTCTATGGCCCCTGCTGTTGAACTGTAACTTGTGAGATCAGATATTTTATCTGACTCCCACCAGGCTATGTAAACATCTCTTCTTCTATCTCACAGCACCTGAAAGGAGTTTAAACCTCTGCTAAACTGACAAAAGAGTATCATAAAATGACCCATACTGCACATATTTTATGATACTGTGTTGCTTTGTACCACATTTATTGCATCGTGGCATGTGCTCCCTTTTACTTTATGTTGTACTACAGGGCAGAGAGTTCGTGGTGTAGACATTTCAAATTCACAGAGAAGAAGACCTCTATGGTGAGAAAATGCAGCAACAATAGGAGAGTTTCCTGGAGTCATGGCCAGGATTTTGTGGCGGACCACCAGCTTGCATTTCCTGTTCACTTCCTGTTTGATGAACATGATGTGGTGAAACGTGCTGGTAAACACGGGCCCTGCTATATTTGCCTGTTTCTGAGATAGGTGTGATTGTTTGTGTAACACTCTACATCAAGGTGAGCAGAACCAGACCCCTTTCCCCCTTTTCCTTCCAGCCTTTGCTGTTTGCATGTGTTTGTTTGTTTGTGTGACGGAAGTTTATTTTCATGTGGAAATAATGCAAATGCTGTGCATGCTCTTCAAAAGTAACAACAACACTACACCTCTATCACCTCACTCCTACTTTCAGCCTCCTAGATGGCACTGTTGGGCTACACAAAGGTTGATCCCTGTATGCTGACAGACCCGCAATCAGAGGTTATGCTGGTGCCATGGGTTATAGTTCAGTGTTTGGTAACACTGGTGTGCTGTCCATTGTTTCTAGGGTGTGACATCCATGATTAAGACACTGACGATAACATCTAATAATTTGATTCTCTAATCAGTTTTCAAGGCTTTCCCTTTTTGTTTCCTCTCAAGGTTGTAACCTTGAGTGTGGAATGATGAAACATCAGTCTGGTCGGCTCTTGCCAGTGCGCACAAAGACAGTTAGGCTCCCATCCATTCCAAACCTGATAAAGGTGATAAGCATCCAGCTTTAATAGGATCAGAGGCAGGGTTAAAAGGAAAGAGGATCTGCTCTCATTGATACAGACATTGCAAGGAGCTTTAGTCGGGATTGCAATTTGTTCTGATGAGACAGTGAAAATCATACTGACTTAAAATGAATAAGCAATTTGGAATTATCTGTGCTTAATGCGATCCCTAAAACCCGCTGGCAATGATTATGTTTTTGTTCTCGATAGAGCCATACGCAATAACAATCCAAAAACAAGAGCAGCTAGACTTAATAGGTACAGTCTAGAGGACATTTCACCAATAACCAACAAGGCTCTGTTGATGTAATTACTCAGATAATCGTAACAACATAATTTCCCTTGTTTTACAGCTGTTACATACAGTCAAGACTGTAAGTAATTAGACTTTTACACATTTTTTGTTGTTCAGGCTCTGTGCTTCAGCTAAATACTACAATACAGTGCCATGTCTCAGTTTTAATTTGAGTAGCTTTACAATGGTACAGAAGAACTGTGTTGGAGATACAGCCATTTTTAACACATAATGTTCAAGTTCAAAAGTTATTGGATAGATACATAGAAAGTCAAACAATATTATCATATATATTAATTTGTGGAATATCCTTTGCAGGCAGTGACCGTCTGAAGTCTTTGACACATAAACAATTTGTGTCTTCCATGGTAATGCTCCCCCCGACCTTCACTGCAGCCTTCACTGCAGCATCTTGCTTGTTGTGAGCTCTCTCTGCCTTTAGTCTGGTTTTCAGCAGGTGCAATGCAGCTCAGTTGGACTGAAATCAGGTGACCGACTCGGCCAATTGCGGATATTCCTCCACTTCAGCCCAAAAAGTGCTTTGGTTGCTTTGGCCGCATGTTTAGGATTGTTGTCCTGCTGAATGATGAAATGTCGTCCAATGAGTTTTGATGCAGGTGAATTTGAGCCCAAAGGATGCTCCTATGTACCTCTGCATTCATCCTGTTGCTTCAGTCAGCAGAGCAATGATACCAGTGTCCCAGTTCAGTTTGCAGCCAAGCCATAATAGAAGCACCACCGTGTTTGACAGATGAAGTGGTTTACTTTGGGTCATAAGCTGTTTTGTTGTCCACATCACTGGTTTCCTTCTGTCTGTTTTTGAAAACTGCAGCCTGGTCTTTCTGTTTTTGAGGTTTACCAGCGGTTTACATCCTGTAGCGAATCCACCGAGGTACTGGTCATAAAGTCATCTATTGATCATTGACAAGGAAAGGTATACACCTACATCCTATACTAGAGAGCATTCTTGACTTAGTGTGTAGTCATAAAGGGTATTTTTCCAACCCGGCCAATGATTTTCTGGCTATCCACAAGACTTGTACTCTTCAGTCTACCGGGGTCATTTGCTATTTTCTAGTTTTCCTGTGCACACCTGCTTTTTTAGAATGTACCTCTTCACTCCTCATATTGACAGATGAAGCCCTACATTTCCAGCCTTCATGTTTTCTGTCAGAAACACTGCTCTTAGTGTCAGAAAAGGGAAAAAAGTTATAACCACACAGAGCTGGAGAGCAGGATTCCTATGTCTGATCAGACTGTAGGGCCTCTGGTTAAGAAAATATTGTGACATGATGTATTAATATAATCTTGAATGTCACTTCATTAGTTAAAGTCATATAAGGTAGTATCATATGTGCTGTCACCTTTATTCATATTTAGCATTGTTTGTAGCTGTCTTGAATGAGCCTTTTTTTTTTTCAAACATCGGAGCTGCAACATATAGTAGAAAGTCTTGAAGAGAATTAATATACAAAGTTATGGCCATTGTTGTGAACTATCAGTAACATTAGCATTAATATATTTATATTATTTAGAGTTTTTTCTATAATTTCTTAAATTCATTAACTTCTCAGTGAGACTAGCAGATACAAACGTTGGATGTCGGAGTCACCATCCATGCAGACTGCCTGGCCAAGCCTGATTCAGTTTGCATTGTAACATGACATAACATTGCTGTGAGTTTTGACAGTCTGGTCATTTGCTATCACCACAACTTTATTATTTTTTGTTCAGGCTTAGTAGCAAACTAGTGTTTTAAGGCAGCCCTGTGCATGACCTGGATGTCTGAACGCCAGCATTTACACAGATATAACTGCAAAACCTTTTCACATATATTGATTCTTCCATTGGTCTGAAGATCTATGATAAACTGTTTTCCTGCATCATAACTAGATATTAACTATGTGGCTATTTGGCCCAATATGATGCACCAACATATTATTCCTACTGAGAAAAACATTATAATTACTGTGTCTCCACTGACAAGGTTACATGTCACCGCTGATGTTCATACAATATCATTCAAATGACAGATGATTTCCTATTCACCGAAGATGTGTTCCCACTCTCTGTTGCAATTTCCCTGCTTTGATGTCATCTAATGAAATCATCAGGAGGATCAGTCTCTCATCCTGTTCCCCCGACAGCCTATTAAGACCCAACGCTGCTGGAGAGGAAGTCTAGGCAAGCAGCCTTTCTTCATACTTCAGTGGCGTCTAAATGTGGTAGATAACAAATGATGAAATCACAATAGTACACAAGTAACCATATAAATGAGTATAAATGAGCGCGCTCATTGCTAGGAATTATGCTCCTGCACAAACAGAGCAAGTGCAAGTGATATCCCAATCAATGATCCATTGCACTGCTGCTGGATAATTCCTGCAATCAATGTTTCTAATAACCATGTAAGGACAGGGTATCAATCAGAGCATTGCTTTTGACAATGCGTATGGTGAGTTAAAGTGGGAATAATGGAAACAAGTGCAGTGTAGAGAAAGATTATATGATACTTTCTTTCATCAACAACATATGGGCAATATAGCCAACTCTACCACCACATTTCCAGTTAAACCACACTCTCCCTAGCCCAGCTTTTTCCTCAGATGAAGACATTGGCTGAGGCGTCAATCAGTCCCTGTCACAGCAAATCCCAGAGCAGTTGATGTGCACTCCCACCACGGTTGGTCAGGCCCTGCCCTGTGTAGCGGGTAGACTGCTTTTTGACTGACACAACCATTAGAGATTGTTACGCCTGTCTAAATCTTCCCTCTATAATAGATTATCCGCAGAGGGAGCCACTGAGGAGAGGACGGATTCGGCTCTCCAGGATTCAGGTAAGGCAGGCAGGACCGACAGATTGACAGGCGGACCATTTTCCAGTGAGCAGTAGACTCTGTCCAGCTCGAGACTGCTGGTATAATGATGAGTGAATTCTGGCCTAAATATGCACAGATGAGGAACTAATGATAAGAAAGTGAATGAGTGACAGAGGAAAGACAGGCTGTGCAGGTGTGTGCCGCTAGTGGTGAATGTCAGTTTGACAGATTCAATTTACAGACTTTGTGGCTTTATACACTGGTCACACTATAAATTCACACTATGAATTAGAGTGACAGTGCACACAGAAATAACCACATCAATATGAGCAGGCCTGAAGGGATTCTGCAGATTGTAATATGCAATAATGTCTGACCTTACAGTCACAGCTGGAGCATAATGTAGGCTATATTTTTAAAACCTGAATGTTCAGAATATCAATTATTTTTTCCAGAAATTCAATACTACATGGATATTTTATATAATGAATGTTAAAGCAGCATTAATTAATTCATCTTGGGAACAGAAAAACAAGCAAACACAACACTGACATATCTTAACATTACGAAGTTAATGGTTTATGTGTTGACAAATAGCTTTTATTCACTAGCATTTATTTTAAGCCATTTTTCACACCGTTTGAAGAATGTAAGTCCAATAATCTCCTTTTACCTCTGTTTTTGTCTCCACCAGATAACCAGAAAAAAATAAATTTTCTTTTAGCTGAGAAATGCTCCACTTACTAGCTAGTCACAAACTTTTTCTGTTAGCATACAGTGGGTTTAGCAGTTTTTTTTCCCCCACTGCTATGACTGGAAAAGGTTTTGTAACAGTGGTTGTAAAGTCACTTTAAAGTGTAAAGTCTGAAGAAAATCAACAGGTCTACAAGCCACAAAACCAAAACAGTTAGCTAAAAATGCTAAATGCTAAACTGCATAGTCTGGTGATAATTCTCTGTGGGTTTGTCAATATAAGTGACACTTTTCACATTACATGTAGCCATCTGATCCATTATTACTGTGAAAATTTTGATTAGTGCAGCTTTAAGTTAAGCTTACATTACTTTCAAACGTGAATCACCTAGAGTTGAAAGTTTGAAGCATGTTGCCCCTTGGATCCACACCTCAATCAGTGATGTCACACTAGGGACTTTGCCACTGATCTGCTGCTATGACATCACTATTTTGGGTGTGGTCACAACATACTTACAACATACAGCAATTTTTGCACTTGAAATTCAGTCTGTTTATTCCTAAAAATGACTCATCTCTCTGTGTGGAAGAGTCACTAGCAGAGAGGAAATAGGACCATTGTTTTCCGAGGATGTGGGCGTGTTTCTTGAACAAAACAAAAAGACAGCCTTTGTTACTGCAGCAGCCTTCAATACTGCAAGAGAAGAACAAATCTCATGGAGTGAGATAAGATCTCTCTCTGGCCACCGTCTTTGACAGGTCAACAGCAGCAGTGGGGACATTTATCACCAAACTTATTGCTTTGCTGCCACTGAGGGGTGGGAGGAGGGAGAAATATCACAAAAGGTATCACAAAACAAACTAAACTATCCTCCTCCAAGTCTAAACGGTGGAAAGATGCACTGCAACAACTCAATATTGTTTATTATTTCTGCGTTTGTTTCCTTGTGGTGCGAAGATAAGGAGCTATCCATCATGGCCCCTGTCTCTGACCTGAGGATTCCATTACGGCCCAACACAATATGTTCACCGTTTACATCCAACAGCACACAAAAGCAATGCCAAGGAACCAATTTCCTCTTACCTTCATGAATAAGAATCTCATTCATCTTCCTCTGTGCACATTCATAAAGGCAGACAAGAGCTGAGTAGAGGCCCATTATCAAGCTGTCCTTAACACTTCAACAATAGTCTGTGCCCAAATGCAGGCTGAAGGGAGCGCATGTTTTCCGTTGTTTTGAGATAGAAGCCCTGCTGGATTGAAAAGCTTGAACTGATTGTGTTGACATTCGTATCTTTTTTTTCAAACAAACATTTTGTTTCAAAATTCAATGTCTGTTGCAAGGACTTTTCTCCCTGTTCATACATGTGCCTCCAAAAACCTGCAAACAATCGAGCCACCCATGATTCAGTTACCCTAAGCTGGTACATGTCAAATTGATTTCTTCACACTGACACTCATACCAGGCCCTCACAATAAACCCCTGCTGTCCTTAAATCACCTAACACTGCCAGCAGGGTGACTTTCCATCCATCCATTCATTCAACATTTAGTCATACAGAGGGCTAGGATACACACGCTTGAGCACGTTCCCCTTTCACATCATTGTTCCAAATCAGATAAGCATTTTTAAAGTACAGTATGGAAATGATAAAAATAGTTCAGGACTGTACAGATAATAGGATAATGCCAAAAAAAGATACATCCAGGCAGAAGAGAGTGGGAAGGGCTTTGGGTATGAATGAAAAATAGATACGCCACTCGATGTGATAAGGGTCAGTCTTAAATTAAATCAGAGCCCCTCTCCTGCCACAAAGTCATGGTTTTGTGTTGTTCAACTTGTTTCCTCAGCTGCAGAGGGGAGACGGGGACAAACCGCTGCCTTTCCCCCACGCTGGTAAGTAATCAGATGACTTCTGAGCATGTCAGCTCCTCTCCACATGAGTATAGGTCAATGTTAAATCGCATCGGAGCCTCTTTGCTGTAATTGAGTGAGGGATTAATGTGTTTTAGCCTGGTTCCTCAGTTGCAGGTGGGAGGCAGAGGGAAGCTGGAGTGCTTCACAGTGTTATTCTTCTGACCCAATAGGTAGTGAGAGCTGTGTCTGCTCTGTCCTCTAACAGTGGAAAAAATTTAACCGAAAGATTTTCATTGTATCAAACCTGATTTATGACAATATTTATATCAGACATTTATTTCCACTTAATTTGTTTGCACTGCCAGTGGCAGTGGCAGTGCAAACTAGGAACAATTCCACATTTTGAAGAATTATTATAACTAATCAGTATCACAGGTGTGACCAATCCAGAATTGAAATTTTAGCTTTATATATAAGCAACAGATGTGACTGAAGACAAGGGTAATTTTCTGCTCAGCAATTAGCTTTTTATGTTAGGATTCTCAAAACTCAAGAGTTCACTGCCACATTCATACACTCTCCACTGAAACCCCACTGAAAGTCTGGCAAAGCAAGGTTGGCTTTAAGTTTTAAAAAATGTAATGAACATATGAACATAAGTAACTTTTAAGTACATTTTAAAGGTACAGTGTTTTTTATATATATATGTGTATGTGTGTGTGTGTATGTATATGTATGTATGTATGTATATATATATATATGTAATTCATTTTCATTTGGCTTGAATTCTTTCTGGTTTCACACTCCCAGTTCTAAGGCTGTAATTTTTCTGGTGGCCGCAAAAGACCAGCAATAAAACATGGTATGCAAGTCCAGAACACTACACTAATACAGGAAGCCATAACTACAAACACTGCCCATTGAAAAAAACATAAATCATGTGCATTTAACAACTGTCTGAGCCCTATTCAGGCATGAGTGAAAGATGGCACTATGCAGAGATTTGCAAGTCTGCTGGGCTGTGTAATGCCATGTTGATTATTTGCCGAAGCCCAGGAAAATAACTGTCAGACTGCATAAATCATAATTAATTGTAATTAATGGAACCAGTTTTGCTCTAATCATCACATAAATCGCAGAGCCCATTTCTGGTAAAAAAAAAAAAAAAAAAAAAAAAAGAAGGGAAAAAAAGAAGAAAAAACATCACTACTTACACTGAATATATTTGGGCTTTCAATCATCTATATTAATGGGATGCATTACTTGGGTGATTAAAATAGGAAAAATCTACTATGACCAAACTATAACAATAACATAGCCAATGGACTTGCCACTATGTTGTAAAAGTTTGAATTAGGCTGCACTAAACTAGACTGGAAGAAGCTGATGGAAAAAAACATTGTATCTCATTTCTAAATTTGTACCTAACAGTTAACAAGAACTACAGAGAGAGACACCAGTTACACACTATATCAAATTTATTCCATTGGTAGTACTGTACAAGAATTATAAAGCTGGCTTGCTTTACATCTTACAGATTAGGTTTATATCACTGTACATATCCGCCATCAAATACGGGCTGTAACTGTGCTCAGAAATACAATGGGGGCTTAAATAAAACACAGCTGACAAAAACTCAAAATGGGAAAATGTGGGGACAAATGAGACAAAGGTAAATACGAACACTTCCGGCTTAGTTTCTGTTGGGTCTGTATACACGTATATATATAAAAAAAAAACACTTAATGTCTAAAAACTACATATTTCCTGGGCCCAGATATTACCAAATATTACCGTCTAGATTTGAAATGACATCAGCTGCACCGTACAAGGAGACGTTTCCAGACACAGAGGCAGATCTCATACATAACTATTGCTTCAGCTCCACTTGCTTTTTATTTAACATGTTTATTCATGTTATATCTAGCAAGAGTGCTCAACATGTTCTGTACAGGGCTGAGTAAACAAAAAATGTAAAACAAAAAAAAGGAAAGATAAAACAGCATCTTTCACAAAAAAAAAAAATCTGACTCACTCCTGATAGAGACTTGATTATATAAAACCCCTCTTGAGCACTGAGATGGTGCAGACTAGCTCCTCATCCTCAAACATGCCATCAACTGTCCTGAGTGGACTCTGCGCCTGTGTGCTCTCACTCCTTCCTGCGTTTCTTGTCGTGGTAGTCATCCTTTGAGCGGCTGCTGGTGGATGGTCTCTTGGAGCCGCCATGCTGCTTGGCCTCCTCCAAGAACTTGTCCAGACCGAAAGGATCCTCCTCAAACTGGACTGGCCCTTCCCGCCTCTGCCCATGGTCAGCACCTGAGAACTCTTTGCCTGGAGCAAACCGGCTGTTGGGACAGAAGAAAAAAAATTCACATACTGCAAATTGCTAATTTCTTTTTCACAAAACTGAAGATGATTTAAGTGCACTTGCTGACAATCTTTTTGTTGTGGATTTCTACTTGTTTTTTGCCATTCAGGTATCTTATACTGAGGACTGAAACTACAAGCTCTTTGCTAAAAGGCTGCTTTTTGTTCAGTGGATGTACAAACAAACATTTTCTATGATTGGAAAACCAGGACTGAATCCAAAATATCAGGGTATTCCATGGAACATATGTTTTTATGTCTCAGGGAAATCTGCTTAAGTTAAAGATTTTCTTTTCAATGTTTTGCACAATGGTGTAGCGCCCCGCAGCCAGCCAAACATTCCTAGAGGACAATGACAAGCTGATGACTAAACATATGGGACAGGCTATGCTCGGCTAGTAGAGTGTGGCACTGGTGCCCCCAGGACAAGGTCTCCTGCTGGGACATCATGTGCATGCTTGCCTTGTGCCTCAAAATAAAGCTAGAATGACCTCGAAATGATTCAGGTTTTTACTGTTATTTTCTATCGTTCTATTTGAGAAGGTTAAAACTTCAGCAGTTCTGTTGGTAGCCTGACAAATTCAGAAGTTAAAAGTGAATTGTTCTCAAACTGGTAATGGCAAAAAAGGAGTTTGGGATCCATTGTGGGTTTTGAAATTATTTTAGGGAAAATTTTGCTGCATTCCAGAAAAACAATCATTTCACTTCATCTAGTTTTTGAAATGAATCTTTCATTTGGCTATTGTCCAGTGATTATCACTAGTAAAAACACAGCAAGTTAAGCTAGTAAACTGATTGATGTAATTAAAGTGGTTTCAAAACCATGTTTTTAATTAGTATGTATATGAATGCGACATGGTACTCTAAACTCTATTTAGATAATCTGTAATGTAGGGAAACTATGTTATAGCATTTTTTTTTATACATTATTCTTAATCTATTAACCTAGTATGTGTTTTACACTTAATTTGTTAAAAAAAAAGGTTTTATTTTATATTAATACTATACCCTAAAGCATAGTTATTAAGGGTCACACCATGTTTACCCGATCAATATGGAAATAAGCAGACGGGTGCTCCTTTTTTCCAGATACTGAGTTAATGTGCTTGTAAGACACGGCTACACATACATCCATACTAAACCTTTTCATCCCATTTAAACTATTTTCCTTCTCTAAGAACTAGTAATTTACATAAGTCTCTTTTCTGGTCTCTCTTCCCTGCTCAGTGGTAATTCATTTGTTGGTCCATATTTTTCCGTATGATTTTTTTTGTCTTTGATTCTGTGAAAAACGTTTTGTTAATGAAAAATATACCAAAAACAAAGTAATTCCTGGTACCTGTTGTGCATGAGTGAATCAAGATCATCTGCGTAGGCGTCCTTGTCTATATTCTTGCTGGGCCTGTAGATGTTTGAAGCCATGTCTCTGCCGCTGCGGAATGGCTGGTCGTACACGTTGTATGTCTCGTCCTCACCGCCAGCAAAACCACTATCCATACCCTGGAAAGACAGAGAAAGAAGGGACTTTCAGAAACTTTTAACAGTGCACAACAATTGAACAACTTCAGCTTTTTGAGGTAAGGCTCTTTTTGCAAATGCAACTGGCTTAAGTGGATTATGAAGTGTCCACACTTGGTAACACTATTTTGGAAATGTTTCTTCATGTTGTAGCACACACGTCTTTTTCTCTAATCCACACAAATAATCTAAGATGGTGTTTATGTACTGAAGTAGGTATGAAATGTTCTAACCTTGCTCTGATTGAAGAGTCTCTGGTCGTACTGGGCCTCACTGGAGGAACGAGGGTTGGGCATGCCCAGAGCGATGAGCTCGCTGATGTCTCTCTCCTGGTCTCTCAACTTGGACCTGGAACAAAGAACAAAGTCTGAGATTTAGCAAGGATTTACCGCAAAAACAACTGATACAAAAAACAATGAGATGAAAATATAGGAAAAATAATGAACAAAACTAATATTTACCTAAAAGTTTAATGCATGCCTACAGGTTTAACACATGGTAATTTCTAAAATCAGTATGCTTTATAAATATGATAATGCTATTAAAGCTTTAAGTTATGAAAGAAATAATATATGAAAAATATGTATGTAATAAAATGATGTTGCTGAAAAGTTTCTCATTCAGTTCTTAGTGACTTTGACATTTGAATGTCTTTCAGCATCTCAAAGTTAAGTGAAAGGTAATTTTAAGATAACAAGGTTTCTGCCTTCTGACAGCTGGAATTGTGATTGTAATGAGCTCTCCTCTGAATTTCACTTCCACCACTCCTCCAGGGAGCCACAGTTCCATCAATCGGCAACCTGACAGTATGCAAACAGACTTAACACACAAATACACACTGATCACTCATCTCACATGCACAAACAGTCTTCGGATCATTGCAGTCAAGGACTACTACCTACTCTGCTGGATCCTGCTGCGTTTGTTCAGTATTACTGCTGGCCCCATGAATGATTCAGCAGTGAGCAGTACATCTGTAGCAGTGTATGTGTGTGTGTATAGAAAGGAGGGGTGGGTGAGTTCACATGCAGTGTGTTTAAAGTGCGTGTCCAGCACCTCTTATCAGGAGCAGCCCTGGAAATGTTCCTGTCGTGCTGTCTCTCTTTCCTTCTGTCATGGCGGATCTCGTCACGCTCCCTGGCTTCGCTGTCCTCGCCACCTGCTGCATGAAACACAAAAAGGAAATTTTGAAAAAAGAAAGAAAACCACATGAGGAAGGGAGTGGGAGACAGATGATGTGAAATAGTGCAGTAGAAGTGCAGAGATGAAAAGTAACATGGGGATAGAAAGAAAGAAAGACAAAGATGAGAAAAAGCGGAGATGGGTTGAGGGTGAAGTTGGGGATGATGGATAAAATATAGATGATATAGAAATGAAAATGCGAAGAGGGGGATTGATACACATCAGGACAGGGAAGATAAAGTGAAGAGAAACTGTCAGCGGTCAGTAAACTTGCAAGACAAAAACACAGCTGACGTGTTAGGACTACAAAAAATGCCAATTCATATTTTGAGGTTGGAGTTAATGTGATGTGATTAAACTAAAATGGTCATTCAAAAAGAATGTACAAAACAGGACATTTTTCTTCCCCTAAAATATATGTGATTTATCAGTGGGGAAGCAGAAACATCATTTCACAGCCTACTGGTCCTGTCAACACCGGCAGGGTGAAAAATGCTGTCATCACTTATGCCACTTGTTCCAGATTTGGAACTTGGCAACAGTACTAACAACAGTCTCCACTTACTCAGCAATCCACACACCCCCATAGAAGCCACCCACCCACACACACACAAGCTAGTCATATATGCTTTAAGTATGCATCCGACAAAACTTTACTACTTCTTGGTCCTTATTTCTGGGACTCACTTTTGATCCCTGCCCTGCGGTCTCGAGCCATTTGGGCCAGCTCCCTCAGTTTCTCCTCTTTCTTCTCCTTCTCCTTCTGGGCCATCTTCTTCTCTACCTGGGCTCTCATCTCCACTGCCTCTCTGGCCTAAAGACACAACCAGCATTTCAATGTTATTTTAAATATGGGTAAAAAGATTTGTAGTTTGGGCAATGCTACATTTTCGATCTGTTGTTCAAATCAGTCAGAATGTTGGTGCTGTACCTTTCTATCAGCGATGTAGAGTGCCTCAGCCAGCTTGGCAAAGTTTTCATTGATGTGAACTGTTTGCAGCCCTCTACCATCAGCTGCCAGACGTTTATCAAGAGGAATGGTGTAGCCCTGAGAGAAATTAAGCACATCACGAGAAAGAAATTAGGAAAGAAGAGAAAGGGAAGCGAGGCAACCCAACAGAAATAACAATGACAAGACCTGGAGTCCTATACAAAACAAACTAATTAAAACACATGATTGTGCAATATATCAAAAACAAAAGGCATCAATATGCCTGCATTGACAACTCACAATTACCATCAGTTCAGGCGTCATTTACCTTAGCATTCTTCCAGTTGGAGATGCATGGAGGAATCTTCCACTCCTGCTGCTCCTTGACTGTCATCTAAAATCAAAGGAAGAAACTATGTTTAATATAACATCTTTGGGTGCAGCTTTATTTTAAATGCATCAATATAGTACTAAAAGCAGACTTTGTCTTACAGCCAATTTTACATTCTTAAATTTGTAAAGTTAACTGTACCTTTCTGCTTGGAGAATGCATGACAGGGGCAGGAGGAGAGGGTGGTCCACGAGGAATCTTCTTGTTGATCCTGAAACACACAATAATACACATCATTTTTCTAAATTATTTTCTTCAGAATAAGAGATGGCCATGACAGTTTATTCAGTGTGAAAATACTACTTATACAAAAATAACCTTTACAAAAGGGAGATCTTAACATAACAGTTTATTTTAGAAATCAAGATATATTTATCTGAACACGCACACTTATTACTAGAATTATGTAGTTAGGATTTTTACACGAACCTTAACTGAGAAAGAACTTCACTTAAACAAGTCTTGAATCACAGCCGACCAAAATAATTCAAATGAGTATTAAATAAATATTATAAATATAACAGAACTCCAAATAGGCACTCCTCTCAAAGTAAAAAAGGCATTAAGCTCTCATGAAGTAATGCAGTATTGACTTGTTAGCTAAACCGGTCCCATGACATCATGCTACTGTGATGGAGACAGGTTTACTTACTTGAAACGTGGAGGTTCCATGGGGTCTTTCTGCATTTCCACCATACGGATCACCCTCTGTTTGGCCCCTGAGTTAAAAGCTACTCCCTGCTGGGATGGAGTGTATCTTAAAGAGAGAAAAAGAAGTAGAAATGTGTCACCGTGCACAAAACTTTTACCCTCACCCACATACAAACATAGAGCTGACAGTATGTACTTAAGTGTTTCATGATATCATATGTCAGAGCTGGGAATCTTTCTCATCACTACCTGCAGTTCCACATAATGTCAATATTTCCTACTCTCCTTCTCTCCCATTGACTGTTCTAAAATTATGTTAATATTGTTAACATTTTAATACATACCTGATATACTGTGCAGGAGCCTGTTTGTCTGCAGCTCTTACAGGCATGGCAGCAGCAATCTTCTGAGACACCTGCTTTTCCAGGGCAGCACGAGTCTTCTCTGTAAGCTACAATGGACGCACAAAAATAATCATGTTAAGATGTCAACTGATTATCAAATTTACTTTATCTTAACTCAGTGAAATTGAAACTGGATACAATATTACAAAACCAGTGTATTTCTGATTGTGATTCTAATGAGAGCTTATTATAACAGTTCCAATATAAATTTTAATAATTGACTCAATTCTACAGATGCGACTCGATTTTACAGATGCGATTACATAGTAACATCAATTCCAACCAGGATAAAAGGTGCATTAAATGTTCTCCTTAAGTGAATGAGACTACAGCTCCATGAGTAACTCAATCTGATGACAACCTGCCTTAACACAGGTTTCCCACACACACACTCTCCAGCATGTCTTACCTCTTTGACAGCCTCCTCATCAGGCCTCTGTAGCTCTGAGCTGTCTTCATTTAGAACTTCCTTTGGAAGAAGGTCTGTGTATTTACTGAAGATCACCTGCAACAATGAAAGATGAGAATGACAATGTTGTTTTTACGACGTGCGTCATAGTCAGTGTGTATACTATAAATGAGGAGGGACATATAGCACTAAAATCACTGGCACTTAAAACAAGCTGGATTTTGTCAGGCAAAGATTCAGAGGGGAGGTGTTGTATGAAGTGAGCCAAGACAGAGACCTGTGACTTCACAGAAAGACATGGCTCTCATAGTAATGTATTACTACTCAACACCCATTTGAACAGAACTACCAACTTCAGTTTTACCAGTCTTGTTATTTCACAAAGGCTTGAAGTTATTCATGGTTACATTTAAAGTGTGTGTTGAGAGCACTGTTGCAGACAGCTGAAGCAGTCATTTGCCTGCATACCTTATCCTTGCCCTGTCCTTGTCTAGCGATGGCATCATATTTGATCTTCCCCTCTGCATCCACCTGCACTGCCAGAGCATTGGATGTCTTCTTCTTCCTTCCCATCTCCAGAGGAAACTGGGCCACGTGGATCTCTGGGAAAGCTCCTCCATCTCCAAAGTCCTGCAGAAACACAGATTAAACAGCCAAGATGAGAGGATGTACTAGGTGTTTAATGGCAATGCCTTTTCCACGTGTAATGAGCCATATGGGTATACAGAACTTCCCCCAACCTCCACCAATCAAGTGAGAAAACACGACCCATCTTAAAGTAATTTTTAACGTTTAAAATAACTGTCCATCTCATGGCTGAATTCAGTAATTAACCTCGAGTGAACGGGGCACCCAGCCTTTTCTGTGTCCGTAAGGAGGAGGCTCTCTGTGGGACGAAACCAGGGCAGTGGAATAGGACTTCTGGGCCCGGAGCCTCTCCTCTGCCTCCAGCTGGTCTTGAGACAGTTGGGTCGGCGCCGGTAAAAAGCTGCAAACAGAATAACACGTATATAAGTCTCATTGTTATGTGTAGTTGCGCTACTGCTGTGGGGCCTAGCCACCGTTAGTGACAACGAATAACTTTAAGCATCACTCGGAAGTGTTAGCTGCTAGCTAGCTAGCTAAGCGTCGTGAGGTCTAACTAGTATAATTCTTAGAACCCGACTGAAGCATGTAGTTAGCACATAATTAATACACAGTTGATAAGTGTTGTGACGATGGCTGTATGATTAGCTAAGCTAGCCGGCTAAACGTTTAGCTCACGACATACCATTTCAGCTAGCTAGTTCGCATTAGCTATTGCCATTAGCTTTACTTAAAACGATGAAACGATGGCGGTCATGCCAAAGTATCATTGTTAAATATTAAGCGCAGTCTATACATCATACAACATAGAGTGGAAACTTAATACGACTGCAATTTCCTTAATTAAAAACACAAAGAGCGTTGTCGCGGGACTCACCTCGCCAGAGACATTTTCCCCTTTCTTCCCTAGCAAAAAACTGCGCATGCGCAATGCCACCACGGACTAGAATAGAATAGAGTAGAGTAGAATAGAAACTGCACAGCATTTTTCCGTTGTTTTCTAAATTATTGTACTGTAGGTTACGATATTTATTGTTTAAGGATTATTTATCTACTTTTACATGAAATATTCAACAATATGAAATTTAGCCATGGCAACATATTTATGCCACTAAAGCCTATTTCAGTGAGAGAGAATAGAACTTAACAAAATAGAATTGACAGTACGGTGTTAGAATCACTATCATACAGGTAAATTATTCGTTTTTATTTCAGTGCAATGAAAAAACCCCAAAACAAGAAACCATCACAAATTTATAGACAAAGTTTATAATAATTTCAGCTCAAAATTGTGTTTCTTCAGAACAGGTCAACATCCAAAGTGTGTTACTTAATTATTTCTCCAGGGTTTTCACCATAGTGGTGGTACTGTACTTGGTAAAGAATGTAATAAGCTACTGCAAGAGGAAAACAGCAGCTATCAGCAGACGGAGAAGGGACATGGCTTTAAAGTTTGATTTAACAAAGCAGTTTGGATTTCTCTGCAAGCTGGTTTCTGTCCAAAGTGATAAATCTCACTGAAGAGTCTGTGAAATTGCATCTGAGTAGTTGTGGAGTCTGGTAATATAGCAAACAGAGCAACAGAGCGCAATCAGCAAGTAACTTACCCACTCACTCTCAGTAAACATTATTTCATAAATCCCCTCATAAGTAACTTCAAATTGACTCATCTTGGGTTACAAGCAGATCTGTTTCACAGACTGGAAATCTCCATTAATGAATAGACATTTTTTTCACAGCATTTTGGCTTATCATCATAGGAAAAGCACAGGTGTTAACAGCTCAGTTCTACTCAATAAACCAATGAACCAAGATGCTGAAACTGCAGCAGCTAAAAAGAATTCAGCCATCATTAATTATAAAGAGAAGAAGAGAAAAGAAGAGAAGCATTTTTGATCAGTTGGATATCCATTTAGAGTTTCATTGTGGGAGTGACAGACAGCTGATAGCGGTGGACGGAAATTGCATCCCATTGTTATGCTGAGAATTTTTCACAGCAAAGAAAATCACAAAATCACAAAACCATGATTCCCTACAGCTGATGAATAATACTTGTATTGACATGGTTACTCATGTGTGAAGCTTTGTCTGTATACATCTCGGGCATCTACAATAAGGTTTTACACAAACCCAAGACATCTGGAATATAACATTAATCCCACCTAAGTAATATCCACAGGAGCTGAGCTCTCCTTCGCAGGAATTTCATACATGCTAATGTTACTTTTTAAAAATGCTAATATCACTCGTGTGAGAGGGGCTACTGTGCTTTTAAGCCGTACTGTCCATTCATGGTTTGGAGCATACACAGGTCTTTTAAGCATTTGGCTGATTCCAGTCCTCCATACCACAGTTACTCTGTAAGGGCAAAAAAAAAAAAAAACTAACTTTTTTTCCCTCTTCTTCTTTTTGTTGCTGTTGTTGCTGTTGTTAGCAGTAACTGATTCCACCTGGTTCTATGTGCAGCGCAATGAAGCAGTATGAGCAGGAGAGACAGCTGACATTATCCTGTGTAAAATAGCCAGAAGGAAACCTTCCAGCTGTTCCAGTCTCAGTTGCCATTAAGACATGTATGTTTCACTTGAGACTACTAAACAGAGGGAGAACATAAAAGCTTGCAAAATGAGTTTGCCACGTAACAGGAGAGTTATGTAATGTCGCCATAATATACCCTGCTGTTTTGATGAATGTGATGAATATCTTGACTCAGGCTCTCCTGCCATAATGATCAGCAATAAAAGTGACATCACTGCTGTAAATGACAACTTGTTGGTCTTTCTTTCTTTCTTTCCGTGCTAACGCTCTCGTCTGGCTGTCTGCATCATTTCCACCTCTCTATCTCCACTGTCTCCGCTCCCTCTGCATCTTTCTTCCTTCCTCTCCCTCTATGTTTCTCAGAGGAGGAGGCAGTCTGTCAGTCTCTCAGCAGAGACGTAGTTCATTAATGTGACACAGGGTAAAAGGACACGTCAAAGGAGATCAATCACCGGGGCTGCGGCACGGGACAAGAGAGCTTTTAATAAACCCAATCATCTGGGTGCTTCTCTCCTCGACCATGCCTGGCATTTGGCATTGAGGGGGCTCTATACCATTCTGTCTGCCCCTCCCTGGTCTTGCTGCAGGATGACTGATAGAGTAGGCATCGTGTCACTGCTCAGCTGGAATTGTCCTCCAGGGAGTGTGTAAGCGGCACTTTAGATTTTTGAGTGTTTTCTTGAGAATGGTGGGAGATGTTTGAATTCAGTTCTTGGGGGAAATAATAAACAATGGTTATGTCATATTTCTCAAACAGCAGCTTTATTGATTCATTGATTAAATTACCCAATGGGATCCTCTGAATGAAATACATAACCTGTGGTTAAGGTCCCTTGAGTGGGATTTACAAATCACAGACATCAGCTAAAGGCTGAGGCTACCTCTCTTTTCTCTGAGAAGCAGCATTTAATGGAGTAAACCCATCAGCTTAAATGTCAGACCGTGACAGCTGCGGAAACAATTTTCATTGTCTTCATCATGAGGCCAGCCTAACAAAAGGAGGGGGCATCCACGTGCTGCCAGCTGTGTTGCTTAGGTTGGGGTTGTGGCAGAGGGCTTTGATGTGAGCTAATATGGAGGTGGCAGGGCTAATGGCTATGTCAGTGCTCATAGGAACAGTAGAGCGTAGGGCTCAGGGAAGCAGCACATGCTGTGTGATACCTCAACACACTCCAGTCCATCTCCAGCGTCACACTACAGGGCACAGAGAGACCAGAGAAAAGGGAGATAAAACTGGAGGGGAACAAAAACAACAAACACATAATGCAGAGGAAAACACTCATCATTCACCCTCCACAAAACTGCACACTGAACATGTATAGTCATACAAGAGGGGCCTATAAGCTCCTTCCCTGTGAGGGACCAGCAGTGGCCTGGCAGATGCATGGGCATACAGCTGTGCACAGTATTATCATCTGTTGATTAAGTGAAAGGTATCATGTTTCATTTGTAGACCATTCCCTGAAATGCAAAATAGAGCATAATCCTGGGCTTTAGCACAACAGAGAAATAAAAAATAAGCATTTTCTGGTCTAATTGGGCGAAAATAGGCCTGAACCAATAAAAAAGTCATTCCAAATGTCTGCAGTAATTCTAGAATATTGCATCATTGTGAAAGCACTTCCTTGTAGGGAGATTGTATGTGGCTCCCTCACTAATGGGAGTACACAGCGCACTTGTACACAGCAAATAACCTATGGTAACTGCAGCGATAATGGCATCAAGAGACTCAGGCTTCTTTCAACCAGTGAAATCGCTGCATAGCATCAGAGATAGAGGCACTGAACAACATGTCCAGGGAGACCAAACCCAAGAGCGTTGCATCAGTGTGGGGTGGTCATGCCTAGAATACAGTACAGGTGAACAGGTACTATTGCCGGTGGCATTGTTTCTAATAAGGTGGCAAAAATGGATCAGAAATGTTTCTTGTGATCTTTATATTATACATGTAAATATATGTATATAAGCCAAATTACATTTATAATGTCCTCAGAAATACACATAAGAGTTTAGGTTTGACCTACTATGTTTTGGTTTCCTCTTCTAAAAATATGGTGGTGATATATACATTTTGCATACATCATAAGACATTCAAGTTTTAATTGTGAATTATTTATTGAGTATGTACTGGTAAAATATCAGTGCATCAATCTACAGCTTTGTTAGAAGGTGAAACCTGCCATAAAAAAGAATACATTTAATAGTTAGACTGTAGTGTTTCTGTAGCAAAAGAAAAAAAAAAGAGAGAGATGTGAATACACATTTGCTGTCTTTTCCCAGCATATAACATCTCATGCTCCCGGTAAATAGCCTGCCCACCTCAGACGTTCATGTTGTTCCACTAAAATCAGTCAAAAGGCAGAGTCACAGGGAGCTCTTGTAAATTCATCAGTTTCCTGAGTTGCGGGATTCAAAAGAAAGTTTCTCTTCCTCTCTGTAGCTTTTGTAGCGGGAGTTTGTTCTCAAAGCTGAGCTCCTCCCTGTCGGAAATGATTCATGTCACAATTATTACCAGGTAAATACTGGGAGGAGAACGGGAAGACCAAAAAGAAGAGAGAGAGAGAAGTGGAAAGAAAGCAAGAGCCTTGTGGCTGCTCATGGGGAGTGAATGAAAAATGAAAACAACTCAAAGTGGGTCAGCAGCCTGCCCAGTTCCCAGTCTGGTGAATGCACACGCACAGACACACACGCACACACATTGCATGCATGCATAATATGCATGCACACACACAAATTGAGATACTCGAGAGGACATTTACTGCATGAGGCACAGCACATTTGACAAAGTGAAGCAATGCCATAGTGGCACTTTGCTTATTCATTGTTACACTGCAGTCCTCCACTTGATATACCAATCTCATAGCTTCTTTACTATGTGTCAACTTAGATTATAGATGGCAGGGAGATGGTCTTAGATTAGTTTAAGTCTATTTCCATTCACTCCTTACCTGTCAAATGTGGTTACACAGAGAATTTCGTTACTGTGACCCTCTGCAGCTGTTTTGATGAAGGGAATCAGCTTGTATTACATGGATGTGTGTTCCTGTATATTGGGAAAAACATCATCTGTAAATCCAGGAGACAGGTATGGAGAGCTACTGTGTGTGTTGGCTGGTTATCCCAGACTGGTCATTTGTGCATAATATTCACAGAAAAAACCTTCCTCAAAAGAGGAAGAAAATAGAGAAAAAGCTAAAACAAAAGAAGATGAAGGCAAAAAATAGATTACAGAACGGGTCAGAGAAGCAGAAGCAGACTGGGAGAAAATGTAAGTTGTTTTAATGGCTGCTAAATTCTCCTTAGCCTTTAACACTGACCTTAACCCAGTGTTGTTGAGGCTGTGGGCAATGCTATCTGGCCTTCCCAGAGAGTGGAACTGCTTCTGCTCAGCGCTGCTCTCTGCTTGCACCAGGATGGAGTCCAGAGAAAGACAGGGCCAAACAAGGTCAGCAGAGGGCTTGCACAGCTTATGAGGGCTAAACAAACTGCAGGCACTGCCAGTGGAGCCTTTAATCTAAAGGAAGGGGAGCAGCCATGGGAGCCCTGAGGTGGAAAAGGAAGGGGGGTTTGCATGACACACTGTAAGGTAAAAATGTTCTGTGTCATCATTGTGTCACAGTATTTTTTCATTCTGGATTTCACTAAGCTGTTCTATTAAAAAATATGCCTAGATTTCTTTTATGGAAATAATAAGGTCACAGGGATGGATGATTACGTCTGCAGCAGAAATGGATGATCCAGTGTTGGTGACTGTGTAGTTTATGCGGTGATGCCAACAGCATAAACACATTTACACATCACACACTCTTTGTTTCCTTCTTGAGGTTGTGAATCAACATTTTCTTTCCTCTACCTTGTAATGGAAAAACTGAACAATCTATTAGCAAAATTGCATGTAATGTAAAGGTATTTCGTACATGCTGTAATATGGGAATGATCCTTTAATTACACAAATGTTCAGTGGCATGTTCCCCTTTTTCATAAATTAAAGACTGACCACGTAATATAGCAATGTGTTAATTCACCCATCAGCTTATTGTATGATGAATGAGCCATGTCATATAAATCAGGTGGATTGTGCTCTTAAGTTCATAAATTCACCACTAGATGGCAGCACCACTCAAAGCTGGGTTGCCAGACTTCTACACGTACGTCCACAAACACATGCACATATGCACACAAATCCAAGCACATACACTTTCACAAGTGACAACAAAGATGCCTGCAGGTGTTTCCACGAGTCTGAGCTCTACTACACTGCATCTGTTTTGCATGAGAAAGAGACAGACATTGAAATGGAGAGACGATGCTGTATCTTTGTAGTTTTTTTTTTTTTCCTTCTACGCGAATGTGCTTGTGCGCAGTTCTGTGTGAGCGCCAGGGAAAGCATTACCAGAGAGTGAGAGAGAGTGGGAGCCAGCAGCGGCCAGTCAGGGCCTTTTTACATCAGCAGGCGAGCTGTCTGAGATACTACCCCCCCTCCCCCCAACCCAACCCACACTTCTGTATTTGGACTTTCTCCAACTTGCACAGTGCACATCCCATTCAGGGTGCTTGGAGGGAGGCGGACTCCCATCAGCACCAGCAGTCCCATCGTTGGTCTCCCAATTTGGAGAGGAAGTCATTAATTTTGTAATCGACGCAAAATTGCTTTGTCATTTGGGTAGAGCTTGTTGTGGAGAGGGCGAAAGGGAGCTAATTAAAATGCTCTCAGCACACATTGACAGCCTTTTTTATGCAATTACCCAGCCTGCTGCGTGTGTTCAAATAAACAAGTAAGCAGAGTTGCTCTCTGATAAACCCTCATTTCATGCTGCGTTCATGCCTTCACACACGTGGCGCTGGTGCTCGGTGCCTCAATGCTGATCTGACCTTGAGAAGGGGGAAGGTTGAGATACAGGAACGGGCGGCGCTAGCAGGAGCAGAAGCACATGGGGCTAATCTCCAGAGCATGTCGCTCGATGAAGGGTACTGATAGTGAGCAGCAGCAAGCGTCTCCAGCAGCGGAGATATGTATCGCTCCAGATTTGAGACAGAGCCCTCGAAGTGAGGCAAAGGATTTGATCGGCAAGTTTAAGCATCTGCAGTTCAGCCTCATTTTCTGTTCCGTTTAATGTTCAACAAAGGTAACACAGTTCAGTTCGAGAAGAAGGGAATGAGAATCAGGTGATATCCCTCATGGGGCTTACAGGGCAGTAAGGGAAGTGGTAGAAGCTGAATCACTTGGAACTCAATGTTTCTTGAAAACAACAAAGCAGGAAAAAGAACAGTATTATGCATTCGTTGTAGGTGGTTGAACAATCATCTAAGCAATCAGATAATTAAGTCTCTGACAGTGCAATTTGTTTTCTGAGACCACCTTCTCTTCCGTAGTAACAACTAAAATTTCTATACAACTAAATTCCTTCCTGCTTCTCCTCACATTTTGGATGGGTTTCGAGGACATCTTATGAATCTACTGGCTGGTGTAAGTGTGTATGCTAGGTTGGATGTATGTCAGGGGACGTAGTTGTACACAAATCTGTTCACGGAAACACACACAGCTGTATGTGGGACATATTCCTGTCACAGTTGGGGAACTGCCAGGCCATCTGCGCCCTCCAACCACTGTCTGATTGATTTGTTGGAGCAACGTTGGCCCCTGTGCTTTCATCTTTATGCATGGAGGTTCCCCGAGGCGGTCCACCCCCCAATTTTCCGCACTTCCCTTCCATCTCCATTTCTTCCGTTCATCCCCTGTACCCATGCTCCCTCAACCCTACCCTTAACTACCCCACCACAGGCTGCCAGTGTTCTGAAATGGACCTCATTATCATAATAAGTGCCGGCAAGGTTCACCTAGGGACAGCTGCATTCTCTCCAGCAACCAGACAACATGTTTCGGTAGTGCGTGGTGCGATGGGGCCACTCCGTCCTAACTGCTTTCGACAGGTGAAGGAGACGGGAGGTAGGGTGTGCAGCTGTGCTCCACACATACCTGGTAGCAGATCAGCTGGCAATGTCTCCTGAGGAAGAAGGGACACAGCTGCGATATTCAGGGTTTGTTCCACCAGTTGGTATTTAATGATATAATGTTGGCACATGCAACTCAAGCTCTTGGTAATACCATTACTCTAGAAGTGTTGACTGATAATTTAGAGAAGTACATACAACAAAAATGTTGTTGTTAAAATTTTAGTGTTATGCCTTTTTGCTTTCTTGCAGAGAGTTAGATGAGAAGATTGATATCACTCTCACATCTTTAAAGTAAATAAGCTACTGTCAGCTGTTGGTTAGCTTATTAGCTTAGCACAAAGATGGGAAAAAGGCAGGAAAAGCTGGCCTGGCCAAAGTAAACAAATCATCCGCTAGCATCTATAAAGCTCTCTAATTAACAGAGTGGGGCAGTAATGTATTAAATAGTAGCAAATTACAGTAATGTGGCTACTTTAGTAGGTGCAAGATATTATAATTCATTCATCAATTAGTCTACATTAAAATTACTAATCCAAATAATGCTCCATTACTTTGACTTTATGGGGTCAGCTTGTTTGCTGTTAACACAAACAAAAGTCAAGGTGTTAACAGTCATCCCATCAATATTTGCCTTTGCAAGACACATAATCTTCACATCCAGAAACTACACATTGAACAAAAACAAAGACACAGGCAGACAGAAAGTAGACACAAACTCAACAAAACTACACATAAGGACATAAATGTATTTGAATGCATCTAAACTTTTGAACTTTTGATAATACAAGAGAAAAAACAGGAGGATGGTGGGGTGATATCAGTCTGGTGTCTTTGTGCTTAGGTGACAGACTGGTCTGGTGTGTTAGCTTGGTGCAGGACCTGGAGGTGTAAGGAGGCTAAAAAGCTTCCTTACACCTCCTACGAAAAGCTTTACTTTGCTAATGTTACACAGTGGTAAATCTACATTCAGGAGTCACCTGGGTTCAGAGTTGAACTGTACAGATGGGATTTGAGTGTTGCATGCAGTCCAGTGACTGTATATCTCACCAACACCTTGAGAGAATTTCTCCAAATTGTCACAAATGTCCACCTGGACACAAAGATGAGCTGATTAGATTTTGGTGGTCAAAGGTCAAGGTCAAGGTCAAAACATGTTGTTGGCCATAACTCAAGAATTCACATCCTAATTATGACAATTATTTGAATTTATGTCTAATTAGACAAATTGATGAAATCGTAACCAAATTTCACATTTGGTCAGATAATTACATTTCTGTACAGCAAACAACATCCTCTATCCTCAGACCAGGATGAGGAACTCAACTCATCATCACCCATTAACAGGCAAAATGTCTTATCTTTTTACAGTGTTTATCAAGATTATTATTTAGAGTATTATTTTAGTAATCATAAATTCTATTCCACATGTAGCTCTTTGTCTTCACTACATGTATAAGTCTGGACAGACGTGGATGCAAACTGCAACTTGACTGGTTGACAGGCATACAACCACAAGGTGGTGATTCAAGTTTAATCTGTAGAAAAAACAGTGATGTAAAAAATGTCATTTCACATGGCTAAGAAATAGTCCTATGCAAAACTGCCCATAAAACCACAACCTGTTGTTAAACAAACAGTGAATTATAGTGAGCTTTAAAGGTGCTGGTAGACAGATTTTGTTTGCCAGACTAGCTGTTTCCCCCTTTTTCAGTCCTTGTGCTAAGCTAACTAGCTGCTGTCTCCAGCCACATATTTACCATTTAGATATGAGGGTGGCATTCATCTTTTCATCTAACTCTGGGCACGAAAGTGAATAAAAGCATTTCCCAAAATGTCAAACCATTTCTTTAAAATAGCCATTTATTTTTATAGCATGATGATGAGGATTTTTCTTAAATATTTTTTCAGCCAACAAGTACATTCTGTCAATGGCATTAAATTACAAATGGAGCAAGACCAGAGAAGGCACAGTGGACGGTGGGGGTGGATAGTCATTTACATCTCAGAACCAGTCAAGGGTAGCGAACCCAAATGGAACTGCCACCACTGTCTCCCCATTGGTTTTATCGGGCTCTCTCTGAATTAGCGCTGTATGAAAGCAAACTGCAATATGGAATTGCAAGGCCTCCCCACATAAAGATAGCTCAGGCTCCACCACTCCAGGCCCAGGCGAGGGGGGACTGGGCAAGATCACAGGACGCTCATTTCATTGCGCCAGCCTGAACCATGAATTAGCCATGCATGACAGAAAAATACAAGGCATGAAATTAGCTACAGCTCCCCTCCTCTGCGAGCTGTCTCCCTAGACATCAGTTGCTCCCTGCTGTATTTTTGCTATACTTTCCATTACAAATGAACTAGCAGAAAAATGCAGATTAGATTTATTATTAGGGGTCAGCACAGCAGAGTGGTGTGGGAAGCCACATCCGATGCATAATATGCTACTGCCCAAGATAAAAAAAATAAAATAATAAAAAATAGGTAATGTGTGATGCATTTAAAATGAGTACACATATTTTGAATTGGCAGTAGCTGAGAGGCTGTTTTAAATATGAAATGTTTCATGGGTGGAGAAAAAGGGTGCAATGATGCTTTGAAATTGTCTAGGTTTTGTGTCCTAACTGATCTCCAGCCCTCACAAACAAAAAATATCACTGACAGTGAGCTTAAACAGAAAGAGAGAATGAAACAGGAGGAAAGAGTGGATTTGCAGCACTGACGTCTGTGGTTGTGTCTTTTAACGAGTGGGTGACAGATGCTCACATGGCACAATACATGTGGCTATCATAAAAGACACCTTTGTGGAAGTCTTCAAGAACATTGACTCTATGGGATCTTTCTCTGGGCATCACTTTTGTTTGAGGTTTTATTCCCTCAGCTAGCCTTCTGGGATCAAGGCACATAGTTACACCTACCACCTTATGTTCCCATGTGATATACCTACACTTGTCCTTGTAACATTCTCCGGCCACAGAACAAAACAAAAAAAACATGTCAATTGCGGTGCCTTTGGGAGAAAGGAGTCACTTGACATTGACTCAATTGACCCGGCTCTCCCGCTGGATTGAAGTGTTTTTGGCTGAGTGAACAGTGTTTCAAGGTTATGGAGAGAGACGCAGTCAAACGTAATGGCAGCCTGTAATGAGTGTTTTCCTGTGGGATGGACGGTGACTTTGTGGATGGCAGGTGATTCAAGGCCTGAGGGAGAAAGGATTAGAGACTCTCCTGCCATCTCTGACTTCAGACTAATTCAAACTGATAAAGCACACACTTCTTTTTTCGTAAGAATTCCCCCCTCTTATTATCTCTTTTGTCTTCCTCTCAATCTGTTTGTGTGTCTACGTCCCTTTTGCTTCGTTTCACTCAAATCTGTCTCATTCATTCGCTTTCTGTTGCCTGTCTGCCTATATTTCTGTCAGAACTCCCATTTTGTTTAACCTGCCTTGTTTTTTCCTTGCTGTTTTCCTCCACTGTCTGTGCCCTCAACGCCTCCAGAAAATCTGAGACTGTGATATCTGTTATATCTTTTTACAGATCTTATGCTCACTTATGAAGCTGTGCATTCACATGACTACTCCTTTTGTGACTTCCCATCCATATGACATGTCATTGGCTCTGTATGAAGGAATTCACTGGCATTAAGCTCTGTATAAAAACCCTCAAGTCAGCGTTAGTTGGCTTGCAGTATGAGAGAAGCATTTGTCTTGAACTTTTGCCTGAGATATAAAGACCAACTCAACTCGACTGTATACACATGCTTATTGCCCACAGGCGCGTAATATAGCCTCTCATATACTGTTACTATACTATAGAATATTTTTGTTCGACATACCATTCAAAGCAGTTATATAAGTTTTCCTTGAGCTCAGATCCTTACAACATTGAGGTCATTCCACACACATACACACACACTGAGCCTGCATCAATGGAAATGACACGTCTCCTCCCTGCGTGCGAGACATACGTCGTGGCAGTAAATGGTGTAGAATAAGAGTTATCGGCCCAGGCATTGTGGCAGAAATAAGTGATAAATCACGGTGCAGTGCGATGCAGACACTTCATCAGGCTGTGCATTTGCTGAATACACCCGCTGTAATGCTGAAGCAATGAGTGCCATCACTTGCTCCTCATTGTAATTAATGTCACCACAGAAAAGGCAGAGTGCGAGAGAAAGATAGAGGCAGAAGGGGAAAAGAATGGAAAGACAGTAGTGGAAATGACTAGCTAGCAAGCCTGAGAAGAAGATGTAATTTAGGTTTGGACCAAATGCCTTGACTGTGAGATAATGGTGGTAATATGAGAATTGGGGCTGTCTTTCTGAGGCCAGTTTAAGGAGCTAAAGAAAAAAAATTCCTGTAATTTTGGGTGGTTTCAGACTGTGTAGCTACATGTCAGGTAACATACTCTGATATAGCTAGCATATCAGAACCTAACCATTGTTTGTTGTATGGAATTACCCTCCCATTATTATTTTTCAGAAGTAAAAACATGACATTGATAGATTATTGCTTTATAGAGTAGATTTAGCTAAGTCCCTCATGCACTCACCTTTTATTCTGTTTTGGTTTCCACGCACCAACTCCTGAAAAAAATATCTGGCTCTTGAGCTGCTAAATGCCACACAATGTTCATTAGCTAGTTGCAAACTTTGTCTGTCTGTTATTTGATACTCAGCAGGTAGCTTACCGTGGTTTAATTGACCTTTTTAGCTGGAAGCCAGGTTGATGAGAGTGGGGAGAATGATTCAAACGTGAAGTTGCGTGTCGTAAAAGGGACTCAAAGACGCTGAAACGGTTCACAGAGCTGAGGGGAACTGCAAAGTTGGGTGATAATTATCTGCTGGTTCATCTTTTGTGACCCCTTTTACAACACTTATAGTCATTTTGTTCACTGTGGTACAATAGAGCAGCTTTTAAATTGCAGTACACCCACAGGTGCTCACTCGTTATCTGATTAGCTTCTTCTCAGGTTGAAACTGGGGTGAAGTTTATTTGGAAATTATGGGAAGCAATGGAACCATGAACAAATACAATTGTTAGCAGGAACATGAATATATGAGAATGAGAATAAGGATGAATTAAATACAGTCCGCATAAACCTAATATAGTCCTGAAAAGCCTTAATCAGGCAAAATCAGTGAAAACACCTGTGTGGGTGTACAGAGGCTGTGAAATTTTTCAAATGTAAAGTCACTGCAAATTCCTTACTTTAGCAACTCCTCGTGACATTTTCATTTTAACATAGCACAGGTGTTACTATTAACATTAAAGATGGTGGTCTGTTGAATTTAGTCCAGTACATGACAGTGTGAAATGAACTAGCATGAACAATACTATGACCCCAAACTGAAGCGGCAGCCAAATGGACTTTAGCTTACTATTAATTTTATCATCAATCTGCGTTTTTCCGCTGTGATGAGTCAAAACCCTCTGAAAAGACCTATTAAACACACTGAGCAAAGATACAGTCACCAACAACACCCCCAGCTCACTGGAAACACTGAGATGTATGCCACCATAGACTGGCCCTGTTATCGCGCGTTAATTGTACCATTTTTCATTTAAAAATCTGATAGATTTATTACAACTATTTTCACATTGCTAAGCTTTAACTGACCACTTGGAAAGTAGGTGTTAACATACCTATTAATAATGCACACTGATCTAAGTACATAAAGATTTAATCATGCTTTATAAGATAAAAATTATTTCATTCCCATGGAGGACAAGAAGTTAAGGTATTGTATGGTTCAATTTTATATTTATTGCCTTTTGCATTGCATCACATCGTTAAAAGATATGCAGTTGTTCATCATTAAATGCTCAGGAGGTTCACACTGTGACATCAGATACAATGAGATTTTGGTCGCAGATTCTGCATAGAAATGTTCATCAATGTATTCCTGATATCTGTCCCCACACTGTGTATTCCTTGACTCTCCATCATGTTTTTGCTCTCATTTTCAGGTAAAAGCCGGTTCTGGTCAGCCTTGGAAATGGAGAGAGGAGATGGAGCGGCTGTATGAATCGCGCGCCTCCAGGTGAAAGAGAGCAGGGGATCAAGAGAGAGAGAGAGAGAGAGAGACAGAACAGATGCAGAAAGCAAGACTGGCTGTCTGATGGAGCATGATAAGAAACAACAAACAGGATCATGCATTTATCTAATCAGACCTGGAGTTCTAATGATGCAGATATCGACAGGGAGTTATTGCTCTGTCAAACAAATGAGACTTTCAATCAGGTAATCAAATAATGTTACTTATATTTCTGTGGTAACAGATATCTCTCTTCTCTTATAATATGAGTAAGTACCTGATACAAACATATGCATTGTTGAAATGTGTAAACTACGGTCTCACGCTAGTATAAAAGCAGTACATTGGCCAGCTGTGCAAAATGAAGGCTCTTATAATGAATTTTGCACAAAATAGTTTTAGGAACATAAAACCGTTTTATTTAGCTAAGTCTGATACAATACTATCAGTAATTAAATATAATAAAGGCTTAAGCGGTCAGCATTTCATTATTACAAAGAGTGGGACACAGGGAGCAAAAGTGCACCTCCACAGGTTAAAAGCTGTGTTTGATCTGCAGTAATTTGCACGCCCAAATCTCACCCTTTAAACATACAAGGAAAATTAGATGCATGTCGATGCTCAAACAGGCTTACTGATGCAATATTGTTTCATTTGAAAAACACCTGGAGC
This sequence comes from Lates japonicus, assembly GCA_033238685.1. Lineage (NCBI taxonomy): Eukaryota > Metazoa > Chordata > Actinopteri > Centropomidae > Lates > Lates japonicus. The sequence goes on along the minus strand of BRZM01000038.1, from coordinate 2,352,612 downwards.
AATTTTCTTTTCTGAGCACCCAAAGCTCAGCGGTATTGAACCAACACACCTCGACCAGCATGCATGATGCATTTTCACCTCCTCTAAACTTTATAGCAATAATGCATACTTAAAACTCGGGAAGGCTGGTAAATTAAAGACTGAGCTAAACACACACACACACACACACACACACTTGGTTCCTGTATTACTCTATGTCACCCTCTTGCTGCCTTTCTCAGTTTGTGTTTGCTTTAACAGAAACCCAGTCCCTCAGCAGCTCCACACTGTAGCAACCTAAGGCCTGTTGATCAATGCAACCTTAATTTGAGAGCATGATTGCACAGAGGCACAATATTGATTAGCCAGAGCTTGTTGCAGTATGAATGGAGAGTCGAGGAACATCACTTGCAATGATTAAAGACTCCAGACCCCTGAAGCTAGGATTTAAATGTCAAGAACAAGCTTAATGCAGGGAGTTAATTTTGGGCTTTTGCTTAGTTTTCTCTGGGTCTGTTAGTGCTTTTGCAAACAGAAATACATTTATTTAGTGCACGGATCACATCATCTTCTGTGTCTTCTTTGATTTCGTTATGACTGACTGGCATCTCTATTATTTAGACATTTGCACATTTGACATCCGCAAGGGTCAGAGATGAACCTGTAACTCAACAGGAGTCAAAGTGTCAAAGTGTGCTTGGGAGAAACACAAAGGATGGATGAATCTTCATGATACACAGCACTTTATTATCTATATGGCTGGATATCATCCAAGAACAAATGTGACACAGACAGACACAGACAACAGATACATGTGGTTCTGTTACTACATTGATTCCTGACACAGACATTGACATATTTGTTGGTGTAAGAACCATGGATAGTCTCACAGCTACATGAATGGCAAAAAGGTACTTGCCTGTACTGTTTACAGTGCAGTTTTAATGAACAACTCAAATTTTGTAGTAACTTCAATGAATAAGGGATTTTAAGCATGTTATTTTAGGCCTTTGCACTTTCTGAATACAGGGCTTACTTGTAATAGAGTATTTTATCAGGAGCATTACTGCTTGTTAA